>CAKKXW010000001.1:51741349-51770425 GCA_920937365.1 Sphaerophoria rueppellii
GTATGTATGTTTTATAGATGGTAGCCAGATCAGAAGGGGAAAAAATGTTTTGCATCGTCCAAAAAATCCTAAGCATCTGAAGGCTTTTTTGACGACATCACGTTACGTTATCATCATGTCATCGTTCCAGAATAGGTGGTCGAGATGTTTCCTAGTGCTACTCAACGAACAGCGCTTCAACGATACAAAACAGCATTCAGTTTTCGAAGCATTAAACTCTGTACCATATTCAATGGTACATTGCTGCCTCAGTCGCAGTTTAACGAGCTACATCCGAAGAGGTAAGATGTGAGTCTGGGAACGAGTATTAAAAGTCAGTACCCTTGGATTGTCAGCGAAACAATTTATTGGATTTGAAGTTGCATACAAGAGAAAATGGGTTGGAGACAAAATGGATCCCCGGGGCACACCAGAATTTAAAGTGTGGGTTTCAGACTTGAAGCCGCATAATACAACTTACATTGAACGGTTCGAAAGCAAGTTTTTGGTGGAATGCTGTTTTAAAACTACTCGGAACGAGCCCAGAAGAATAGGATGGATGCATAAGCGTAAGCAAGGATTTCGCAAGTGTTGAAGAAAACCTCTCCAGAACAATAGCGGGAATAACATTCGGGCCAACGAATTTGTGTATATTGAGATATCTAGGAACCTTCACTACGGCACGAGTACGAAAAAAGATTTTTCTCATTGAATCATTAACGCATTTTTCTACAAATGACCAAAAATTGCTACTCCTTTTATAGCGTTGCAAAATTTTGGCCCGTCGAATATGCATATTGCAGGCCTTCCTGGTTTGTTTAAACTTATTTAAGATTGTTTTTTAGTAGGATTGCCTCTGTAAAAGCGGAAACTTATACCTCTTTAAGCCTGATAATCAGTTTACAGCTTATATCAAACCATGCGTTCTCTTCGAGTCTTATGCTTTTATCCCTATTCGGTCCAGTTGGCTTTTTCGTATTGCCAAACGGTTCAACATTTATGAAATATAACCACACTTTATTTTTATTATGAAGCTGAAGAGTTCGTTTAGTTGAACGTGACTATCTCAAGAACTATTGGTTATGGATTTGAAAAATTATGTTTACGTTGGAGGATTTAATTTGATAGTCATTCCGCTTAGACTAATATTGCAGAAATGATTAAATGTGATCTTTTTGAAACTTCTATGGGCTAACGGTTGACAAAATCATGGAAGGGCTTACAAGAAAGACGTTGTTGTACTTGTTCTTATGTACAATCGTTTAAAAAAAAAAAATCTCAAAGAAAAAATTGTGAAAAAAAAAACATTTCAAACTTAATGTTTTATCTATGTTCTATTTATGTTTTCCGAATGTAGTTTAATGTGTCAATAATTTTAACCTAAACGTCACGTCAAAATACAGTCAAAATACAAGAAACATTTTTTTTATTTAAATAAAAAAAAAATAAATAGAGTGGCGCGACAGCTCTTGAAGAGCCAAGGCCTAAGTGGCTTACTCTCATCAACAATTCTCTAGGTGCGTGTGAAGAATTGAGAGGACCTACAATTTAACGCCGATTCCGAACGGCAAAGTTGAGAAGCACTTTTTCATGACAGATGATACTCTTGGAAGTTTTGTCAGTTCTTCGAAAGAGGCAGTGTCCGTGAAAGATGAAATAAAAACTTTTGGGCCCGAGTAGGATTCGAACCCACGACGTTCTGCTTAGCAGCCAACGCACCTAAGCACTAAGCTACGGTTTTTGGTTTTTCTTAATAGGCCAGTTCCACCTAACTACATCTCACTTAGATATCAATGTCACTTTGACTGAGGCAAAATCATTTGGTGCAACATAATTCTCAGTTTCATTGAGATATAATGGTTACCTTGCAAATTGTTGTCGCACAAATGTCAGCCACGTCAAAATAGCTAAGTGAGAAATCGAATCCAAAATAATTTCATCTCAGAGATCTCAAAAAAAAAAAAATCTCAGTTCTCAGCTGAGAATTTTTGTTCCACTTAAAAAAGCTCTGAGATCTCTGAGATCTCAGTGAGATGTTGTTAGGTGGAACTGGCCTAATTTTTCGAAAACGACAAGAGATTTTTGTATCCAGTTTCCTGATATTGATTAAAAATTTATAACAGCACTGAATTTTGGAAAGAAAAACAGTACTAAACTACATTCTTATTTTTTTTAATGAGTTTGATTTGTTTTCTCAATTCTTTGAGTTTGAAAATCAAAGGACGCGGTAGTTCCCAGCCAAGCACTACTCCCTTTTTACAGGATCGAGGTAGGTAGGTAGAAATGGCTGTCCTACTTCGCGCAGGACACAATTAGCGCTGAGTGCGCCGTTTTGGTACCATACCTCGTGAGATTCTAAATGGATTTGAAAGTGGGTTCTGGATTATGTATGTTCCGCACACACAGTCCTATATATGAATTGGTATTATTCTCCTACCCTACGGCCTATTATCTCATAGTGCCATTTAATGAGGGAGAAATAAAGAGGGGCGGGAGGCGCTAACGCCACTTTGTATTATTGAGGTAAGAAATCAAATCTTTGATCTTGAAATCTGCGAGTTCCTCAATGCCGTTGAAGAATTCTTTACCTAAATGGAGTGCTATTTTCCTAGCCACGGCTGGACAATGGCATAGAAAGTGTGGGACCCAGGAAGAAAAAGCTTCCTGGTTCTCACAGCTACGGCAGAAAGAGTTATGTGGTATACCCAATTTTGCCGCATGCTCCCCTACAGGCCAATGCCCTGTGCAGGTAGCGACTATCCTGGCTATTAAATTAAAATTGATTGATTTTGGCTTGTTATAGGCGGGCCAGATTATTTTGAATACTTTTGAACCCATTGAGTTAAAAGCTTTGAATTGCGTATTAACTTCATAAGCACAAAGACCCTGTGAAAATCATAATTTTGTAGAACCACTACTTTCTGAGACATTGAACAATAAAAACTTCAAAATAATTGACTCCCTGGGTCACTGATCATCAACATTATGCAGCACTTCTAACAATAGCAGAATCTTGAAATTTTATATAATGGTAAGTTTTCGGGTGTATACAAATTTCAATTTGCTCATTCAGGGGACGTGGTATTCGCCCACTTTCTAAAACTGGTCGTAGGATCATGAAATTTGGAATTCTAATAGAATTTTGGTTGAATATAAGGAAAATATTTTGGATTCATTTAGGTGCGAGGTTTTCGCCCACTATCTTAAAACGGTCGTAGGATGTTGAGATTTGGAATTCTTGTAAAGTTTTGGTTGAATAGCTCTTTCGGACGCCGCCTCCGTGTAAGGTCCGACATATTTCTGCATTGGGTTGGGGTCGAAATTCTGAATGGGCCAAAATTCGGATTCCAAAATTCTGTATTCCAAAATGACTCCTAAATTCTGTAAATGATAAAAGAAAAATTGTTTTGATAATGAAAAAAAGTGCGCACTTTTTTCATTATCAAAACATATTTATTTTATCATTAACAGAATTAAGGAGTACAGATTTTAGCTGTTAACGTAACCGACCTCTCTCCAACTAATTTGAATATGGTTTACATGAATCACATACCTTGATAACACATTTTGCGTTCGAAAGCTTAAGTTAAGTGTTATAAGATAATCGTGATAAATTGAATTCAGAAAAAATGGCAAATATTAGATTATTTAAATCTAATAAAGGAAAGGATAAATTGTGTGTCGATGGTTTTATGTTCTACAACAACGACAGATCAACGAAAAAAAAAAACATTTAATTGGGCGTGCGCTAAGCGAATAAAAATTAAATGTTAAGCTCGAGTTGTAACAATCGGGTAAACATTGGCATGAGCCATGTGCAAACGAGTGTGATACTGTAGCCGCAAACAATTCAGTCAAGTTCTCAGTTCAAAATAGTTCAAAATAATATTTTTAATTCAAGCCAGATTATCAAAAAATCTGTATCTGAAACACCTCATTTTATTAAATTGGGGTTGGGGTCGAAATTCTGTATTTTGCAAAATTCTGTATTCAAAATACTGTATGCCAAAATACTGTATGTCAAAATTCTGTATAGTAGTCAAAATTCTGGTAGTCAATATTCTGTACAGCAAAATTCTGCTTGGTCAAAATACTGTATTACAAAATTCTGTACGTCAAAATTCTGTAAAAATGCTGTAAAAAAACACCATATTTTTTTACAGCATTTTTACAGAATCTAATGCTGATTAATATAGGTAATTAATATTAGATTAATATTAGAAGCTGCGTGAAAAGGAGAGAGAAAACAAAACTCTTCACTTACTTAATTCTTTTTCGTTCACTTAATTTGCCCTAATAAATAGCTTAAAAAGCGAACTTTCATGTGCAAAATCTCAAATTGAACGGGTAAGGAATGGGGAACACATTCAAAAAAAGAAAAAAAGATTATAAAAACAAAAAACTGGTACGGATTCTTAAAAAAAGAAAATGAATTAAACCACGTTGCATACTTAAAACGTATTGCAAAAAATTTAATTTTATATTGATTTCGACACTTTTGTAAAATATATTTTGTAGGTATCTTAAGAAAAATTTGTTTTTTGTTCCAAGAATTTATTTTTACTTTCTTACTTTAATTATAATATGTACTTTAATTATAATTATAATTACGCCTTTATTGTCAATAAAAACATCACAATTATATTCAAAACTAGTGTTATGTGTTTTTTTATCAAAGGAAAATACAGTATTGAAAACACTGTAGTATTTTGCCGTACAGAATTTTACAAAACAGAATTTTGCGTGTCAGTATTTTGTTCATACAGTATTTTGAAATACAGAATTTTGTATTTACAGTATAATGACGTACAGCATTATGTTCTTACAGTGTTTTGACCCCACAGAATTTTGTCGTACAGAATTTTGACAAACAGAATTATGACCCGCTCCCATTAAATTGTTCTATTCAAAACTGTGAGTTTTAATGTAGAGATTTGGAATTATAGAATTTCTAAAAGCAGAATAATGGATTTGCAGAATTTTGAAAAACAGAATTTTGGATTTACAGAATTTTGAAACACAGCATAATAGAAAAGTAGAATAATAGGATACAGAATTATGTTCATACAGAATTTTTTCTTCAGACACAGAATTTTGTTCATACAGAATTTGGAATACAGAATAACGACCCGTTCCCTTCTGCATTGGCCTGGCAAGCGGCTCTGCCGGGGTTGTTAATGTATTTCGAGGTTCATACTTCCATTCCATTAAAAAAAAAAAAACTTTGCAAAAAGATATGAAATCGGAACTTTCATAAAAGTAAAAGTGTTGTGTTGAATGTTTTAAATCAAAGAAGACAATAGAACAATATTAAACGAAAATAGAAACTGAGCCCAAAGTTAGTTTGAATGAAAATTTACAAGTTCACTGTTCAAGTTTCAAAATGTCAGTAATCACGCATCAAACGAAAACTTGCCAAGTGAACTTGTAAATTTTCATTCAAACTAACTAACTAAAGATTGAGACGAATTTTGCATATGAATTTCGGTATGACGCCATACAAAGTCCAATTGGTTCAGGAGTTGAAGTCAACTGACCATACAATGCGTTTTCACTTCGCTAAGTGGGCCTGCGATCGACTTAGAGAAGATGCCGATGTTGACAAGAAAATCATCTTTCCAGATGAAGCTCATTTTGATTTTGGCGGGTATGTAAACAATCAAAATTTTCGCATTTGGAGCACAGAAAACCTGCACGCATACATTGAAAAAACCGATAAACCTAAAACGAGGCACTCACTGTTTGGTGCTGGTTTTGGTGCATAATTTGGCCATTTTTATTCGAAAATGAGCAAGGAGTGGAGTGGCCGTTACAGTCAAAGGCGATCGTTATCGGGACATGTTGAACGAATTTTTGTTCACAAAAGCTGCAGAGGAGGATGTTGGCAACATTTGGTTTCAACAGGACGGCCGACGCTACGTGCCAAACAGCCGAATTTTCGATATTTTGTGCACTGTTTGAGAAAATATTCAGTACAGTGGTGGTCCAGTATAACGAACGATATAATGTCCAGAGTCAATTCGTTATATCGAAAATTCGTTATATCGAAACGTTTTTTTCATACAAATCTTTAGGTTAATAGAAAATGCAATTGTATTTTCATCATTTTATTTCATTCTTCATAAAAAAAAATATGTAAATACATATGTACTTCACTTAATAGAATTAAAAAAAAAAAATTTAACTTCATTTACATATAACGAAACGTTTAAGGAATAGACTTATTAGTTATTAGTCTTGTTCTTGTTCTCAAATTTAAGAAAAAAAATCGTTAATATGCATTTGTTTTTTTGGTCGTTGAATGTTATTATTGAATGCCTCTGCCCGTAAACTTCTTAGAACTAAGACTTTAGAGTTTTCAATGCCGTTTTGTTCAGTTTTGTGCATAGCTAGCGAACGAAGCAACTGTTTACATACACAAAGACGAATACGTAGGACAAAACAAGCGAAAAAAAACACTCGTGTAATGGGAAATTGTGTATGCATCTTCCAATATCATGAACATACATGTTGGTAGATATTAAATCATTTACAGTCAATTTTTGTTTCATTTTCTGAAGTTCGTTATTTGTTCGTTATATAGAACACCTAATGGACTAGAAAAAAGTGTTCGTAATATCGATCATTCGTTATATCTATCGGCATTCGTTATACTTGACCACCACTGTAGTTTTTTTTTTTATAGCATTTTCAAAACAAAAAAAGAAGTTATTTGGCGGACGGACCTTTTTATTTGTTTTTTTTTTTTTTTTTTGCTAAAATAGAAGTAATTTTCTTTTTAGAAAACTGCTTCTCCCGGCTCAATGATAAATAGAAGCCTCCCAATCTTATGGCAGGGTTCTATTTACCACTAACCAATTTCTTCACTTATAATCAAAGACATTTATTACTTTTATTTCTATTACTATGGTATTGATATGATTTATGCGCAAGGGCTAAGGATTTCTTAAAGTTTTTGTTTTAACTTGGCGCATTAATAATTAAGGTCAATGACAAACGAATCTAAAAAAAAATCTTCAACACGCAATTAACAAGAAAATCACTTGTAGAAATCAAATCAACAATATCATTGAAATTCGCAAATATACACTCATATAAATTAAAAGACACAATTTTCTACAATGTTTCTCACTCTTTTCCATGTTCCATTTCCATCTAAATACTACCTCCGCCACCTACACCTCCGACATGCGAATTCACATTCATAGTCACCAACCGTTGATCTGAAACTTGTTACAAATTCCAATTACACAGCGTGTATAGGTTTGCAGTTAATTTGAATATTACATTGTACAACAAAACCACAGTTAGTAACTATGGCAATGGAAAGCCATTATACCCCCAGATACACATATGAATCTGTAGGTATCATCCCTTATCCAATGTTGTACACGATTTTTGTGTCACGTCAAAAGTTAAATTTTAATTGAAGTCTGTTCTGTTAGTGGAAGTTTTTGAAAATTCCTTTCAGTTAGTTGAGTAATCGGCATGCAGTTGAAATCTACTCAATTCTCATACTCTACTCGTTATCGTTTGCTAAGCTGACAGCGATTTGTCGAGCCAAGCTGAAGGGAAAGTTTATAAATATGCATGCCATGTAGAATGCAATTGTATGTAATCAATAGCTATGCTCAAATTGTAGTTATGAAGTTTATATTGGCAAAAAACATGGAACAAAAACTTATGTTGATGATGATGACAAAAAGTCAGAAGTCAATTAGTCGATATGTGTAGAGAATTTATCAATGAGCAGTTGGCACTCTCTAATTGTGTAGGAATGTCTGATTGATTCGAAATTCTAGGATTTCGATAGCACAATACAGGTCACAGTTCTGATTGAGCTACATCCTTGTAATCTGATCTTGTTTTTGAGTGAATGGGTCTATTTGCAAAATTGTTTCTTTCGAAAATTTTATCGTGTTTTAGGTTGAAAGATTTTCTTAATTGGAAGTTCAGTTTTTAACACTTCTTGAGTTTTGTTCATGACCTGGAACTTTATTGTTTAAAAATTCAGATTGTGGGAGCAATATAACTACAAATTGCAACTAGTAAGTTTGAGGAGTTTTCAAGATTGTGGGTTTACTAACGAAGTGTCACTCTTGTAACTCAAATCCTTGGCGTTAAGGCCACTGTAACTCAAACTTCAGCTTGTGTTGTTACAGGATTAGCTTAAAATGAAAAATTATGAGAAAAAAAAGCTATATAAAAATAAACTAAGAATTGCATCGACTTCTTAAACATATTTTTCATCATTGCATGTCTTGAAAACACTATCGTAGGTATGCCTTTTTTTGAAGGATAACAGAAATTCTGTACTCAATAATTGCTGGTATGAATCTCACTCGTTCTTAATGTCTTTTTCATCTTTTATATAAGGACAGCTACTTGTGTAGAAATATGACAATCTGTCACGGAAAACGCTATTCTTAACTTGCCTGTTTGGAATCGGAATAAAATTATGAGTCCCCTCAATTCTTCAAACGTACATTAGGAAATAGTATTACTTAGTTAATCCTTATCCGATATTCTGGAATTCCAGAGTAGATCCAGTGGAGTCCGGATAGTGCATCCTGCAACTATTTTGTAAACTTATCCGGTTCTTGATTATGAGGCCATCCATTTTCCCTATGCCAAAGCTTCATCTGTCCTTATCTGTGTCACACTTGCTCTGCTCGTGATTGTTTCATCTCCGGAATCATTTTTCCTCTGAAACTTTGGCAGTTTAAAGCACGTTCAGTTGTTCGTGCGCAGCAATCCGCAAAGTCTAAGTTCATAATATTTTATTCACGTAGTAGAAAAATAGCACTTCATCTAAATATTCTTTCGTGGTTAGTGAAGTTTGCGCCTCTTTTTCAACTCTAGAATAAAATGAAGCTGTTCAATCCACCTGAAGAGCTGCAAAGACAAAGTAACTGTAGATGCCAGAGCACTTGGTTTCGACGACTGGGGAGGTATCTCGGCTGACATACTAGATGGATTGAGAGTTAGTTGATTATGGCTTAAATTCACATTCAAATCAGAACTTAAGAATATGGCGTTAGTTCATTTTAAGAAGTGGACCAAGTTCTCATTTCAATGTGAATTAAAGGAACTCGCAGCAATTCAAATGATTTTCATAAGATATAATTATGTAGGATAAGATATATGGTATATAACGAAAAAAGGATGAACGCTCTAGTTGAATGGACGTTAAAAACAAATATTTTTAAAACGGTTTACATTTGCCTTATTCTTAACTTTTTTCATTACTTTTATTTATAACTTGCAAATTTTCGAAAAAATCCTTAATATTTTATACTTTCGCGGTCCCCTCGTTTTTTGGCTCAAGAATCGAAAATCATCCGATTCCGATGACATTTTTTAAATCTTCGTTCTAACGTCGGAGGAGTTTTGAACAAATTTACGATAAAAAAAAAAAAATTAAAATGTTTAATTGTTGATAATGTTTTGCAAATTAATTGAATGAAGTTGCTTTATAAACAAACTAGCCGACCGACCCTGCAAACCTCGTCTCGCCACTCTTCACAGCAACTCCAAAATATTTATAATTAACACAGATTTTGTTCAAATACAACGTGCTTTGTTTGTTTTTCTTTTCAAAATGAAACATACCCTATGTCACTTGGGAAGAGTGTAGCTTGCCAACGGTGAAAGAATTTTTTAAATCGGTAACAAACGAAAAATCAAACCTTTCCTTTTTATAATATACTAGCAAAACCCCTGCCCGCTTCTAAAGAAGAATACGGTAATCGTATTCTTCATTAGATTCGGATAGGCAGAAATGAACAATATTCTTAGAAAAATCAATTTACCCATTAAACATATCTTCCCCAAATTTAGCTCCCTGAGAAGAGGTAAGGTAATTAGGATTTTGACAGCAAGCCAGGTATAGGCATAAGTATGCTTTTAACCCTCTTCAGGATTGCACAATGCTACGAATTTTCTTAAAACTAGAAACCCAAATTCGATGTTCTAAGCTGTTTTAGATTTTCCCAAGTATTATAAAATGTATGGGTTTTTGTTTATCAATGAGATTTTATTTGATAATTTTTTTGTTCATAAGGTAAAAATAAGAAAACTTTATGTTCTTAACGCATTATTTGAAAAAAAAAAGAAACAATATCTTAAAGTCAACACTTTGCTCGGGCAAGAAAAATTGAACACCACTTAAATACAAAGTTAGCCTTTTTTAAATCGTCAAAAAGTGATGAAAAAGTAACTTTGTCTTAGAAGGATTATTTTCTAAGAATATGACCAGGAATCACATCCCAAAGTATATGGCAGACAAATTACAGGATACCCTGTACAGACCATGAGGAAAAACAGAAATTTCTAAATCAAAACCACATATTTTTAAAGATTGACCTTGCGTCTTATTTATTTTTCAAGGAATTCAATTCGAACAGGAAACTAAAGACGTCTCGTTGTAAAATTTACTACATCGTTTTCATTTGTAATTGTGTCAAACCACTCAAACGACTTGTGGCCAAAAGTTATGCATTAATTTGTCTAGTTCAAAATAAATTGATGCATCGATTTTAGAAAGACTTTAATCTGTACCAGCCATTCATGCACTTCAACTCAATGCTTCAATGCTTGGAAAGACATCTTGAATCAACTCATTCCGTGGATTTGCATTACAATAAAAATTGTTTGGAAGTGAAATTCGGCCTTCAGAATCAAGTGAAATTATTCCATTTCCAATGTCCAATAGTGTCCGTGGCTTGGTGCTAAGCAGAACGTCGTGGGTTCGAGACCTACTCGTGCCCAAAGTTTTTGATTTCATCTTTCTCGGGAATTGCCATTTGCGAAGAACTGACAAAACTTCCAAGAGTATCAAGAGTATGAAAAAGTGCTTCTCAACTTTGCCGTTCGGTATCGGCGTTAAATTGTAGGTGCCCTTAATTCTTCACACGCACACAGAGAATTATTGATGAGAGTAAGCCACTTAGGGCTTGGCTCTTCAAGAGCTGTCGCACCACTCTCTCTTTATTGTTCAATAATTGGCCAATGTAAGTTTCCTGAAATAGAAGTTTTTAAACGACTCCATTCGTCTGCAGAAGTTGACCGTGGTAGTTTGTCCTCAGCAACAAAAAGATTCAGAGCTCCAAATTCTTCAAGTTGCGGTTAAAGGCTTCAAGTAAATTTTTGTGCGTCACAAATATTCTCCCATTACCAACTTTTTTGAAATATTGTAATGTCAGTTTTATGTCTAATAATGTGCTCACAACTCCAGAAGAAGAAACAAACAACTCTTTTTTTAATTTCAGATCATATTGATGCTAAAATTAGTGATTTCAAACTAAATTGAGTGTTCGTATATTGATCAGTTTTTTTTGTTTCGGCTCGTAGTACGCGATTTTTTTTTAATACTTCCAGAGTCTAGAAAACTGCTTTTCCGAATAAGGCATCTACGAAAATTATTTGGTGAAACACAATTTTGAAATCTCTGTGAGATATTTTGAAATTCTTATTGTTAACACATGATTAAGAACGTTCAAATGGCTGACCAAGAAAACGAATCCACACATTTTCTTATATCAGGAATTTTAAAAGAAAATTTCAGCGCTCACTGAGAACTCTTATTCCGTTTAGAAATATATGAGGTCCTTAAGATCTCGTTGGAATTTTGTTAGGTGGAAAAGACCTATTTATTTGTTGCGTTTTCTCAAACGTGTTACTTACTTCTAACTTTGCTTCAAATTAAGGGCAGTCCACATAATTTCCTTTGGCCAAAAACCAAAAGTTTCAATTTTCTCAAAAAATTGCTCCTACGATTTTCTTTAAACTTCCTCAAAAAATTTTGTTTAAGACATTAATGTATTTTATGTAAAATAATTATTTTTGTATTGCTCCAAAACGGTTCCTCCCATAGAACCGTTTTTTTTGTTATAAGATTTTCTCGAAAAATGAAAGTCCGATCAGTGTTTTTTTTTTTTTTCCTGAGAGTATGAATATATTGCCCAAATAGTATTTTGACAGAAATTTCAAAAAAATTGTTTGTATTTTAAAAAAATATTCTTAAACTTTTTTTTCAAAATTCTGTAATTTGAAAAATCAACAATTTTTTAAGAAATTATATGTTATCAATTATTTCAGATTTTCAGATTGAATAAATTTTGCAGGTACATTTTTCAATTTAAATTTTTATTTATGAATTTTTTTTTTTTATGTTTTTTATGAGTTATAATTTGCAATAAAGGAGCAAGTTCGTACGACCTAAGCGTGCACGTCTTTTCTTTTATAATTTGCACGCACCCTAGGGTCTTTACGGATTTTTTCTCGGATTTTTTCTACACCATTTATATGCCGATAGCACAGTACGATCATCAGGAAATGGGGATAAGGCTTAAAAGATGATGTTAGTGTACATTGGTCTTGAATTTCTGAACATTATTGCAACTGAGGAGCTTCTAACAATCAACAGTGACCGACTCTACCAAAGCCCGGTCACGTATAAGGAATGAATGTAACGGCCCGTAAGAAGCTTTAAGTATATTTCAATAGGACAGAACGGTGCAGTAGAGGAAAACTCAGCTTAAAAAAAAAGAACAGTCTGATCCGAATTAAAGCTTACATAATTTTTTAAAAGTTAATCAGAGTAAACTCTGGCTATGTTCTCGTTAGCGGTTTTGAAATCTATCTTAAGACAAAAGATACTTTGATATGTTTAATTGTAAGTATTTTTCTATACCGTCTTTGAAATTTGAATGACACTTGCATATTATTATTGAGACTGCACTCTCCATTTGGCGCATGGGATATTGAAGATTTATATTTTTTAACTTTTATGTCATAGTAATAAAGTTATTAGTCAACTTATCATACAGCTTTCTGGATCTTTTCTAGTGTATCCTACATCATCTTCTAAATATTATGTCGAAGAGCCGGTTAGTTTAAAGTAATTGTTTTTGTTTTATAAGTAACTAGCCAACCGCCACCGGTACGTAGCTACTTAAGGTGGCGCTACAGTCCGTTGTGGGCCTGGGCCTCAACCAACAGTCTCCGCCAGCCAGCTTGGTCCCTAGCTAGCCGCCTCCAGTTTTGCACTCCAAGTTGATTGAGGTTCTCTTTCACTTGTGTGCGCCATTTGAGTCGCGGTCTTCTTCTACGTCCCTTGTGAATAGTTTAAATGCTTTCCAGGCTGGAGTATTGCTGTCCATCCGTTCTCAATGACCGAGCCATCTTAGTCTCTGGACCTTGGCCCTTTTGGTTAGGTCCATGACACGATGTACAACCCGTAAGGTTCGCTGTTGTATCTTCTTCGCCATGCTCCTTCAATGCACACGGGGCCAAAAATGAACCGAAGAACTTTCCTCTCGAAACATCCTAAGGCACATGTATGCGTCTATTGTGAGTACGTTGTACCCGCTTTAAAGAAATTTTTGGTGTAACTTAAAGCTTGGGTGAACAGTCTTCTCGTCACTTAATAGAATTACCATGTGAATTGTTTATAATATTCTCCCCATATTTAAACGTCACTAACCTGATACCCCTCACCCCCGCTACAAAGTACCCCGCTATTCGTTACACCGTCTTGATATACAACAGTATCGGTGGACTTAAAATGCTCTTTTGACGTGCATTCCATTCTGAATAGTGAAGTTCCTGGCATTGATTTTTTTTTGGCCTTAAACAAAGTAGTGAGCCATTAATTATTTTTGATGTTCTGTGCGATGTTTGGGAAAATCTATTTCTACATATTCGGCTTTGCTTTCTTTGATCTTACAGAAGTTTGCTGGCAATGTGATATATGGCCAAGATTCATCAATTTGTTTGATTAGTATTTCCGAAATTTAACATATAAATGGCAAAACAGCGTTTGTTGGGTCAGCTAGTAACAAACTAAGTCTTATGTTACTCAGGGTGAATGTTGCTTTCTGGGGGTAGTTTTTGTGTTAAGTCGTAACAAACATACACAAATACAAATCTTTTCTGCTTATAATATTAGTAGTAATGATGAACAAAATTACTTAAGAAGGGACTGGATTTAGGATGGTTTGAATGATTTCTGATAAAAATAAATAAACCATTTAAGATTCATTTCATTTTATATTCTCAATTGCACTTAGTTAGTTGTACCTACCTGTCAAACGACGACGATGCTTTTACAATTTTGTAATTACGTCTGAGCCTTCTTTTTGACGTCAATGCCTCTCTACTAGTACCTAATTGCATTCGAAGTAACTTTCATTCTGACGGCTATGAAGTTTTAATTGAAATTACGTTTAAATAATTTTTGTTTTTGCTTTCGAACAATCCTCTTAACTATTGACCATAATCAGTCAGTCCTCACTCTCCCTTAAACTCAGGAACCATTCAAAATATCCTCTTATTTGGTTCGTTTATTCCATGAAATTTGTAACTCTAATCTCTTGAAGATATTAAAACCTCTCTTCCCTCGCCATTAATCTCGGCTGGCTGTGCCAAAAGTCCTAATCTATATTTGCATGACTCACTCGTTTTTCATATTAATTAACATATCAACCGTCTGCTCCTTGACTTTTGCGGCTTCTAGTGAAGTTATGTTTTGTTGTTCTTTTTTTTTTGCCTGTATACAGTCTCGCGCACAGTATCCCTTACAAGGAGGAGGTTGGCTATGGCTAGTAGAGCGCACGCTATATATTTTAAATTCAATGCAATATCCTGTTATCTCTGGGCGTAAGTCATGAATAAAATATTTTACAGACCAACAATTACAAAAAAATAGAAAAAAAATGTGTTAATGTATACACTGCTCGCATCTCATTGATATTTATACCTACACGGTGGGAAAATTCAATTAATTTTGCAATCATAGTAAGTCAAACCCTATATATTCGAAATGTATCATAAATTCACAATTTTTTCAAAAACTAAAAGACTATATTTCGAAAACATGAAATGAATGGTTTTTAGAAACAAAAGATCGAAATCAAAAGATCTTTTTTTCAGTTTATTTCGGTCGATTAATTTTTTGTAAGTGTATACGTATTCCGCTTGCAAATAGAGTTTTTTTCCGGAAAGGGTCCGAATGGTCTAGAATGAGCTTCACTTCCAATAGCAAGACTTTTTGCATATGCATAACAAACCCATGAAAATGACTCGAACTCTAGACAACTGAGTTGGAAACTACTTAAGTGCAGCAGACTTTACAAAATGGCATGTAGATACTGGTGGAGGGCAAATCAAATGGACACACACAAAAAAGAATATACCGAATGCAAATTATAAAGTAAATTTAAAACAGAGAAATGCATTTAATTAGAACTGTTCTGTGGCTGTTATCAAGTATCATTTGATCCTTTTTTTATGAATTTTGTTAATGTGTATTCATTGTAAAGAGAAACTTATTTTACTGACTCTGACAGAAGATTTAAGTCAGTACTTCATCAAATATTGTGAAGCACGAGATTTGTTTAGTTAATTGGATATTTGTTGTACATTGAGTTCAATTATTATAAGCGTTTACGGTTATGATAGTTTTAAAGTATGGTTTGTCATCGATAAGGAAATTTATTTAAAATGTTGAGCTTTCCTACCATTTTCATTTACCATTTCAATATCTACATTTCTCTCTTTGGAAGGAAAAATTGGATATCTATTGTGGATGTTTTTGTTAATTTTTTGTGTTTAATTTTAGCTTTTTTGGCCAAAGGAGAGCATTCAGAGAGACGGAATTATGAACTAAATAGAAAAGGTACTACTTTTCATTAGCTCTACTGCCCTTTAGGACACTAAGGGCCAGTTGTATAAATTGAGGGTTAGCCCACGGATCAGCTGAACTCGAGTTAACTCTTGAACTATTTTCAACTTTGAATGGGTTGTACAGTTGTAGATTTTACTCTATGAAAATGTATGACTCACCTCGAAGAAGGTTCGCGTTGACAGACAGACTTCGGCAAAACTCTCCAATTCTTCCGTACAACTTTGAATTTAAGATCACTCCTGTCTCATTTGAGGAAATAACCATGATACTGTGACATAAAGTAATAATAGGACTTTACTTTTAAATAAATCATAGTGTGATAAAATTCGACCGATTTTTTTTTTTGTTTTTTTGACATTATTTAAAAGAACAGAAGTTATTTCTTTAATTTTAATTTCCACCAGATTTTAGCTGAACTTTCAAAAATTTTCGGATTAAAGTGAGACAGTAACATTTCTCGCACTAAAAATTACCTGATCCATGGCTGAACCACAGCTAACCCCCCCAAAATCGGTGGGTAACTTCTGATCGTGGATCAACAGTGGGTTAAGACCTGAACCTCGATTGTACAACAGTCATTTTGAGTTAAACCGAGTTCAAACGTTGATCCGAGGATGAACCACGTTTGTAAACTGGCCCTAAAAGTCTTTATAATGTTTCAACGAGGTACCTACTTACGTCGGAGTGGCGTTGTGTCAATGTGCCTTGTCCACAAGTTCAACGTACTTCTTAAAATTTCGGCTGTAGTCGTCTTCCTTATTTATTCGTCATTGACTCAGTTTTTCCATTTTTAGTTTAGAGTTAAGATGGGCTCTTCTTTCTTTATGGGAACCATACCGGGTGCCCTGCAATTCGTCTGCCATTCTTTAACTGAAAGTGCGAGTTGCTTGAAGCAGAGGAAAATGTTTAAACTAAATACATCTTGAGAGAGAGAGAGAGAGAGAGAAAGAGAGAGAGAGAGAGAGAGAGAGAGAGAGAGAGAGTGACACTCCAATGAGACACGTGAAGAATTCTTTACCAGAGTGGAGTGCTCTAGCCAAGTCCGGACAGTGGCAGAGAAAGTGTGGGAATGTTTCTTTTTCATCCTGGTTCTCACAACTAAGGCAGAAAGAGTTATGTGGTATACCTTATTTTGCCGCATGCTCTCCTATAGGCCAATGCCCTGTGGAGGCTGCAATCCTGGCTATGTCATACCTTGGTTTTGAAATAAAATATTAGATTGATTGATTTTGTTTTGTTATAGTAGTGTCCGTAGCTTAGTGGTTAGGTGCGTTGGCTGCTAAGCTAAACGTCGTGGGTTCGAGTCCTACTCGTTCCCATAGTTTTTATTTCATCTTTTATGGGTACTGCCTCTTGCGAAGAACTGACAAAACTTCCAAGAGTATCATCTTTCATGACAAAGTGCTTCTCAACTTTGCCGTTCTGAATCGGCGTTAAATTGTAGGTCCCCTCAATTTTTCACACGCACCAAGAGAATTGTTGATGAGAGTAAAGCCTGAACTACATCGGAACATAAAGTGCCAAAAAGTACAGTGGAAGTTATGTTCTGTACTGCTTCTACAAATGTATATCTGAGTATCTCCCTCTCATTTTTTAAAAGTGAGCATGAACAAAAGCTTGACCATGATCGAGCTTTCACTGTGCACAAAGTTCTTAATACGGATACGAATACTTTTTTGTACTTTTTACACTTTGTGTTTCGATGTAGTTCAGGCTTAAGCCACTTAGGTCTTGGCACTTCAAGAGCTGTCGTGACACTCTATTCTATAGGCGGGCCAGATATTCCTAGACTTAACGCAACTCGTTAAACTATTCCACCTATGATTTGCTTCTGATGTATAATTGGTCAGGATATAGCCCTTCACTATACTCCAAGAGGAGCATATACTCTCACTGCCAATGAGTTACGAAGGGCTGATCCTTGCAAAAGCTAGCTCAACTGCCTTTTATCACTTTTAACTTAAAACAACACATTTTGGGTTTCATTGTAGTTTTTTTTTTCAAAATATTTTGACTGCTGTATGTTGAGAACAAGTACGACTTAATAAATGAAGAGATTAACAACGAAGAAAATATCGCTTCATAACAAAACTGCTAATGAATAATACGAATTTTAATAATCGTTCTCTAAACCTTTATTTTGAGATTTAAGAAGTATAAGCAAAAACTCTTTTTATTTTGTTATAATTCATTTTGAAAAAAAAAAAACGATTTTTGGCGATGTTGGTGTTTTTGAGTCCAATAGTGCCCTAGGAACAGTTTTTGTAAACCCATTGACATCTTAATCATTTATTCAACATGACAACCGATCACTTCACAAAACCATTTGAAAAAAAACGCAGTTTTGGTCCAGTACACTCTTCGGTCTGATTTTGAACTTTTTCACCAATATTTGACGATTAAAAAAGGCTGAGTTTGGTGAACTCTGTCCCATGTTAAGCCGTTAAGGTCAATTTCTATGGCAGTACTTATGTTAGGGACATAATTTTACACGTTTTTCTTCAGAAAAAATACTTTTTTTTTAGAAAAATAATTAACCTTTAAAGCTACTATGTAAAAAACTATATACATAATTAATAGGTCCGTTCGTGTACCCTCCTAAATCAGTCCAATTTTACGAAAAATTACGAAATTTAACTAAATTATATTATGTTCGCGTACCTACACAAAAATTTGGTAATTTTTTGTAAAAGAGAGCGCTCACGAGAGACTAAAATATTTCCCCAATCTAAGAAGCCCAAGAAATTTCCCTGAAAAGTGTCAACTTTGTTTGAAAATAGCAAAAAAAAGAGGTCCGTTTGCTTACTTTCTGCACTAAAATTCATAAAACGAGACCTTTTAAGGACTGGGGGTAAAATTTTCTCACAGAAAAACATAACTAAAAAAAAGTAAGCGAAGGGGAAAGGAAAACAACAAAAATTTTACCCACATTTTAACTGTCAAGTTTTTTTGTATGAAAAACTAAAACTTTGAATTTGAATTTATTTATTTATTTGCTATTTTCAAACAAATTTGACACTTTTCACAAACCAACTAAAAGAAATTTCTTGGGCTAAAGTTCGTACATGGGTTGGGGAAATATTTTACTGTCTCATGAGCGCTCTCTTTTACGAAAAATTACCAAGTTTTTGAGTACCTACTAGAACAGGATTTGGTTAAATTTCGTAGTTTTTCGTAAAAAAAAACAGGTAAAAAATTGCATTTTGCTTTTTTTTTTTGTTTTTTACCCAACTCTTTGGAAATTGGAGTGGTTTTCCTAGAATTGATAGTTTTTAAGTAATTTTTAACACTTTGCATGCATGAAAAGGGTTCAAAGCATAGATACTTATGCCATCATGACTTGGTGTCAAATCTCTTATTACCTTACCTCTCCGCAGGTTAGATTAAGAGTAAGATTTGGAGTATGTTTAATGGGTAAATTAACCAACAAGTGATATAAAAGAATTGAAAAAATAACATTAATCATTTTATCAAGTAAAGTGACTATTATATTACCAGCAAGATATGATGCTCCTGCGTATACTATGTATGGTCGTAAAGTTTAGGATTTGCTGAGTGAAGATTATCTACGGTGATCGATAGATCTTGTTTGTAATATAGAGAAAGTGCGTTACCCTTACAAATATGAGCGAACAATTCTTTGCGCAAATTCTACTCAATCACTCAGATAGACCTACGGACTTGCTGCGGCCATAACTCTCTGGATTATCTTAAAAATGTTAAGTTCTATATTGTTAATCTTGTTGAAAATTGGCAAATTTCGATTTAAGCAATCATTCCCTCAGTTTTTTTTTTCAGTACCTAAGGGTTTATTTGCAGATACCTTTTCACCATTCCTCTTTTTTCCTTTTGATTACATTCAAATCTTTTTCAAACTCATTGAAAACTTCGGACGACATTTGTTTATCTTTAATTCTCAGAAACAATCGAATGATAAACTCAAAATTTATTCAACCTCACATTAACATTAGTATAGAAATGTCTATCGTACTGTTTGGTATATCCAAATTTTATATCCTTAAATCCCTTTTACGTTAAGCCGCTTAATACGTGCGATAAAACAGTTTTCCAAACTCATTTATCTCAACAAAGCCAAAACATCGATATTCGTTAACATGAAAAATGAATTCATGAACCGTAATTATAACGGGCAAAATTCCCCCACACAAAAGCCGTCCCAACGCCCTCATCGCCCTCATAGATGTAGATATACAATTCTGGAAGGAAAATCTTTCGCTATATTATGCTGGCTTCATCGAAAAGCAGAACTTGGAAATTATTTACACATTTTGAAAGACACAACAACAGCAGAAGCCGAAGCAAGCATCAATGGAAATTTGTAAGAAATAAAAAAAAAATACACAACATCTCTATACAAGCAATGCACAGAGAACACAACAATCGTCACTAATCCTGCACTCAAGTGCTGAAGAGCTGAAGAACTCAAGAAAAACCGACCGCTCCTGGCAGCTTTCATCCGTATGCCACCGCACCACAACACCATCACAGATCAGAGCCTCCGGCAACCGGGTCTTGGTGCGATGCGGTGGTGGTGTGCGTGGCGATGCGGCGAAGGGGAACAGGGCTTTTCCACTTCCATACTCATTAAATTTTCCTAAAGAAACCGCATACCACCGCGTCGTAGTCGTCGCCACCGCCTATATAAAACAAGCAAACACAAATACAAACATAAACACTTTGTGCCTGCGGTGGCTTTTCACTTGAAATTAAATTTCAGAAATCCCAATTGATTGGAAAATTGTGAAGAAGAATAAATCCGTCGCTAATACTTAAGCCTTCAGCAGTTCATATTCTTGAGATAGCGCGCATATTGTTCCACAATGTAAACAATTATCCCGAGGCGGACGAGCGGGTGGCGTCACTTTCGACAACGTCAGTCCTTGCCAAGAGCATTTCCAATCACGTATTCGAGGATGAGACACAAACTTCCCTACTTGGGTGTTTCGAGTCAGTGGGTGGTGGTGGTTTCATCTCTTCAATGTTGCTACTTCCCATTTATGAGCAAGCATTAAATGTACGCTTATGTGAACAAGTGATGCCAAAAGTACCCAAAGATTATGGAAAATCAATGAGAGTTATTAAGAAGAGAGAGACTCGACGGGTGGCGGGTTTCACATCTTATCCTGACCCCAACTACAATGCAAGTCTGTTTAGAATGACACAGGTATGGACATAAAAGCAATGATCATCCTTTGATCATTAAACAAACCGATATGGATGCCATATGTGTGTGTGGCAATCAATTTCTTTTCTCAATGAGCCCGTCTAAGGCTTAGGACAATATATGCGATAGGCATCGGTAATGGGCATGATGCGATATCATATTCCGTATAAATCGAGATCATCGTTGTGAATATTAAGTACAAATACATTATTATATCTGCTGTTATAATCGTTATTGTTATTATTATGTTTTTGGGTTCAATTTGTGAGGGCTGGCATTTTGATTTCGAATAGAAATAATGTGGGACTTTGAATTACGCTGCGAATAAGGGTGGAGATAGCTGGTCGGGTTCAAGGACGTGCTGCATATGTATTTCTACTTTGAAGAGCGTCTGTTGTATTGATGTTTTTTTTTTTTTTATTGCTAGTAGGGGCTTGATAAGGGAGGTTGTTGAGATACATATATTTGTTTGTAATGCTAATGTGAAAAAAAACTTGTACTTACCTGCAAGTTAAAACAATCGATGTTCAAAGCGGTTATCTCAATGAGAAAGGCAAGTAAGATAAGCCCAGATAGGTAATAGGGAAAGTGATACAATTATGACTTGGGATAAAATATTGATGCTGATTTACTTGTTTAAGGATGGGCGTGATGGGTGTGAAAATAAAAGCCTGAAATTCGATTTTTACTTGTTTTTTTCCCAGGTACCAGTATGGGTTCTTGGGTACATTTGGTGAATTTTATGTCTAATCCTGTAGAGTGTAGACAATATTTTAATTGTTGGTGATTTTAACCTTCCTCACCTGATTTGGAATGATTCTGATGACATATTTCTTATCACCAATAATGCAACGTCCGAGAAAGAAATTTTATTTTCTGACCGCTTGGAGGCCGCTGGCTTATATTAGATGAGTCGTATCAAAAACAATCTACGACGACAGTTTGACGGTTTATTAATAGAAAAAAAAAAATGTGATGGTCATCCTACAATGTTAAGGTTGAATGATAAATCATCTGATGGTTCTTTGACATTTTCAAACCTTTTTGCTGAATATTTTGATCAAGCCTTTACCTCTTACAATCAACCAATTGAACCTTTATTTATTCATTACATGAATGGCTGTACTGAGTCATCCCATATTTCAATCAATATTGATGTGTCCTCAGTGATTTATAAGATTGACCTTTTAAAAGACGATTCCTCTACAGGTCCTGATAGTTTTCCACCAATTGTTTAAAAAAAAAATGCATTGACAATCATGCACTCCCTTTAACCAAATTTTTTCAACTATCTATTTCCACTAGCGTTTTTTCACAGTTTTGGAAGGAGTCATTGTTAATTCCCGTTCACAAGAAAGGCCCTAAAAACGATATTAAGAACTATAGACCTATCGCAAAGCTTTCTTGTATCCCCAAACTCTTTGAAAGTATTATTTATGAATTAATGTTTTTTCACTCCAAACAAATCTTGGCAACATGGGTTTCTTAACCACCACGAACCTTGTTGAGGCGAGAAATTGACGGGATCGCTTTAGAAGCTTTTGATAAAATATCACACTGTAACTTGATTCTTCAAAGTCGGTCTCGATTGTTTGAATAATAACTCGTTAAGAAAATTTCCTTTTGTAAAATCTTTATTTATGAGAAGTTAAAAGTTTGATACAATTTTTGTTAACTTTCTTGTTGGTAACTTTCGCAGTGACTTTGTTTGTCATTCAAAAATTCGGTTTGATAAACCAATGTAATTGAATAATGAATAATTGCCACGACCGACGTTAGTTTTCATAGAAAAAGAAAAGGTTAGATAGCGGTATGTGAAACTAGACCCTTTCAGTTCCTTGATCTAATTGTAAGTGATCTTAGAAATAAATTTCTTCGCCTTTTATAGCAAAATTATAAACAAAATTTCTTAAGTAGGCTGTGTATAAATACAGTAGGAATTGAAATTAAGTTCATGGAAAATATGAAAATCAAACAAATAAACAAATAATACGAAAGGCAAGTTAATAATATAGTCTAAGTAAAATTTTGTATCGAAATATCTTATGATGTTACAACACAACTTAATCCTGTTAAAGTTTGAGAAATTAAATTTTCCATTTTACTATATCTCTTGGATGCGATCTTATCTAAGCAATCGTAAGTATAAAGTCATTTTTCGATCGTCTATATCCTACTCAATCAAAGCTATTTCTGGCGTACCTCAGGGTTGCCACCTTGGCCAATCATTTTTGTTCTAGCTACCAATGACGTCAACCAAATTTTCTCCCACTCAAATCTTCTTATTGATGATTTGAAAATCTACAATGAGATAGCGTGTTCCAAGGTTGCTGAATTACTTCAAACTGACTTGAGTAAGTTCTTCACTTGGTGTAAGCAAAAGTTTTTAGAATTTAATACAATAAATAAATGTCAATCAAAAACCAATAAAAGGAAACGTCCACCATTGATTGCCCCAAAGAACATTTTTTTTTTTTTATAATGAACCCATCACCATAGTCTCTTTAATTTTTGATAAAGTTCTATGTGATACTTTACTTCCCATATTTACAACCTTATTAATAAGGCTAACTCTACATGAAGAAAATTATTCTTTAAAGTAATTTTTTTAATTCATCGGCATTGTCATTCTCATTTCCAGTTTGTAATATTTTTTAAATTCTTAATTATTTAAAAAATTCAAACTAATTTAAAACAACTGAGCTTTGAATTTACCGAAATGTTAACAAAATAACCAAATATATAGTTAGTCCAAACATTTTTACCTCATTTTTATATGAAATAGAGAAACGATTCCTTGAAAACTATACAATTTTTAAAGAAAATTCGCTATTTTAGTCCGACTGTATTCCTTTATGAAAATCGGCCAAATGTTAAGGATCTGCCCTCGGAGATAATTAAAAAAAAAAAAACTGTAGAAAATATTCAAAGTTTGGAAGAACAGTGGAATAAGCTCCCTCTATTTGATTGGAGTCCGTATTTTCCCTCCAAATTTCCAACGAATTTGGAAGAATTTTGGACTGAATTGGCTTTTAACGTAAAAAACATTTCCGATGAATTAGTTTTCAGGGTTCTAGCATATTTTGTAATACAATTGTTAACTTTGGTTGTCAGCAATGCTGTAGTTAAAAGGACATTTTCTTTCATGAATTGTGTAAAAACAAAACCAAGGAATCGGTTAACTAGAGCATCGCTCGATGCAATATGCGTTTGCGTATAGATGCTACGGTTAAAAAAATTTGCTGCAAACATTTTCCACCTACAAATGAAATGATAAGTAAATTTAACCAAACAATTTACCAATGTAATGACAATGATCATGAGGATGACAGTGACGATGATTCTGTTGAGGATATTGCCCTCATTGCCCTTGACTGATTTTCAACAATTAAATATTTAATTAAATATTCATGTTTAGAGCGATAATTTTGTTAATTCTTCTTAATTAAATAAACTTTTTACTTTGGTTTTTCTTCGTTTTTTTCTTTTTTTTAATAAAAATGTATTTTTGTTTTGTGATGCTTAATTTACTCGGGCTGGGGTATACTCGCCGGAGTCCAAGGTCCGTCTGAGGAAAGCACGAAAACTCAGCAAAGAAAACACCAAACTCTCTCCAATTAGATTTTAACTCTTCTTTATTGAAATAATTCAACTTAAACTAAAATGCACATATGGGTTTATCCTTACGTATACTCTTTAAATTAGCCTTATAAATACGCTAGTTCCACGGCCTCAAAGGGAGGGGAAATTCTCGGAAGGAGGTAATTTTGCCACAGCCTCAGAAGGAGGGTGATTCTCGGAAGGAGGGAAACTATAACCTATCGCCTCGGCCTCGTAGTGAGGGGATTCTCGGAAGGAGGTATTTTGCCACGGCCTCAGAGTTAGGGGGATTCTCGTAAAGAGGGAAAAATCTAATCTGTCGCCACGGCCTCGAAGTGAGGGGGATTCTCGGAAGGAGGGAAACTAAGCTCAATATAGCCTCTAATATTTAGTACCAAAAAATAGGAACAATAATAGTTGCTAACCAACTAGTAGCGGTGGGAGAACAAAATAAAATGCTTCTCGAATTACATACAACTCTTACCTTCTACTTGATAACTATTATGTAAAAACCAGATGTGAATTGTATTATTACAAAATTACAAGTGGATACAAAAATACATAATACTCTATGGTGCTGTTTTATTGATATAATTTATAGTCCGGGCGTTAGGGTTGCTTGTAGTTGTATAGTCTGGGCGGTACGGTTGATTGTTTTTTAATAGTCTGGGTGTACAGGGTTTTTCTTATGGTTATTCGGTCGGAGAGCTGTGAAGTGTGACGCTTCGTTACAGGTTGTTCTTAAAATTAAAAATAAATAAATTGTGAAGTGATCAAAAATGTTTTCTTTTTAATTGGTATTGGGCTACTATTTGGGCTAATTTAATTTTTGCCCAATTTTTTTGAGGTGAAGTTAATTCCCATGTGAAGGTAGTCCGAGTGAAGTTAGTTCCCTACACCGACCGTAATAATAATACAAGATCTTGAAAAATATATTTTCTCATACACTTAAATAAAAGTGTAGGGGACTTTTAATAAGGGATTAGATCCAAGTCGTCGTGGGTTGGTATAAAATGGTATTTTTGATAATAAATCTGGACAGTCAATAAGGCCATTAATAAGCTGATGGATAAACATAATGCCAGCATTGATCCTACACGTTGGTAAAGATTGCATCCCAAGTAATTTCAAGCGGTCTTTGTAAGCGGGAAGGTTTAAAGGGTCATCCCAGCCTAACCCACGTAGACCGAACAAAAAAAATCTATGTTGTACTACTTCTATGTGAATCTGGTAATATGGGAAATATCTTCACTTTTTCTTATGAAGCTAATTCGCAACTATGGTGGCATATTACTTCATTTTTCTGTGGGTAATATCTTCACTTTGATGTGAAGCTATTTCCCCAAGAAGGTGGGAATTAATTTCACCTATGGATATAAGATTTACCCATTATTATCATGTTTTGTAGTTTACTTTGGCATCAAAATTTGTGGTAGGGTAAAAAAAGTTTCTTGAGGTCTCTGGTGCTCTTCTGTTTGCATTGAAAAATCTGCTTAGCATTGGAAGTTCTTAAGAGTACCTTATTTTTTGATTCTATATAAATTAACACTATTTTTCTGTACATTTGCTAACCAGCAAAACCGGTTGACCGATTTTCTAATTTTTTTTTTTACTGAAGAGGAATGATGTAGAAGGTTAAGAATAAACAAAATTAATACTTTTCAAACAAAAGCAATTTGTTTCTCTATTTGGGCTTTGTATATTGTATTTCCAGAAGTAGACCTCGAAGGATGTTGGTTCCATTGTACGCAGGCAATCCGCAGAAAGGTGTGCAAAATCGAGGATATTATACCAAAGCTGAGGATCAATTCCAATCTTTCTAAATGATACAAAAAGCTTCTGGTTTTACCATTATTTAGCCCAAAAACAAAACATTCGATTTATGAAAAGCTGAAGCTCAAACTATGAACCTAGGCCTTTCGCCTAATCTGGCTGCTTATTACCAAAAACACGGAGTTTCGGAATTCATACGCTCATCTTTTTTTTCATACGGCTGGTTATTCCTCTTTAAATCTTTGAATAAATGGTGGAAATTAACTTCACCCAAATTTCTGATGAAGTAATTTTCCACCATAGTTGGGATATAACATTACCAGAAAATAGTGAAGATATTTCCCACTTGAGGTGAAGTTAATTCCCATGTGAAGGTAGTGCCCAGTGAAGTTCGTTCCCTGCACCTATTACTACAACGTATTACTGAACTAAATGCGCCGTGGAAATGATGTGGTTTCAAGGAACACCTTAAGAACTTTACGTTTGGAGAGAAGCAAAATTCTTTCACCAGTTTACTGCACTGCCTCTGTCAATTGTGGCGCCCTATCCAAACCAAAGCCATCTTATTTTTTGTCTTAAAAACAAAAACAAGAAACAGCAAACTCGTAAATTCTAAAATATTCATTTTTTTAAAAGTTTGGTTTCTACTAATGTCTATTGCATTGATTAAAGTTTATATTTTAAACATTCACTTTCCTTGCAAAATATTTTGTTTCATGTTAACTCACTTATCAAGACTTCAAAGAATTCAAAACAATTCCTCTTATGAAAGTAACATATCAGACTTCCTGTTAACTCATTTCAAACCCTTTTCTATATACTGACATGTTGTACTGTGTGGACTCTAGACCATTCAATACCAATACAACCAGACCTCTGTTGTTTATAGTGCCTTTCCGTATTTATTCAAAGGTTCCCTATCCCTCATTCTACGCAAACAGAAACCGAACTAAAAAGATACAAACTTAAATTCCTCCAACCTTCGCACATCACACATCTCAACTAAGATTCTCAAAGGCAATATAGCTGTTACATTCAGAAATTTATAGACATCCATTCAGTAGGGATATAGCCCCTAGTAAGCTTTTTGTTTAGTCGGGCGCTATACGAAATGTAGTCTTTGGAGGAGTTAAACCCAAATGTCAGTTGTCCTTGTTTCTTACTTCTGTTGCTATTGCTATTGAACAGAAGAAACAGAAGAGTTTCCGCCTCAACCAGGAAACGAAGAATAAGTCAAACAGAAAGAACACAAACTGAATTTATTCGCGAGTAAATATTTTTGTAGCGAGTTGCCGATTGCATGACTTGTCAATAAAAAAAATATTCATTAGGCGATAGAATTCACAAGTTATGTGCGAAACACGAATATTTTAGGGGGGATTCGGTGGATTGAAATACCTATATACCCCTGATTTCTCAATTTTCCTTGTTTATTTTATGATTCTTATTTGATGAAGAAGAGGGAGTCAGAAGCATGTTATTATAATATAAGGTTAAACTGTCTTTGAGTTGGGTGCTTGAGACTTTTTTTTTAGAGCAAAGATGGCGCTGCCAATGACAATGGTTATTTTTATGAATAGCATTAGGCAATTACTTTATTCAAGTGGATGATTAGAAATGTTATGGTTTGACATGAATTCTTATTATGATGTTGATTAAATTAAGCTTTATATGAAAAGAGAAATAATATTTGTTGACATTTAGTGCCGCATTAAAATAGATGTTATTTTTGTAATGGTAATTGATACTGATCAGTTACAGCCTGTTAAAATTAACCTGGTTGATATTTGAGAACATCCTATAAGACTTTGTTTAGCTTGTAGCACCATCTCTCTGAAACCATCCATACGTTACCGAGAAGCCGAGACCACATGGAAAGAAATTTCAGGAAGCACATAGTCCGTTAATATATCTTAAAAGTGGTTAAATGGGTACCATGGATGGCTAAATTCTGTTTAGACTTTTCAAAAATAAGAAATACAATAGCACTGATTGAGCCAGAAAAGATCTTTATTACCGAACAAAATTTTACGATAAATTGATATATAATCATCGACATTTTCTTGAAAAAGTTGTTTGGCTTGAATTCATGTACGAGTTTAACTTTTTTTACTTTTAAAGAGAGGGAACCTTATGTAAAATGATCGGTTCGTCACTGTCTTCATTTACACTATCAGCTACAATCATATAGCTACTATAGTCTCGTCCTTGGACTTGAATGTGACCTAATCGGTAGATTAGATTGTAGGTCGTGTGCACCGTATGTTCAACGCTGATTTATCGTTATACAGCTGAACAGTGTGGCTTCAGACCCGGAAAGTCCACCATCGATCAAATATTCACCCTACGGCAGATCTTGGAGAAGACCCACGTACTTCAAATCGATACCTACCATCTTTTCATCGATTTCAAGGCCGCGTATGACAGCGTCTATAGAGACCAACTATATAGAGCAATGTCTAGTTTTGGCATCCCGTCTGTGTAAGATGACAATAGAAAATTCACGCTGTTCCATCATAGTCGGAAAAAACCTAACGGACGCTTTTGATGTCAAAAAAGGTTTTAGACAAGGCGATGCGCTGTCATGCGATTTCTTCAACATCATTCTTGAAAAGATTCACTTAAAAGATAACAGTAGAATGTGTCTGCCCTACGGTTTTGATCTGTAACGAGATATATCAACCAGAGATATCTGCGACAGTATGCGCCGGAACTTTAGCTACTTTTCTACCATCCATAGCTAAACTTCATGCACCCAGAAGAGGTTCTAGACGGCATCCCACTTATAAACTAGCTACCACCTGAAAGGCCCAGACTTCGGTGTGACAAGTCGACATATTGCTATTTAGTC
>CAKKXW010000001.1:51797173-51825062 GCA_920937365.1 Sphaerophoria rueppellii
ACATCGGCCGTCCTTCAAAACCAATGTAATTGGATTAGGACAGCTTGTTGAATTGTGTATAAGTTGGACATAATCAATATTCGCATACACCATCCATTGGACATTGGACATAAATTGTGCAAATAACAGTTAAAGGACATCATTGAATATGTCAATAAATTTGAAAGCAAAACGAAACCAATTTCATAAATTATTCCATTGGGTATTTGAAATTATAACTTAATAATTATTATTATTATTTGTCAATAATTATATTTTCGAAGAAAAGAACTACCTTCACATGTAATGCAGTTGGAATAAACATGTCGAGTTACAATTAATTGAATAAGACAGGGGCCAAAGGCACTATTATCCACATGCAAAGGGTGAATGGTTGTGAAAATGTTAACCCGAGAAAAAAGATCAATATGGAAATTGAATAACAAGTAATTTTTGGACAGGGTACATTTATCATTTTTCGCCTATAGTATAAAAATGTATACGAAACTAAATCCAATTTAAGACTGATCCATATAAATTCTAAAAGAGAAAACTGTACCTATATTCAATACCGGATTCAATGGCTATCTACTCAATTGGATAGCTAGTTATCTTACTTATCGTATCCAATACGTTAAATTAGGCTTACATTGTTCTGATATAATTTCAAATAAATCTGGGGTTCCTCAGGGAAGTCATCTAGGGTCCCTTACTATTTTTGCTTTTCATCAATGATCTCCCTCCTAAAATATCTTTTTCACAATGCTTACTATTTGCTGATGATGTTAAGATTTGCAAAAAGATTGAATCAATTGATGATTGCAGAAACCTTGAAAGCGATTTAAATAATTTTTATAAATGGTGTGGTCTTAATGATCTATCTTTAAACATCGATAAGTGTTGCCAACTCTCTTTTACAAGATCACTACTTCCAAAAATGTTTTCTTATGAGTTAGAACTAGTCAAACTATGAAAAATATATAATCATAAGGATCTAGGAGTAATTTTTGATTCAAAGTTGGATTTAAGAATGCATGTGGACTTTATCATTTCTAGGGCTAACTCTATGCTAGCCTTTTTGATTAGAAATTCAAAAGGTTTTCGTTGTCCGTACACATTGAAAAATCTTTTTGTTAGCTTAGTGTGGCCGACATTGGAATATTGTAGTGTAGTGTGGTGCCCTTTTTATAAAAATTCTTCTAATAGGATTGAGAAGATTCAGAAAAGATTCACTAAGTATACTCTCCGTCAGCTAAATTGGACAGTTTCATGACCTCAATATAAAAAAGTCCAGTAATACTTGAAAACCTTGGAAACAAGACGAATTTATTTCTTAATATCCTTTGCCAGAGATATAGTCATTGGATATATTTCTTGTCCGTCTTTAAATCTAAATCTAAAATTTAAAACACATAACTCTCCACGCTCTCTTAGGCCAAGAGTTAACCACTCTTTTGATATTCCTCATCATTCTACAAACTATGGCTGTAATGAAACTGTCACAAGGAGCTGTACATTTTTTAATAAATATTCGAATGTTATTGATCTTGAATGTTGTAAGGAAATTTTCAAATTAAAAATATTAAACATTATGGCGCAAATTTTAAGTCAGCCCTCGCTTAAGCAATAAAGTCGACTCTACTTAAAGCACTCTAAAATTTTCTTATTTTTAAACACTCTAAACGAGTCTTCTAACTAGATTGGACTTTTAACAAAACGTTGTGTGAACTCGCCTAAATGTGACAGGTCAACAGGAAATTTAAATTTAAATTTGTCAGAATTTAAACGAAGACAAAAACTTCAATTCTTTGAATTTTCTGATTTGAATATTTATTTCTATTCTTCAAGTAAATACATAAGAAACTAATTTATTGTGGTTTTTGTTTTATTATTTGTCACCGAGTTTAATACTGCAAACAAATTCAAATTTACAAAAAAAAAAAAAAAATAAGAAACTCGTTTCCTACTTGGAACAGTTTCAACGGTTAGAACTCAAACTCAAACTAGAAGTATGCGTCTGCGAGTTTAACGGCTGGATGTTTTAAAAAAATGTGTTGATGAATGCATTCCTAAGGGCTCTACCTACTTCTGTGTTGGGAATAGGATTTTCTGAAGAATTATTCAAAACAATCCGGGAAGAAGATGGTGCTTCATCATTATTGTCGAAGAAAGATTTCTCTCCTTTGCAATGTTGGGGAGTACAGCTACAGCAACAATAACGTTTTTGGCCGTATCTAAGTCAACTCTTAATCGAATTGACCGTTTGGACACTCAATACGACTTCTTGTTGACGTATGACTGTTGTTGTACCTCCGTTATTTAGTGTTGCTGGGGTTTCGTAATGGCGTAAGTGAAATATTCAAACATGGATAGCCTGCGTCTCCAAGCAGTACACCTTGGTGTGTGCTGGTTCTTGCTTCTAGATCAGTTTTGAGTCTACACTTATTCCAAATATTTGAGTCGTGTAGTGAACCACGGGATCTTGCCATAATATTTGTTATTTTGCAGTTAGCATCGGTTGTTCAGCTTTTCAATTAAAAATCGAACTGTGGTCTTATCCAAGCGATATCTGAGAATAAAACTGATTTTCATCAAATTCTGCAAATGGATTCGCACGAATCTGATTGACTTTTTTCTTTCTTATGATTTCAAAACCTTCGAAAATCTCAAAATCTGCTTCCTCACCAAACATTTTTTTGTATTTAATGACAAACTTCAAAACAAAAAAAAACTATACTTTAAAAATTTAAACGAATGATTTCCCCCTTTTAAATTTTAACGACCACTTTAACGATAAAGTATACTTTAAGTCGTTTAAAAATAAGATAAGGTCGACTTTGAATCTAAAATTTGTTTTTAGAGTCGACTCCTACTTTAAAGTGGATTTAGAGTAGGGTTTAAATGTTTTAAAATTTGGGCCTATATCATTGTTATTAAGCTAAGTTGCTAGTCTACGAAAGTTTATACTTATAGACAAATAAATAAATAAATAAATAAAATTGAAATAAAAATATGTAACACTTGACAACACCAATTTTTTTTGTCTCTTAATTTTTAGGTCGTTACAACACAACCCTCAAAACGTGAAATGTGCAATTCTTGGCTACTAACAATAGTTACAATTGGATGCTTATGGAATTGTCAGCCTCTAGATTCAGTGAAATCATGTCCAGCCGAATGCATTTGTCTATCGCAGACGCAAGTAAGTGAAAGCTTTTTTTCCCAATTAGGTTTTTTTTTTTGTGTTTTTATTTATTCATTTTTTTTCTATCCCTCCCTGGTTCTCATTACTCACTCAGTGAGATAGAAAGTTTACAAAACAAAAAGGAAGAAACAAATCGTCACAAGAAATACCTACCTTCCTACTCAGTGGTCCTTACTTGTAATTTTATTTTCTTGTTTCATCGTTTTTTTACTGTCGTCTTTTTGTTTTCATCTTCTTTATTTTTGCCATTTGCAGGTCCTTTGTAACACTGGCGGACTTGAACAGATTCCATTACGGCAGTTGCCATCGACTGTGGAAAATCTCGCTCTAACCAAAAACAATTTCCCAGTCATAAAACCGGATTCGTTTGCCGGTCTGCGAGCATTGAAGAAACTCTCTTTGGATGGTAATAACATAACGAAAATCAAGCAATTCGCATTCAGAGGACTGCCACGTCTGAAAGAGCTTTCTATCCAATATACACCGTTACAGACGGTTTCACAATTTGCATTTGCCGGCCTGCAAAATCTCTCCACCATCTTGCTTAGCCATAATCAAATTATGCGAATCGAAGGCAATGCATTTGCCGGCACCTCGAATGTTAAATTAATTCTACTCTCGAACAATCCAATGATTAGAATTGAAACGTCCGCCTTTTCTGGCCTCACCAGTGTCGGCCATTTAATATTGCCATCGGGTATACGCATCATCGAGCCGGATGCTTTCTACGGCATGGACACCGTTGGTTTGCTTAAACTTTCCTACATGGATCTGCGTGAGCTGGCGCCCTACACATTTCGTGGTTTGTCCAATGTGCTGCTACTAACGCTGCAGGAGTCTGACTTGGGGGTCATCTGTGCAGATGCATTCAGCGATTTGAAACAAGTGGACACACTGCAAATTCTCAACAATAAAATTGATGCTTTCGAAGAGCTCAATATAACCTACACGCAACAGATAAAGTTCCTTAAGTTGCAAGGCAACCACATCCTAGAAACACCCGATCCAAATTCAATTATCCTCGATGGTGTGGACAATCTTTCGCTGGTGAACAACCACTTTCCCTGCGGTTGTCACATACACACGCTGCTCGATAGTCCACTGGTTGACGGTGCCTACAACCAGAGCGAATTCTTGTCGAAAAACTTTTGCATATCGCCGCTGGAGGTGAATGGCAAATCCATGAGCGAATTGGATCTGGACGCTATTGGCAGGTGCCAGGACCATGTGACAAAGGGCAATCTGGGATCATCTTCGATGACACTAAATGTAAATGAGATGCTGACGCTGATAGCCTTGTCGATTTACTACCTCGCATTGCACACGTTCCACTGGCGGAAATGGCTGGTATTGTTGCACCATCACTCGAAAAACGAAAACATGACAAGCTTAAGGGCGTCTTCTAAGGAGAACAATGCAGCTACAGCAGTTGATGCTAAGGTGGACGACAAGATTCGGTGTAGAAGTCGAAGTCGAATTCGCCATTGTTGGTGCGGAAGTAGAGGTCGAAGCCATTGCTATTACCGCTGTCACTGTCGTCCTCTTCTTTGTTGTCGTGTCGAATGTCCTCTCAACAGTTGCTGTCAGAAACTTCCGATGAATATAAATAATACTGGATGCACCGTTAAGTTGTAGCAATGACAATGACGATGCCAACGAATCGAACGTTAATCGAATTTGGATCGAGTGCGTTTCATTTGTTGTTGTTGCTGTTGTTATTGTTATTTTTCGTTGTTTGTTGTTGCTTTTCGTTCTGTATAGTTTAAGTTTGTGAATAGATTCTCTTTTTTTTTGCTATTGAACTAGTATTCTTATAAGTCTTGTAAGACTGTTTTTGTAAGTGTATGTTTGAATGTATGTTTGTGTATGAAACTAACTTTTCCCATGGATAACGGTGAGATAGAAGTAACACGGAAACGGAAATTGATTATTATTGATACCATTGGTGTTCTGGGGTAGCAAAAATTTTATTTCAAAGAGTGGAGGGAAATGGCCAAGAAATAGGAGCGTTTTCTCTGCTGCAATTTTATCTAGAAAGTTGTTTTAAAGTTTTTGTTTTTTTTTTTTTGATCTTATATTCGTTTTTGTTAAGAACTATTTGTGTCGAATTGAGTGGAAATAAGTCTGAAGGTACGTTTGTTTTCTTTTTTAACTCTTTTTCCGGTTTTAATTTTAAATGTTTGCGAGAAAATTAAGTTCGATATTTAATTTATCAGATAGTTTTGTAATTAATTGAAAAGAAATTGGCATTTGCAACGGTTGATGGGTTGAGTTTTAAATTCAATGAGAAGAAAAAACCTTTTTCTTCTGCTGGGTATTTTTTTTTTTTTTATTTCGTCAACTCTCCCATGGATTTAAGAATAGCAATAATTCTTATCGTAACGGAGATTGTGTACCTGTACGTTGGAAATTTATATTCAGGTCATGGGTTTGAATCGTTCTTATGCCTACAAGGCATTTTTTTCATCTTGAATACAAGTTTGACCTTAGAATAAGCACTCTGAAGATAATCGAGATGGTTCTAGAGATGCAGACAAAAGACAAAGATTGAGAGCATACACCGGGTTTGTGGCATTAAAACAGTCTATTTGGGAGCTTATCACAAAGTATTGTTTTCTACATTAGACGAAAGCTAGAAACGAACATGGCATTGAAAAGAAAATTATTTCTATTGGATCGTACCTTGGTTATTGCAGTAATAAAGTCTTCATTCTTTTTTCATTGAGGAACATCATCTTGGCCTAGTCGATAACGTTTGGCCTTTATCTCGGTCACAACCAGATCCGATCCGGTCCTCCATCAACAGTTCCCGATTGGTTGATGGTGCGATACGATTTCACTTTCAAGGTTCCTGGAGTCTTCGTGTTCAGCAACGTCGCCTGACAAATTTTAACTATGCACAGTCTCCCACCACGAATCGAACGACAAAGGCCGTTCCGGGCCGGATTGTCTTTGTTCTTGACTAAGTGAACCAATTTTGTCGCTTGTACCATCCTTTCATACAGACAACGTCAGCTCATCCATAAGTCTTGAATCAGTCTAAGAATTCAAAGTGCTTTTGACTAAGCAACCTAGCCTCGGATTATATAGTGACAACAAGAACTGCTATAAACTAGTCAGAAGAAGCCACCATGTAGCTAGATTTCCCTTCATTTAATTGCAGAAAAATGTTCTTTGCCGCCTTCTTGAAAGAGTCAAATGAAATTTGTACAGGTTGTGGATTCCTGCAAAAGCCGTCTGTGTCATCTGCTTAAGCCAGTAACTGTGACGATAGTCCCTCTTGTTAATGTTCGAGAGTTCCGACTGTTTTGAAGTCTTTAACAACTGTTGACAGATCTGAATTTCAATACTGCTAATTTGGTGTGAAACCTTGGTCATAGTCGGCTTACAAAGTCATATGGTTGTAGAATTCACTCACTTGCATTTCATCTTGCATCCATGAACCAATAGTCCCAGCAAGGAAATATTTGCATAATTTAGTTTCCTTCAAGAAGCTAGGGTACATGTAGTGAAAGGTTTTACCATAAATATTTTCTCACTTAATACTTCAGGACGCCGCCGCCGCAGTAAAGAGTCTTAAATGCAGATAAATTCCATTTACTTTTAAACTACGTATTACTCGAAATTTTTTCATGAATTATCATGAAAATAATAATAATAAAAACAAGACCCTAAGGCATGCTGTTGGCACCTTTCAAAATGGCATTCTTTCCAAGGATACGTGAAAGTCATACAAAACGTTATTCTAAGAATAAAGTCTATCTATTAGTATTCAGAGTGCTTTTAAATTGTAAATTCGTTTTTCAAAGTGAGCTAAGGCGATAACACATAAAATGAAAAGCAAAATCGAGAAGAAGAATAAGAAAAAAGGTTTAAATAGAAATAACGACAGGTACCTTATATGCAATAAAAGGCTTTAATGTCTTTTCAATTGATGGAAATTGTAACACATTGTGAACATGTGTGTGTTGTGAACATGAAGTGTGTGACATTTAAAAGAACTCATTTTAAGTGAAATGTAAAGTTATTATTTTTTTTTATTTTGATTCCAACGAATTCTAGTGTAAGCTCCCTAAGTAAGAGGATCTAGATTGTGAAAGGAAAATGTATTAAATATTTATGTGTTTGATTTAGATGCAGGTGTATTATTAAAAGTATAAGCACTGCTACGTTTTTTATTGTTTTTTTTTTTAATTTTCTTATTTTTTTATTTGTATTTCCGTTCATTCCATTTTTTTGTGTTAAGGCTTTAAATTGGTGATAACATGTTGCTAAAACAGCTGTGAAAAAATTAGCTTAGTAAGACAGAAAAAGTCGTCTTGGAAGACCTCAGCTATGTATGCTATATATATTGACCGAATCGTCCAGATCCGTTTCCAGAGACCGCCTTGTGGATGCTATGGTAACACTTCAAATATCCCGAGACTCGGCTGGCCGCTGACCACCGACCGACGTTTTAATTCCCAAAACAATGAAATCAAAACTCGGATTTTTTCCAAATTTTACATGAAAATAAAATGCACCACCTGGGACTTAATATTAGTAACAGTCCACATATTTCTGTGTTCAGATATATTAGCTATGTATGTTAGTAGGTATCTATTTTTTTCTTTTCAGAATCTAAAGGGTGTTTTCCCAAAAAGACAACCAAATTAAATTCCTTACTTCGAGTTACTCTGCAAAGAATACATTTATTTTGTTGTTGTGTTAACAAAAAAATAATAATAATTCAAATGTCAAACAAACAAAAATTAAGAAAATACCAATATTAAACAAACATCAGGCCATGCGTCTAAACAGTACAAAAGATTAACTAACTCTTCTTTAACTTTTTACTTGCGCAAAGTCGAAAAAGTGGGTCCGGCGATTCCGTCCGTCTGTCTGTCTGAAAACGCTCCTACAGCCTTAACCATCAGTCTGATTGACTTCAAACTTGAAGATTAGAGGTTTAAGCGATTGCTTCAAAACGGTACTTCCATAGAACGACTTTTTTCTATATGATTTTCTCGAAAAATAAAGCAAACAAAAACAATCGCTTCATAGAATTTTTTCAAAAAAAAAAAAATTGAAAAAACCACAATTTTTTCATATAAAATGTGTTTTGAGGTACGTAAATCTATTAACATACTTATTTATGAATTTTTAATTAGGTACATGTTTTTATTTTTAAATATTTTTTGTGAGTTTAGTTTTGGAACACAGGAGCAAGTTTGTACGACCCAGTAGTGCACATTTTTTTATCTTCTCAAGAACGTTGTTAAAGAAACCGCACGACAGTGCATCTGCATCACTTTGTCTGAATCCTTTTATGACGTCGAAAGATTCCGTAAGCTCGTTGCCAACCACCGTGAGTTCTCCATCGTCATTTTGCATAAGCGAACAAACTTGGCAGGGATTCTAAAACTAGGCATAGCTTTATACAGTTCGTCTCTGTAGATGCTGTCATACGGGGCCTTAAAATCGATGAAAAGGTGGTGGGTATCGATTTGGAGTTCATAGGTCTTTTCCAGGATCTGCCGCAACGTGAAAATTTGGTCGATGGTTGACTTTCCTAGCCTGAAGCAACATTGATAAGGACCAATCAGATTGTTGATTGGTCGTTCCTTAAAATCGATGAAAAGGTGGTGGGTATCGATTTGGAGTTCATAGGTCTTTTCCAGGATCTGCCGCAACGTGAAAATTTGGTCGATGGTTGACTTTCCTAGCTTGAAGCGACATTGATAAGGACCAATCAGATTGTTGACGAAAGGCTTCAGACGTTCACATATTACGGGAGAGAGGATCTTGTAGGCGATGTTAAGAAGACTGATTCCTCTGTAGTTGGCGCAGTTTAGAGGATCTCCCTTTTTCAGGATCAGGCAAACAATGCTGAGGTTCCATTCATCGGGCATGCATTCCTCTGACCATATCTTACAGATGATTTGGTGCATGCCCCTATCTAGCTCGTCGCCTGCTGCTTTGAACAACTCAGCAGCTAGCTCCAGCGGCTTTGTTGGATTTCAGCCGTGATATTGCGGTTTTCACTTCTTCTAGGTCGGGCACACGGCGGTGGTTTGTTCGTCAACTCCGTTATACAATCTACAGAAGTGGTCCTTCCAAATCCCCAGCATTGACTGCGATTCTATTATGATGTTCCCTTGTTTATCTCTGCAGGCATCGGTTCTTACTCGATGACCTTGAGCCAGCTGTTTAACGTTTCGGTGAAACTTCCGAACTTCATTCCTGCTGTTGGCTCTCTCAACATCCTCGATCTGCCGCTTCTCATGCTCTGTCTTTTTTCTCCTGAGAAGCCGGCGGTCCTCTCTCCTCTTTAGCTCCTAGAGCTCACGAGCAGCTCTTGTCCTTCTATGCAGTGCCGCTTTGTATGCCTCATGCTTGGCTGCATAGGCCTGCCTGCATTCTTCGTCAAACCAGGCGTTTCGTTTTGGTGGCTGTGTGAAACTCAGCACATTAGAGGCGGCAATGTTGCCACTAGTCTTCGATACTTGAAGTTGGCGGCATAGGACTCCTTAAAAGGTTACTTTGAACTCGATCAGAGAAAGATCTGTCGATCTCTTGCGATTGTAGCCGTCCGACCTGGAATTTTCTTGCAGCATTTCCTTGTTTTGGCCGTTGTCTGGATATTCGTAGCACTACCTTGGCTACGACGAGGTAGTAGTCCGAACCGATTTTAGCTCCTCGGAAAGTTCAAAAATCCACAATGCTGGCCAAATGCCTTTTGTCGATCGAAAAGTGATCAATCTGGTTGACGGTTGATTGATCAGGATATCTCCACTTACCTTTATGGATAATGAGATGTGGAAACCAGGTGCTTGCTACCACAACATTTCGCCCCGCAGCAAAATCGATCGTCTGGGGCAATTACAAAAGAAAACGAACAAATCTGAGAAAAATATGGCGGCATTACTAATTACGGAGCCATTAATTCTCAAGACCATTCTCACATTAAACAAACACCAACGACCAATAATTTCTTTTTCCATACATTTCACATAACTCATAGTTACATTACAAAAACTCCACAAATGTTTGCAAAAATTTCAATAAAACTTTCATCCTTCAAAATAAATGCACCCTTTTAAGCCACCAATCAATTTGCAGGGGAAAAAATACCATATGAATATTAAAACAAATTTAAACCTTTTTTCGTCCATCTCGTACCGGAAAAAATATGTTTCTATTTCTATTATTCAAACCACAAACCCAGTTGACCGCAATTTGAGTTTCGCCCATTTTAATCCCGAAACCCGAAAAATGGCAAAAAAAGGAGAACTCAACCAAAACCGCACAATATCTGACTGTGACCTGAAATTGTGTTGATTGCGTCGATTTGTAACGTTTCTTTTATGCTGAGTGTTAAAAAGCATCAAGGCTTGGACAAACCGCCGCGTCGTCGACCCGGACGCTCAATTCGATGAACCATTTGAATGTTCGATTCTGTGTTTTCCTTTTATTTGTGTCAATTCAAAGTTTAAATGGAAATCAGTTTTAATAGTGTTTTATATTTGTTGTTTTTGTTTCTTGCCTTTTAACTTTTTGCTCGTGAGATATTTTTTCTATCGACACGGTTCAGTTTGAGTTTGTTAGTTTTTGCCTCAAACAAATGCAATTACCTATCGCCATTTATAGCTTTTGCAAAACAATTTTGTTTTCATAGGAATTATTAAAAAAATCATTGATTTATTCAATATTTGAGGAGGCACATACATCTTTACCGCTACATACCTGTTAGCATATTATGTACTTAGTGTTTTACACTTTTTATTAAAAAAATGAAAAAAAATATTTTGCAAAGAAATAGCAAAAAAAAACATCGATACTTATAGTAAAAGTCTTTTTTAATTGATTACGGCACTAAAAAATATAAAGCCGCGTTTTGGAATAACTGAGACTACTGGTGGTGGGGTTGCAATTTACTGCAATGAGAGTCTGAGTTCTAAAATCATTGCTAAATCAGCCAACGCTGGGATTGAGATTTTGCTTTTAGAGGTTTCTGATGGTAACATTAAATGTTTATTAGGAGTGGTTTATAATCCAAGTAGAAATTATTCACCTGAAACCTTATTTTCAATTCTTCGTGAAATATCAGCGAACTATGAAAATATAATTCTATGTGGGATTATAACTCAGATCTTCTTCTCAATGACTCTAGAGCAAATGAACTCAAAGATGAAATTGCTGCCTCCGGCTTATGTATAATCAACTCTATTGCTACTCGTTTTGGTCCAAATTCCACCCCAAGTTCTCTTAGATTTAATGATAGTGTACGATTTGTCAAACGTTCGCTTAATTGATCAACTATCCATTGAAGGAATATCTGACCATGATCTACTCTTTTGCACTTATAATATTGATTTTTCTAAGACCTCAACTTCGTCTTCATTTCAATTTCGTGACTTCAAGGCTGTTAACATAGATAACTTACAAGTTGATGCCTACAATTGCCTTTGGAATACTTGTTAAAGCTTGCATAACGTTGATAGTAAAGTGAACTTATTTCAGCATTTTTTACTAGAACTTTTCTTTAAACATGTACCGTTGAAAACTGTCGTCATTAGAAACAAGAACTGTCCTTGGTTTACAAATGAAGTGATCAATTCTATCAAAAGCCGTCGAAAGCTTTACGCAAAATGGAAACATAACTGTTCAACTTTGAACTGGGAAATTTTTTGTCGAGCTCGTAATTACTCTACATATGTAACCCGCAGAGCTAATAAGAGATTTTTTGAATCAAAACTTAGTCCTAACAAATTGGTAGAAAAGTAATAGCTTACGACTATCCTGACCCTAATGAGCTCAATAATAGTTTTGTAGCCAATAACTTGCAAGCATCTAATTTTATGCCTAACAACTTAGCTCTTTGTGAAGTTTCCAGTGAATTCGACTTTGAAGTAATTTCTGAAAATGAATTAGTCATGATAATTCTCTCTTTGAAATCCAATGCTATTGGTGAAGATGGAATTCCAATTCGCTTTGTCAACTTAATATTACCGCAAATCTTACCGATTTTCACCCATATTATTAATTTTTGTATCACGACCTCTTCATATCCACAATGTTGGAAACGTGCAAATGTCATCGCCGTATCTAAGAAAAACAATCCTTCAAGCAGTGCTGATTTCCGTCCCATAAGTATTTTGCCCTGCCTGTCGAAAGTCTTTGAAAAAGTTTTATCTCGCCAGTCAAAACTTATTATCTCCGTTGCAGTCAAGCTTTCGTTCCAGTTCAATCAAGGTATGTTAACGCTACTTTGTCTGCTTGACTTTATTAAGGCATTTGACCGAGTAAATCACAGTATTCTCTGTAAAAAACTTAATTTGTATTTTGGTTTCAGTAGAAGGTCTGTCCGTCTAATTGGAGATTACTTGACACATCGTTTTCAAAGGGTTAAAGTTGGTGACATTTGCTCTGACACAATTTGATTGGTTGCTGGCGTTCCTCAGGGTTCAATTTTAGGTCCTACTTTGTTCTGTCTGTTTATGAATGACCTTCCTCTAGTTTGTAAAAATGTTATGTTTCATCTCTATGCAGATGATGTTCAAATGTATCTATCCCGACCATTTAACTTTTTAGAGGATTTAACTTGCCGAATGAATGAAGATTTGAAAGAGATTTATAAATAGACTCTGTATAATAGCTTAACGCTTAACCCAGCAAAATCTCAAATAATTTCTATTTCCAAACCAAAATTTGATACTGCCAATCTTCCACCTGTGTTCGTATCCCGATTCCGTATTGAATTTAAAAATGTTGTTACTAGCCTTGGTTTTAAAATAAATAGTTCAGTTTCAGCCAACGATCATATTAATACTTCTATAGGTCGCATCTACGGTGGTCTCCGAAAATTGAATATGTTTTCCTACCTAACTCCTACTGAAACCAAGTTGAAAATCAGTAAATCATTGCTTTTGCCTGTTATAGAGTATAGTTCAGTAGTCTACGCTAAGCTTGATTCTCGTTCACTTCATAAACTGCTTGTTGCTCTCAATAGTATAATTCGGTATATTTTTAATCTGAGTAGGTTTGACCATGTCTCTCAATACCATCAATTAGTCCTTGGATGTACTTTTGAACAGTTCCTGGATACGAGATGTTGTATATTCTTGCATAAGATAATTCAAAGAAAAACTCCGCTATATTTATATGAAAAGCTGCAGTTCTCGCAATCTTCCCGAACTCTGAATCTTATTACACCTTTATGTACGTATTTGAATTCGTCTAGACTATATGTATATACAATCAAACTTTGGAATTCTTTGCCTGTAGGTTTAAAACAAATAGTAGGAATCTTACAATTTAAAAATGCAGGAATTCAAAGCCAATGTTAACCGACACCTCATCCTTAACCCTCTCCGTCTATCCCATTTTCCCTAATCTCGCACTGTGCTTTGGCATAAAAAGGGAATGAAACCACTTGAGTGCGTGCTTATTATAAAAAAAAAAAATGCACTATTTGAATATATTAATTCATCTAACATGCAAACAGTAAATTGAAAATAAAAATAATTAATCTCAGTTTAATAAAATAATTGTTCTTGCCTCTTTTTTTTTTGTATTGTACATATTATAACATTTCTTCTGTTTTTATTTTTTTTTTGCTTTTTCTTGTATTTAAATATTGAATGTTCATATATTATTTTAACTTATTAATACATAACATATATTTGTTTTGTCCTGTATCAAAGGAACTATAAAAGACTCAGTCTTATTTGTACACCATTTTAAATAAATTGAAATTGAATTGAAGTATCAAGGAACCCTAAACTTCTATACTGAATTCGAACTGATAAGTTAAAAAGTTCTTCCACATACTTGGAAGCCTTTTTAGTGCTTCGCAAAAGAGGTTTTCATGAAAGATGAACTAAAAGAAAGGGCTGGAGTAAGATTCGATCCCAAATGTTGAGCGTAAATTCTGACAGCTCATTTTTATTTAAATATACGATGAAGATGAACTATATCTTACTGGCCCTGTTGTTTTTTTGCGAATTGCTTATCATTTCAGTCCTATTAGGACATTGCCGTATTGAACCGAAGAAGCTCTGCTCCGTAGTTGTCCTTCACGTTCCTACATAAGTCAGGAACGTGAAGGACTTCTATAAATTCAACCTCACTTTCTTTGAATTTTCCAATAGATACCTTCATATCGACATTACCTATACCTTGGACTTGCATTTTTGAATTATTTGCAACAATTACCTCAGAATTAAGATTTTCCATCTTACTTGAAAAGCATGCACTATTTGAGCACATGTGAGCTGACGCTCCCGAGTCAAAATACCATTCTTCTTTTTCAAGAGCCGAGGCAGAAAAACATCCTAACATCGCGTTCTTCTTTTCTTGATGGTTCTTATTCTTTTTTGGACATTTAGCAGCAATATGGCCAAATTCGTTGCAGTTATAACATTTAGGACCTTTAAAGTTCGTATTCCCAAAGTTTTTCTTGTTCTTGCCAACAAAAGCAGTATCTTGACTTGAATCCAAGTTAACGTCCTGAAGAAGTTTGGTTTTAATACTGTCTCCTGTAATAAGATTCCCAGAGCTTTGGATTCCCATTATCATTGGCTTGTATTCTTCGGGAAGACCAGCTAGAAGCATTGATCCTATCCATTCTTCATCTAGGTTAAGACCAACAGACCTGAGCTTGTGTGATGTATTTAACACATCGTTAACGTACGCATCTACGGTAGAAAAATCTTTCAATTTAGTTGAGCAAAACTTTTGAATGAGCCCAACTCTCCTCACAAGATCAGAATCTTGAAAAATTTTCTGAAGAGAATCCCAAATCTCCCTAGCGCTTTTGCAATGTCTTATATGAGGATAAATGGATCTTTCAACAAGCAATATAAGCTCCGATTTTGCGTTTAAGAGCTTCGTTGCATCCTTCTCCGTCTCAATACCATCAAAAAAAGCCTTCCAAAGTACTTTCATTTGGAAATAAGCTTCAACGGAAAATTTCCAGTCTTCGAAGTTTTCGCTTCCCCGAAGCTGAATTTCGTTTCAGACATCTTTTCTCAATACAAATTTCCTTACTATTTTGTATTTAGATCGTGATGAGGCCCATAACCTGATGTTTTAAGATTCTGAACAGTAATAATATTTATTTTCAATAAATCAAACATATAAAAATGAGTACAATTTGATAACAATAAAATAAACTAAGTATTTAAATTAAAGTATCAAATCTTAACTTTCAACACAGAATGTTTGGGTTCCAGTCCTTCTCTTTCACGGACACTGCATATTGCAAAACTTTCAAGAGTATCAATCTGTTATGAAAAAGTGCTTCTCAACTTTGCCGTTCGGAATCGGCGTTAGATTGTAGGTCCCCTCAATTCTTCACACGCACCTAGGGAACTGTTGATCAGAATAAGCCTTAGGCCTTGGCTCCTTAAAGGCTGTCGTGCCACTCCATTTAATTTTTTTAATCGCAAATGGAACGGATTGTAATTGTCCTCTCCCTTTTTGGCGAAAGAAAGACCATAGCTGTCCTTGAACGCACTGCAGTACAACGTTGTATATAACATCGAGACCTGCTGCATTCTTGTTCTTCATTGAACCCCATTTTCTCGGCAAGTTCCAAAACGGATTCTTCTGGATCAATTTGCGCTGTCAGAATTATCTCTCTGTTCTCCGTCCTTCTCTGACGCTTGAAGTACGAAACATAGGTATGACTACCTTTCCTTAAATAATGTAATTTATATGGAGACGCCTACGCGGGTCGATTTTGAATTAACGAAATATTAGGCGTGTTTTTTTGCACGCGTATATACGCTTAAGAAAATTTTTTGCATGCAAATGCAACAACAATAAATTTCTATATCCGCTTAGTAAGCGGCGATAATTATCCACGCTTATGAAATAAGCGGATATAAAAACAATGAATTTTCTACAATTCATTCCGAAATTCATTCGAAATTCATTTCATTTAATAATTACCCAAGCAAGCTATGATTTTGCTGTTGTTATATTTCAAATCAAAGGAAACCATTGGCTACTTTTGTATGTTCCATGCCTTCGTATCTCTTTCTCTATCAAGATCTCTTTTCTTCATTCTCTTGGTTTTCTTCTTTGAGCAAGAGATTTTTCTGTTCTCTGGAGAAAAAATTCCCGCTGACATTGCTCTTCTTTCTCCTCTCGTTTACATATCATCAACTTGTGATGCCAAATTGCTAAAACAAAAAATTTGTCGTTTTTTTGTGCACTGTTCATTTTAAGCGTATATACGCGTGCAAAAAAACACGCCTATTGTTGTACAAAAACATATTGATTGATAGTCTGTTATTTTTTTCTGTAAATTAATTCTGTTCGTGATCGACACCATCAAAGAAGTCTTTTCTATATAGATCGTGTCGTCTGTACCTATAGTTCTTTAATTTTGCCAGAAGTCTACTCTTAACTCTGTGCCTTCAGCGTCGTGGTCTTTTTGGTTACGTTCCTTTCACTTTTGTTACTGTTTGTTGCATTTTTTGTTGTATTCGTTCGTCCATCTGTTGTTGATGTTGCTCGATTTCGGCGTTCCTTTCTATTGTTTTGTCACGAGGCCAAACAAACCAAAATTGAGGGTAGTCTCATTCACATTTTGGGCAAAAAATCGAAATTTAAAGGTTATTTTTCAAAAAACGGCTCCTTAGATGTATGTATATAAAACTTTCTCATACTCTACTCTGGAATAGACATATATTATTTAAGATACTGTCTTTTTGTTTCTGTTATTAAATAAAAGCAAAGATCTGATATTTATTTCATTTAAACCTGATCTTTTTTCTTTCAAGGAATTCTTCATTTCTTACGAAAAGAACTCGAGGCCTTTGTATTCTGCCTTGTTCCGTTCCAATTATTTTCGTTTGTGAATGTTCACCAGAAAACCAGAAACCTCATGTCAGCTTACCACGAAATGACATATTCATATCAAGGCAATCAAATACCAGTACCTACCAAACCGAAGAAGAATACGAATCAAATTTTATAAAAGATGAAAGTTTTGAAAATTAATTTTTACTTGTCAACCAACTAAGTACCTTTATTGAAAACAAAACACAGAATAGGTGAGGTAGAGTAACGTCTAACATTGCCAATGCGACAATAATTTCTATAACTTATTAATAAGGGAGACGAGAGGTACTCTCGGGAATCCTTTTCAATAATGACTTGTTTCCAGTAATACCAATGACACATTCAGCACATAATTAACCCTAGGGAGACCGGGTACTCCGAGCTTCCGTTTCTTCAATATCAGTGATTATGATTGTATATACGTAGTGTGAACAGAGCAATTATAAGCGTGAAATACCACAAATTAACCACACAGGATTCCATTCCAATTCCGCACATCTACTCGTTGGTATTTATCTACAATATTTCATCACATCTCCCGCGCTACGCGCGCCATGCCAGCGAGTTCCGTTTTCAATTGTGTAAAGGAAAGGAAGGAAGGAAAGTTAATTTAGTTTAGGAATTCTGAATTCTGACTGACATAACATCAATGATTTTAGGATGTATCATAACGATGATGGCTGATGATTGAGTGTATGGCAAAAATGAGGGACTTGAAATAATTTTTTGGTTGGCTCTGAGGCATTTTGTTAATTAATTAAATTGATATGACGGAGACACTTGCTCAGTGGAGTAACTGAAGAATTTACTTATTTTACTAAATTATTATTTTTTTGCAGGAGTTCTCTTTTTTCATTTAATTAATTAATAAGGACCTTAGGGCTATCTTTGGATTAATGAAGATGACACTGAGGGGCCCCAAGGCTGAAAACTCGTCTCATGAAATAGAAATGAAACATGCCCAGCAAAACAATCTTCGGGTTACTTTTCAACAGGTCCTCGATGTAAAACAAAGTAAATGTAGATAAGAATTACAGAGGACATGCTCCCCTATTGGATTTGGTTTTAGTTCTTGAAGTGAATTTGATGATTATTTGAATCTCTTGTAAGAAATTAAAGGCCGATTTTATCAAGAACAAATTATTCTGAATAACGTGATTATAGGTGTTCTAATTTTATGAATGACAAGGATTAATGGTTTTTCGACTAAATGCAGACCCACGTTTTTAATCTTTGGGTATACCAAGAAGTGTGGCTCTTACGAAATTCGCTTTGATTGCGAGAATGATGGGAGAAGTTTCTTCAGATGGAAACCCCTTAAAACTACTAGCTCCACAGTCAAAATGTGGATCACTCCCCTTTGTACCAAGTTAAAAAGACTATTCAAACATTCGAGCGGAAAACATATCTTTTTGCTTTTTTGAAAGAAAAGTAGAACACTTAGCCAACTCCGTTGCCCATTTGTCTCCGAATAAATAAAAACACTCAAACTCATTCTCTCATTTGTCGTGCAACTATCACCTTAAATCGGGACAAGAAACTCAGTATGTGTACCATATTCCTATAGCTTTGAATGAACCTACGACCTGATGATCCTTTTGTGTAGCTTTTCTCACGTTTTCATTGTTTCTCTATTCCAACCAAAATGAGTTGATGCAAAGACAATTGAAGAAGAGTTTTTTTTTTTGTTTGCCTTCCATTTAAGAATCGAGATACTAACGTGCCGTGCCACTGCCACATGCAGAAGCCACAACGACGACAACCCAACCACCACCACCGACCGTTGCCGTATCTTTTTCTAGTCTTAATTTTTGAAGTGTTTGAGTGATTTTTAACATTCTCGCAGCTCTTTTTTTGTTCCACTTAAAATGTCCTAGACAAAGACATCATCACAAGAAAAAAAAACTGACACAACCCGACACTGACTTTATAAATAGAACACAAAACCCAAAAGAGTTTTTTTTTCAGAGATAGCATTGTTCTAACGGACAAAAGCTTGACGTTAACTTGACAACACCGTTTACGAAAAAGTGGATTGCTTGACGGTGAAGGACAGGTTTAAGCAAATGATTTTGTCGCTTTTGAAATTGTGATGTTTTTGTCGTTAACGGTTTTTATTTTTTGAATTTATATTATTAAGGAATGTACAAAAGAATATTTGCTTTCTTTATTTTGAAACAAATAAATGGTATTCAAGAAAGCATCCTGTTTTTGCAAATGTTGACAGCTCCAAATTGTAACATGCAAGAAGGTAGAAGACAATAGAAAAATTGCAGACTTTACCTTGGCCGTTAAGGTAGCGAAAGTAATTCATGAAAGAAAAATGATTATTACCTTCGCTCAGGGGATAGTACAAAATTTTCACTTTCTCCAATTACGTCCATAGACTAAACTACAGTGCCTTGCATAAGTATAACCGCACCCGACGAAATGCATTTAAAAGAAAACCTACAATGGTGACTCCTTACTTTTTTTTTATTGAGTAACATCACTGATGAAGCAAATTGAGAAGAAAATAGAGTACCGTTATTTCCGCTCCTGGTGTTTAAAAATTAAAAACAGATTTTGATGTATTGCAAAAATATAACCGCACAATGCAAATCTCTTTGAAGCTGCATTCAGTCAAGTGTTTTCATATAAAAAACAACAATGCCACGTGGTACGCATTTAAGCAAAATTGACAAAGGCAAAACCTTGGCCTCTTGGTCAAGCGGCCTAAGTCTTAGGGCTATTGGAAGACGAATTTCACTATCGGAATCGGAACGTGTCGTTCGAAATTTTTAAAAACATCCAAAATCTTATGGGACAAAACTAAGACCAGGGCGTCCGCAGAAGTTGACACGTCGCGACAAGAAACGTTTAATCAATGCTGCATCCAATTCGGTGCATTCTTTGTCGGAATTTCGTAACGGATTGGGTTTAGGAGTTTCGTTTCAACCGTTTCTCGTGCTTTAAAAAGCAATGGAGTGATTTTTCGGGAAAAAATGGTGCCAGCTCCAAATTTAACAGCAGCCCACAAACAATAAAGATTGGAATTTCCCCTCAAAACATAAATCGGGATTGGAAAACCGTAAGTGACTTTCTATTCATCTACACTAAAATCTCGTTATTCCAAATGGTATACTGGAATGAATGTTTTTTATTAGGTTATTTTTAGTGACGAAAAAAAGTTTAATCTCGATGGACCAGATGGTTTTAGCGGATATTGGCACGATTTGAGGAAAGAGAAAAGTCTTCTTCCAAGAGGAACTTTGGTGGTGGCAGCTGTATGGTTTGGGGGGCCTTCTGCGAGCGTGGTAAGGTGCACTTGCCTTCACCTCTACCAGAATGAACAGTTCTGACTACACTTCGGTCCTTGAGGAGAATTTGGTACCTTATTTAAGACGATTTCGCCGAGTTGAGCATGTCTTCCATCAAGATAATGCCCCAATTCATGTAAGTCGTCAAAGTTTGGATTGGTTCGAATCAAAAAACATTAATTTGATGGAGCCGTCACATTCTCAAGATGCAACCCCATAGGAAATTTTTGGGGAATTTTAACTCGCAAAAATTTATGTCCATAATAAGCAATTTGCTAGTGTTGCTGAGCTGCGAGAGGCAGTTGTGACAGAATGGAACGCTTTAGACGACTCCATATTGAAAAATCTAGTTAATAGTATTATTTAACTTACGTGGCGCTACAGTTCATTGTGGACTTGGGCCTCAATCAACAGTCTCCGCCAGCTAGCTCGGTCCTTAGCTAGTCGTCTCCAGTTTTGCACTCCAAGTTGATTTAGGTCCTCTTCCACTTGAGTGCGCCACCTGAGTCACGGTCTTAGTTAAAAGTATGCCAAAAAAAATTTATTCTAATATTGGTGGAAAATAGAGGCAACAAAATTGCATATTAATTTTTTGTTAAAAATGAACTTAGAAAAAAAAACAAAAAAACAATAATTGCGGTTATATTTTTGCAATACATTAAAATCTGTTTTTAATTTTTAAACACCATCAGGAGAGGAAACAACGGTACTTTATTTTCTTCTCAATTTGCTTGATCAGTGATGCAACTCAATAAAAAAATAGTAAGGAGTCACTCTTATTGTAGGTTTTCTTATAAATGCATTTTTCCGGGTGCGGCTATTCTTATGCGAGGCACTGTGTTATTATTTTGACTGATTTTTTTCCTTTTTTTTTAGGGAAAACAAGTGTTTTTTTGTTTACATTTTATTCCAGGTTAAAGAACATTGTCTTATGAACTCAATCTGGTATTTATGCGATTTAAAAGTGTTCTAGATTTAAGTTTTGAAAAAATAATTTGAAGAAGAACTTGTTTCATAGTTCGGAATAACAGGAAATGTTTGTGTTTTGCTTTCGTTAGGTATAACAATCAGTCGTCTTCTAACTGCGAATTTCATCTTAATCCGTTCAGCCTCTACAAGTCTACACACGTTCATGGATGTTCTAGCATTTGTTCCTTTTTTCTTGAAATTCAATCAAGTAAATATTTTCAGTAAGGAAATCTTGCGTGTATATATGAATAAGAAAGGAAACAGAATAGACAGGAAATTGACACTCTACTGTCAACTGTCTCATTCAATTATTAGGTTCAAATTTAAATTATGTGTCTTCCATCCTGGACTCGAATGTAGATTTATTTGCCACTTGGATTCATAAAGCGTTGGTCAAAAAATGTCTTGATTCCTACGTTACTCTTTCTCTATATAACAACCTAGTTAATCCTTACCTTAAAATTGTTAGCGATCAGGAAACAAATTGACTAATGTAACTACTTACTTACTTAAGGTAGTGCGACAATCCGGGGTGGACCTCAACCAACAATACCTCTCCTGCCAGCTCGGTCCCTAGCTAGCTCCTGTCTCCAGTTCCGCACGCCGAGATGGTTGAGGTCGTCTTCAAGTTGCGCGTTCCATCTAAGTCTTGGTCTTCCTCTAATGCGCCTTCCCTCTGGGGTAGATTCGAAGACTTTATGGGCTGGAGAATTGGTGTTCAACTCCTCCACGAGACCAAGCCATCTGAGTCCTTGGACTTTCATTCTTCCAGCTAAGTCAGTGTCGCTGTACAGCCCGTACAGTCCGTCGTTAAAGTACCATAGATTTTCCGTAGAACTTTTCTCTCAAACCAGCCTAGGGCGCATCACCTTAGTTGTTCGGGAGAGGGCGTTACTACTCAATTGCCTTCTTAGCCCGAAGAAACAGCGATTAGCAAGATGTCATTGTCCGTGTTTATAGCCGAGCGACGTGACTGTTTGTCCAGGACGTCGATGTTGGGTGTCCTTTCTCGATGACAGCGTATACTTTGTTTTGCCCTCATTGACCGCTAAACCCATTTTTTCAGCCTCTGTCTTTATACTCGCAAGAGTATAATAATATCCAATGTCATCAGCGTACGCGAGTTCTTGCACAGACTCCTGGAAAATAGGGCCTCTAGTGTTGACGTGGAAGTTCTGCACTATTCGTTCCAATATGAGTTAAAGAAGTCGCATGACAGTGCATCACTTTGTCTAGAGCCTTTTTTGCAATGGAAGGCGTCGCGTCGGTGAGGGCGTTACCGACTTTAATGGAGTAGCGTGAGTTCTCCATTGTCATCCTGCTCAGACGAATGCGTTTCTTAGGGATGCCAAAACTGGACATGGCTTTATACAATTCTTCATGCTATCACACGCGGCCTTAAAATCGTTGAAAAGATGGTAGGTGTCGATTTGCAGTTCTTGAGTTTTTTTGCAGGTTCTGCCCTAATGTGAATATTTGATCGATGGTGGATTTTGCTGGTCTAAAACCACAAAGATATGGACCTATCAGTTTGTTGAAAAACGGCTTCAGGCGTTCACACAGTACTGCAGGAAATATCTTATAGGCGGTGTTTAGGAGGCTGATGCCTCTGTAGTTGGTGTAGTTTAGATTGTCTCCTTTCTTCAAAATCGGGCAAATAATGCTGACATTGCATTCATCGGGCATGCTCTCTTCCGACCATATTCTGGAGATGAGTTGGTTCATGCTTCTTACCAAGTCATCGGCAGTGATGCCATCAGTTCCCGCGGCTTTGTTGTTTTTGAGCTTAAATATTGCTATCTTCACTTCTTCAAGGTCGGGTAGACGGAAATCTTGGCTTGCGTCGGTCGTCTTCATTGAATAGTTCATTATGCATGACAGTGGAATTCGATTCGTCATCGCCGTTGTACAGTCTGCAGAATTGGTCCTTCCATATCCTCAGCATTGACTGTGACTCTACTATGATATTTCTCTGTTGGTCCTTACAAGCTTCAGTTCGTGCTCGGTAACCTTGAGATACTCGTTTCACCTCTTGGTAAAACGTCCGAACCTCATTCCTGTCCTCCTGTGCAACGCTGCTTTATTTTTTATTGATTTATGTAAGTATTTTTTTTAAAGACAACCAATAGCAAAAGACTCTGTACTCATTGTGAATAACTTCATGACTTGGGATGGACTATCATTCATACTTGGTCTATTGCAGATTTCACTATATTCGACTGTATCTGAATTATCTCTTCTATAAAGAGAGAAAAACAAATTAGTATTAAGCCAATAAGCGGAAAAGTCGTCCATTATTTTAACTAACTTCTTGTTACATAGTAGTTAACTTAAAACTTTTCTGTTACACAAACAACACCTAGAACCAATTGAAATAAATTTAGGTATTACTTTCTTGCTACCAGAAAGTCTTAGTTTTTTATGTCACTTTTGTAAGTATCCTACTAATTTCCTTCTTAAGTGTTACCTTCGAATGAATAAAAAAACTTGTAACAGTGAAACTAGAATGCTACTTCCTTGCATTAGCACACTCTGAATCCATTGAGAAAACAAGTGACACGGCGAGGCTTCGTAGATTCTTTCTCCTTAATCCCACAAATTCTGAGTCACATTAAATACCCCTTTGGAACATGGTCATCATTCGGGCCTAGAAACACTTGAACTCGGTATATCTATCTTATCACTGAGTAAAAAGAACATCAAAATCTTGGTAGCTGCACTAACCTACTCGAACAATTTCTGTAGAAGCACTTGCTTTGTGAATGTCCAAACCTCCAACCTATTCAACTCCTTTTTTTACGGAAACAGATTTTTTGAAAAACTGGACTATGTAGCGAAGGGTCCATTGGTAAACATGAAGACAATCATTGAAAGCTCAGGCTGGTTTGTCAATGAACCGGTCTATGTCAGCAAATAGCTAAGGAGCATTGATGCTATCTTTTTTGATCAGGGGAGCATTGGGCCCCGTGTAAGTAACAGCTTAATGCTGTGCACACCCCTCCTGACCTTACCTCACTAAACTTTCTTCACAAGCATGTTAAATCGTGAAAATTGTATGTGTCTGAGTTTTGTACAGATTTCAGAGACAGGTAAACAAAACTACTTTTTTATATTTTTGCTACTGAAGTCATGTGAACTTAGGCTAGTTGCACTCACACCGATTTTGGAAGGCCTATTTTATACAGGTCGTCCAAATTCCAAAGTGAACCACATCTGGGAACGGGACCTGGCACACACACCGACCGCTGATCGGTGCCGGCAAAATGACGGTGAGAAGCCGGTCACTGCCACTGTAGGTACAATTTTGCTTCAAAATATTTACATGTATGCATTCGCTAGGTGATTCTCAATTCATGTACCTACTACATAGACAGATATATTGCTTCAACTCCAAAACTTGAAACAAAAAATAATCACTAAAACTGGTAAAACAATGTGTCATAGAAAGAAACTCTTCCAGGCTGTCCTCTCTTTCACTATCGGTTTGCGGTTAACCATAAACATTCTTATCCATTTCATAAACAAACAAGAGTACCAAACCGAGTGCAAAACCATCCTTTCATTAAGCATTCGTTTGTTTATACTTATTTTGATGAAAAGACACTGCCAAAAGGAAATTAAATGATTTTAATCCTGTTTACACGTCCTTATGTTCATCCAAACCACCATCACTCGTTTTTCGTTCTCTCTATCTGTTTATTTGCTAGGACAAGCACTTTCAGTTAATTAACAGCAGCCTTCCATTCCATATTCCAAAAATTCAATCTTTGGTGTTGGGTTCTTTGTCGCCGTCGTCCTCGTCGTTCGTCTTTCCCTAAGTTTAGCCAAATCACTATTGAAAGAAAGATTGGATCACGAACAACTTGGCTTCTGACAAACTGCACTGGTAACTGCAAAGTACAGAACTTCTGAAGGTACAATGCCTTTTTGCTTGTAGTTGAAATTATTTCATATCTTGAAATGCAATCGCTTGTGTTATCCTTGTACCTACTTCCTGCTAGCTTACAGCTTTTGCTATCCCAGTTTTTGCTGCCATAATTGATTCGGAGAGTGCAGCGTCTTGCCATCTACTTCTTCTTCAATCGACTTGATTTCGACTTCGACTTGAAATGTAATGGTTTAAGTTTTTTTTTCCTTAGAAAAGTTTTTTGAAATAAAAATTGTTCGTTCTTCTTCTCACGTGTTTGTGTGTAGGTTGTGTAAATGGACGCAATACATTTGGGATTTGTTGCTATCGGAAAAGTTTAGTAAAACAGACAGAAGTGAAAGGATTTATCTTTTGAGGATAACATTTTGCTACAGATTAAATTTAATTTTACGTTACGTGTGCAATACCTACAATATCTAGAAGTAGCGTTTAGATAGTGCAAGGTTTGTATGCGTTGGATTGGAAATAAGTGTGATGTTATTGATACCTCTTTCTCTAGTCATACAGTCAAAGAATTAAAAGATTTTCAAAGGAGATAGGTAGTTGAAGAGAAAGTTATAAAATGATTTTAAGAGAAGATATTAAAACTTCTAGTGACATAAAGTACCAATATCAAATTTTATTTTTCTATTAAAACGACACCGTTTCAGTTGGTCAAATATACAATTCTAGTTTTAGCCAGCCTGATAGACATTTTTAAGTAAAAAGCAATGCGATGCAAGCAAACGATCGAAAAACTACTGTCAATGAAACTCACGAAACAAAACAAACAACATACGCTTGAGCTTGAACATACCCGAAAACCAAAGCGGACAAAACTTAAAACTAAAACAGATTTTTTAAATCGGAAGTAAAAGCTTAAAATTAAAAGAACTTCAACAATTTATCAGAAAACGAACATTGAAAGTAACCATTCAATTCTTTTTTTTTTGAAAAAAAAAATAACAAGTACACGCCACAGTGAACTTTCTTATAGAGCGTTAATTCTAGTGTACTTAAAAAACTTTAAAACGGTTTATTCGAAGAGAAAACATGAAAATCTGTTTTACAGCGGCACTTTTCTGAAACCTGATTCAATCTGTCATAAGTTCTTTTTTATACCAGAACTGTTTGAAATCCAACCGCTACATGTCGTTCATTTTAATTTTTTTATTTTATTCAAGACAAAACAAGTCGATCTTAAATTTAATCTTAACTCTAATTAAAAAGTAGTCAACAGAGTAATAATAAAAATAATTTAGATTTAAAAAAATTTTCAGCTCAATTTTTGAAAGGTCTAGATCGAAAGAGCTGGAGTTGTTAACTTTAATAGTCATTCTTGTGACTGGTTCATTTTGGCCATAGTCAGTTCGGTGGTAGAGGATTCTTGATAAGAGATAAGATCTAAGCCGTCGTGGGTTGGTATAAAATGATGTTTTTGATGGTAAATCTGGACAGTCAATATAATAATAAAATAAATCGAGTGGCGCGACAGCTCTTGAAGAGCGAAGGCCTAAGTGGTTTACTCTCATCAACAAGTATCTGGGTGCGTGTGAAGAATTGAGGGGACCTACAACTTAACGCCGATTCCGAACGGCAAAGTTGAGAAGCACCTTTTCACACAGAAGTTTTGTCAGTTCTTCGCAAGAGGCAGCGCTCGTGAAAGATGAAACAAAAAGTATGGGCACGAGTAGGACTCCAACCCACGACGGACGTTCTGCTTAACAGCCAACGCACCTTAACCACTAAGCTAGTGACACTAAGCTACTGGACGGTCAATAAGGCCATTAATAAGCTGATGGATGAACATAATGTAAGCATTGTTCCTACCCGTTGAAAAAGATTGCATCCCAAGTAATGTCAAGCAGTCTTTGTAAGCGGGAAGGCTTAATGGGTCATCACAGCCTTACCTACGTAGAGCGAACAAAATAAATCTAAGTTGTACTGCTTCTATGCGTTTAATGTGAATCTGGTAATATAAGCACCAAACTTGGGAAGAATATTCAAGAATTGGTCGAACGAAAGTTGTGTACACGGATTTAGTCACCTTGACCAACGCTTAATGAATCCTAGTGTAGAGTTAGCCTTAATAATGAGGTTGACAATATGGGAAGTAAAGTTGAGTTGGGTATCACAGAGAACACCTAAATTAGAAATTGAGGATACTATGGTGATGGGTTCATTATTTAAAAAATGTGTTCAATAGGTTATTGATTGAAATTTATTGATATTAAGTTTTAAAAAAATTTGCTTACACCAAGTGAAGAACTTAGTCAGTTTGAAGTAATTCAGCATCCTTGGAACACGTTATTTCTTTGTAGATTTTCATTATCATCTGCGTAAATAAGAAGCTTTGGATGGGAGAAAATTTGGTCGACGTCATTGGTAGCTAGAACAAAAATTATTGTGCCAAGGTGGCTACCCTGTGGTACACCAGAAATAGCTTTGATTGAGTAGGATATAGACGGTCGGAAAATGACTTTATAGTTACAGGATTAAGTTGGGTGATATTATTTATTTATTTATTTATTTAAGTCGTTAATAACTAACGTTTACAAACTTATGAACTACATATATCTATGTCTAAACAATTATTATAAAATACAAAATTATCATGAATTAAAATTAATTATTAAAGTTTAAAAGAGGGTAGGTTTCGAAGAATAAATGCGTCTACTATTACTTTTAGATGTTTCT
>CAKKXW010000001.1:51834906-51861499 GCA_920937365.1 Sphaerophoria rueppellii
GCATTGCTGTGTATGGCTTTTACATTGGCTTGGGCATGTGTGTGTGTGTTTGAGGTGAAATATACGTATGGGCTGTCATAGTATATTGGTATTTGGGAACAGAATGTTTACATTCGAAACAACCACTATTTTCAATTTTATGACCGTAGTATTCATTATGATTACAGTGTTTTTCAATTTGAAAACTTGTTTTCAAGATGACTACTACAATATTAAATGATACTACCATAGTATTCAATATGGCAACTATAGTTTTCCTTTTGAAAACGCAAATGATCAATGTGACAACTCCGGTTTTCGAATCATCAATTTTTTGATGACGTCATTAAATTGAAAATCTTAAATTATCATATTGACTACGTCGCGACGTAGTCGGTCATTGGTTGTAAACTGACAACAAAATATTCAATGTAACGCATAAAATTATCAATATGGCTACCGTTTTTGGTTCAGTGTAGGGTCAACTTAAAATAGTCGGCCTAATTTCGCTTTGCGTTATTACACGACACCAAAACTTACCGATGAAAGAGAAATCGCAAATTCTGGGTTCGGGAATTTTAACCATTATTAACGTCCGTCGGCTTGATCGATGAAATCGTAGGCTTCACCTACGCCACATATAGATTCTGGTTCTGGCGTCCTGAATTATATTCCTTCTATTGGTGATTCTTTTAATTAAGATCATCAACGTCTTTGGATTTGCGTAATCTTAAAACAAATAAAAAAATGTGAAATTCCAAGTTAATCTCACTAACAATGATGCATTTTGTTCAACTATTGAAATCAGCAATTGATACTCACGTTTATATGGATGTTGACTTCTTCAATACCTGCAAAAAAAAAAAAAACCAAGTAACAAAATGACCCGATCGCGTATGAGGTATGATCATGATGAAGTCTTAAGTTTTTTGTCGCTTCTCAGAGAAGCATATTTCTTTTTTTTTTCTTTCATCAATAGCAAATCGATAGGAAGAGCGGTTGACAATAATCTCTTCTTTTAGTCTTATTTTAAGACAGATGTTTTTGACTATCCCTATTTTATGTCCTTCCATTATCATTTCAGAAAAATTTCTCAAAATCTTTTGTAATTCATTTCTATATTCAGTAGGGCCAAAAACTTCGGAAATTTTTTGTCCGACATTTTCTGAAAGTCTATTAATTAAGTTGGCGACGGATAACAAGAGAACTTTTATGATCTGTTATAGTTGCTAAAATATGGTATTCAAAATTGTTTAAGCAAAATATTTAGATTCAGTGCCGGTAGCCGCGTCAGCCACCATAACTTCAACATAGGCAGCAAACAATCAACATATTGTGAGGTGGTCAAGCTCTAGATCAAAAAATTCATAGGAAACTGGGAAAGTTGAAGAGTTTCATCTTGTGTTGTTATGGCCGACTATTCTCTTCATTGTTTCAAAATGTTCTTTTGTTTTTCTTTTTATTTTCACCATACCCTACAGTCAGAAACCATAAGAGAGAATTGAGATAGTGATTTATTAAAAAAAAAAAAAACATTGAAATTTTTTGAGATAAGGCTGGATCTTCTCACTAGTTGGTGCTCTTAATTTATTACTGTATTTTTATTATCTAGTTTAGTAATGTAACAATCGACGCTAGTCTGTTGGCGTAGACCTTATCTTTCAGGCGACTTCTTTCTTTGGGGCCACGTGAAAGATAAAGTCTACGCCAACAGCCCAGCATCGATTCAAGACTTCAAAGAAGGAAATCGCAGCCACTTTGCGATTTGGTTATGGAAAATTTTATGAAAAGGATATGGTCCTGTAAGCGTTTTCTTGACGACCGTTGGGCTGATGTTGTGTTTCATTATTAACGGCATACCTTCCTTTTTATAATGAAATGAACATCTGATAATTTATCTCAAAAAATGCCATTTTTCTTTGAATATCAAAATAACTCTTATTGGAAAACCCTTTACTAAAACTAAGAGGAGTGACCACGGAGTCATTATATATGTAACGTCTAACAAGATTCTTAATGAAAAAGCTATTGTTGCCGTTAAAACGAGGTAAATTTGATGTTATGCAACGATATTCCAAAGATATTTATGTATAGTACCTATGGCGATATTAGACTCAAGGCACGTTATATTCCAAGGGGAGCCGCAACATCCTACCCCTTCTACGAGTAAGCCCACTTGGCCATGTCCAAGGACAACCTACTCAACATAAACAAAAATCTTTCAGATCCTGTTCAATGGTATAATGGTGTACTTGCATATACAATCGCACATAGTTGAATAGGAAAAGCTTAAATACTGTTACAAATTCTAGCTCTTAAAACTCGGTATAGTGAAATTTTAGAACTCTCTTGAGTTCTAAGCCAATTCTTCACCAAGTTCTTAGGTGCTAAAACTTCTATTTTAGAACTTTGTTGTAGTTAGAATTTCGATAGGATTAGACAGCCAAATTCCGGTTTCTAGTGTCTTAAACGATAATGGATACAATTTTTTGAGGAATTGACTTTGAGTACGATGCGAACGACATCCTGGAAAAACAATGTTTTTATCGAATGGGAATACGTGACATTATTATTACATGGGACGACACCTATTTTTTTCGGCGCTTCCGTTTAACAAAGCAAAGGTTCTTAACAATCCGTCAACTGTTGTTTCTGCCTTCAACATCCAAAACTACGGTAAAAATTGTAATGAATTGAGTATCCATAGTTTATGGACACGAGTAAGATTCCAATTCCACGTTCCCTGTAACAGCCCGCACGCATATAAGCACCACGATTTCCAAATATACTTCGTGGTCTTCACGTAATATTTCGGTTCATAGTTGAACCCATTTCACGCAAAATCAGCACTCAGACATTGTAAGCCATCAAAATCTCAGCCATCCTTGGATGAAAGCTTGCAGTTAAGGTGTCTATAAAATTTCTTACAATCAAATGAGAATCGTTGCTACTTCTAAAAAATAAAATATATTGTTTTGCTAGATTTTGCTGTTGTTCATAATTGAGAAAGGATAAAAGGATTGAATGTTTCGATCGATTGATTTTTTTGAGAAAAATTTGTCATTTTCAGAGTAAAAAGAAAACAATAAGTCAATATTAACAGAATAAAAACAATAATTATTACAAAATAATTTAAACAGTTTAATGCAAAATACATGTAAATATGTATCAATAACGTGTAACTTAGTGGCTTGAAATGTTAACAATATTTGCGTAGGAGAATAACACGCAGTTATTCCTTCAAGCATAATTTCTACTTCTTCATCAACTTCCAAATTTATAAGTGAGATACAAGTTCCATCCTCTTTAATTCTGAAGAAGGAAGTTATAAAATTTATAATAAAAAAAGGCGCCAAATATTTGACTCGACTGAGGCGCCAAGGTGACTAAGGTCGGCCCTGTTTTTTTGATTTTAATGAAACACTAATAGAAATATAAATGTACATTAAAAGTAAGAAAAAAAAAAGTTATCTGTCCGGAGACTGGTACCTACAGCTACCCTATGCTAAGTACAAACTGTTCTTCAAAACCGTTCTCAAATGACTATTCGCGTCTATATATTTTTCCGTAAAAATTCATCGAATGTAGAAATGGATCTCTCAATTTTGGATGAAAAAACCCATAAATCAGACACATTTTCCTTTAAGAATAGTTTAGACAATGTTGAAAATTAAGAAAAGTTATTCAACAGATAAATAAACTCCTCATTAAAAAAAATTAAATTCAAAGTAGACCAAACAAGGCGTTTGTCAATAACCCAGTTTTTCTTTCCATACCTACCCTACAGGTTGGTTCAGTTATTTAAATTTGAATGTAAATCGCAAATAAAACAAAAACTCATTCCGTCATTCTCGTCTCTGAATTAAACGAGTAAATAGTAAACCTATGATTTCACCTTGAATTCTTTATGTCATTGAAAGAAGATTGTTTCCGCTTTGAATAATATTCAATGGTCCACATCGATAGCTCTGAGTTTTCATACAAAAACAAATTTTGTTAAATACATTCGCCAGGTAGCTATGCTAAACTGATTTTGATCTACATCAAAAAGGCAATGAACCTCCAAATAGAGGCCAAGGAAAAATATCCACAAAATAATTCTGACTTTATGAAACGAACGGTTTGAACGTTCCAGACCAAAACAATACCAACCTTAAGGTTGAAATTACTCTCATATTGCGACCAAAGAGTAAAATTTTAATTTGATGGCATTTTTTCTAATCACTGGGGTGGTTTAGAAAATTGTTTTCAATTACTTGTGATGACCACGTATTTTAATTTAAAAATCAAATTTTAAAACGGCGCGGGTTGCAACTGAGCCAAATTTATTTCCAATAAGCACTTATAACACGTTTAATTATTTATTTTCTGTGCTCAAGCCAACCAAAACCAAAGTGCACCTATAAATTGGGCTAAAAAATTTTGGCATCAGGACGAACGATTGACCGACACGACGACGAACGCACCAAGGCACGAATTTAAACGAACAGCAGTTGGTGAGGCAATGTGCGCACAGTTATCTATCGTTTGGAAAATTGGTTAACCAATGAATTAAATTCACTACCAAACTAGCGGTTTAATTGCTGTGCACTTTCTACATGATAAATTGCCAACCAAACCAGGGCCAAGTAGTTACCCTAAAATTCACAACCGAAACTAATGCATCGAAAGTAGTACAAGAACAACGAAATGGCCATGGCAGAGTGGCCGATCGAACTTCGAACGCGCTAAGAGCTTCATGGCCTCGAAAATATACTCAGCAAAATAAATAAAATGTTGCTGATGGTGATGGTGCTGTCGATGGCGAACACCCCTGAATCGTGTATTGAACTCGTGATTTGCATTTTATGCGTTTATTCGATTGGCAATCGAACGCTTAAACGAACGACGATGTGTATTGGTGGATGTACAGACAGGATGGGATTTATTTGGAAAAGAAGGAAAAACAAATTATTGGGAATCAGTCAAACTTGTTCAAGTGATTTCAGAGTTCAGATCAGTGAAACCTCGGATTATAGACGTAAACCATCCTCTGATACCCAACAGTTGTACTATAAAATAAGACAGGCAGGTACAAAGGAGGAAGAATGTCAAATAATAACAGAAGCCTTAATTCTCTTTCACCGCGACTTTGACACTATTCTGCAATATGGCGATGCCGGAAAATTTAAAATAAATGTCGAGATATTCGGCATTCCAAACGGCAAAGTTGAGAAGCACTTTTTCATGACATATGATACTCTTGGATGTTTTGTCAGCTCTTCGCAAGAGGCAGTGTCCGTGAAAGATGAAATAAAAACTTTGGGTACGAGTAGCATTCGCACCCACGACTTTAGGCTTAGCAGTCAACGCACCTAATCACTAAGCTACGGACATTACATCAAAGCATCATTGCTCATTTCAATATTATCTACTTAAATCATTAAATATATAAATACTCCATAAGTATCTAGCTATCTCTAATATACAAGATTCTGGTGATACAGTTTTAGTGTTTATACTCCTCCAAAACGTCTTGGCCCAATTAAATGAAATTTTATTTCAATACTCAATAGATATGCGTATGAGAATAGGTGTATTACTAATTTTAACAGAACCATTCAATTTGGGTGCAGAAGGCCAACAATTCCACCCACCCGACATGGACGAAGTGAAGATTGCGATATCTAAACTTAAGTCGAACAAAGCCGCTGGAGCAGAGGGGCTAGCTGCCGAACTGTACAAAGCAGCTGGAGATGATTTGGTTAGCTCATTTGCAAAATTTGGTCGGATGTAAGCATGCCCGATGAATGGAACCTCAGCATCGTATGCCCGATCCTAAAAAAGGGAGAAACCTTGAACTGCACCAACTACAGAAGTATAAGTCTCCTTAACATCGCCTATAAGATCTTGTCTGCCATGCTGTGTGAACGTTTGAAGCCTTTCGTCAACAACCTGATAGGTCCTTATCAGTGTGGTTTCAGACCCGGAAAGTCCACCATATCGATCAAATATTCACCCTACGGCAATTCTTGGAGAAGACCGTGGAACTTCAAATCGATACCTACCACCTTTCATCGATTTCACGTATGACAGCGTCTGTAGAGACCAACTGTATGGAGCAATGTCTAGGTTTGGCATCCACTCATGCTGTTCCATCATGCTCGTAAAAAAAACCTAACCGACGCATTTGATGTCAGTAATGATTTTAGGCAATGTGATGCGCTGTCATGCGATTTCTACAACATCATTCTTGAAGAGATTGTGCAAAGCTTCAACGTCAAAACCAGATGCCTAATCTTTCAAAGGTCCGTTCAGCTACTAGGATACGCAGACGACATTGACATAATTGGAAGAACACGGCGTGATGTCAGTGCAGCATTCGTGAGTCTTGAGAAGGAAGCTAGGAAGATGGATCTAGCGGTTAACGAGGGCAAGACCAAGTTAATGCTGTCAATAAGAAAGGATAACAAACTTCGACGTCTTGGAGCAAACGTCAACATAGACAGATTTAACTTCGAGGTAGTTAAGGACTTCGTCTACCTAGGTTCCGTTATTAGCTCAGACAACAACACCAGCGCTGAAATCAAACGAAGAATCACTCTTGCCAATCGCTGCTTCTTTGGACTTAGAAGCAACTAAAGTGACGCTCTACAAAACCCTAGTCATCCCGGTCCTAATGTATGGTGCAGAGACATGGACGATGAAAACGCTTTGGGCTGCTTTGAGAAAAAAAATTCTTCGAGTGAGGGAGCCGTTGGTCTGGAGCTTGCGATGGCTTTTGAGTTGGCACGACCTAACTAGCCGACCCAGCAAACGTTTTTTCTTTATAAACATATAAATCTCATGCAAATGCATTGAGGATAATACTTTTGTACCAGTAGAGTGTTTGTTTGCTTTTGTAGGGATTATGTACAAAGCCGTGAAGCGGGGTAGTGAGTAGCGTTTAGCGAGGTGACGAATAGCGTGTAATGGGTAGCGGGTAGATATAATAGCAGGTAAAAGGAAGCAGGTGGTATGGTAGGCTGCAAAAGAGAAGATCTTTATCGTAACAATCTAGTCAGTACGAGTCTGTCGTGTTAGCTAGTACTTTTATAATTCTTTAAAGTGAAACCAACGAACAATAATTTTGTGAGGAAAGTGTCTTTATTATTGATTTTGGTCTTTTGGTGGCCCTATGATTGAAATTAATTAACAAACCGGTCACCGACAACTACAATAAATTAAAAAATCACTCGTCGTAAAATCGTATTGTCGCGTAATTGTAAGCTGTCGCTGTCTGTGTTGAAACTGAATAAAAAAATGAGGTCGAGTTAGATTGATATTCGAATTAGAAAGAGTTTGACTTAGGGAATGGCATTTTGTATGGTTAACTGAAGGGAATAATAAAAAATGCTGAAAATGTTCAAGTAAAGGAGAATTTCTGTTTAAGGAGAGTTCGACAAGCTAGAATCGACTGTATTTGAAAGTCAGAGAGATCTGTTTCGATTCGATGCAATACAAAGTTTTGTTTCGTTGCTGATACCTAAGTAGTATCGAAGGCAAGGATTGACAGGACAAGTACCAACTCCTATTTAAAAGTATGGGAAGATCACTTAGTTGGAAGTTGGAACAGTATAATATGCATTTCGACAGACCAATAAATTATGTTTTGATTAGAGCCATAAGAGCCTTTGCTTCGAAGAATCGACCGTTTAACAGAAATCCCCGTAGTGGAGGCGTTGCTATAAACGTTGAGAAAATTCGGACTCGAGAAGCAGTGCCTTGACGCTCTTCGCACAAAACGTAGCAGGAGGAGAGTTGGAACGGGACCGAAGTAAAAAGGTGAAACAAGTGAACTAGTTCTGGTGGCTTCAGACAGCTTTTGATAATGGGTACTCTGGGTCAGTTTTGAGCGTTGGCTGGTTTATATACCTGTTTTAGTCTTTTAGTAGATATAGTGACATTCAAAACAAAATCACAATTTTTAATGCATTTCTGAGCAGCTAGGGGGGCATCCTCTTGAAGGACTTTAAGTGCTATAAGTACTTCGTGATCGTCTCTACGGATTCTGCTTCACCTCCTTCGATTTTGATCACGATAATGAGTAGACAGTCATACGCGAACAATATGCAAGTTGAATCGGAATTTGGATGGATCATTATTTATTTTCTAATCGGATGAGCTTTTTAATACAACATCTGTATTTACTCTGGTATTAGGCACCAGACAGGGTTCAATTAATTTCCTCAAAAATTTTTTTAAATATATATTTAAGCCTTTGTCGACACAATTGATATTCCATGATAAATCTCCAATGTTACCTGGAGGTTACATTTGCAATAACTATTTCAGGAATCTACAGGGCCTGTTTCAAAACCAAATCCAGCCTTTAATACTAATCGAGCCAACTTGCTTTTTAATAACAAAAACCACCGCAGTTCGGTTAAACAGACTACGAACAACAAATTGCAAATAAAATTGCATATTTCGCCTTTTCAATTCACAAATTTAAAAGAAAATGAATATTAAAATATCCACAAACTTAAAAAAAAAGTAAATAACATCATACATCAAAAAATCACAAAAATAAATGATCCAAAATGCGGAGAATAGCCAGTTCCTGGTTTTTATTCGGCTCATGCAACAAGCAGTTGCTTGTTAAATAATAAAAACAAACAAACAAAAAATGGCCAGCAGAGAAATTATTTTTCTCTTCTCTTCGTTTAGTTCATTTAAACAGGTGGTACTGAAGTTAAGTGTCGTTTTATTGCCATGATTAAAGTAAAAGGCCAAAGCCGCATAATGTGCACCGGGCTATTTGTTTTAATGAAAGCTTACCAGGGAATGCATTTAAAAGGATTTTCGAGAACGATGTGAAATTGGAAAAGCAAAAACTGTTGGGAGATCTCCGAAATAGAATGTTGTATAAACTATATTATGTTTGTATATACTTACACACTGGGATTTTTGGAACGATTGAATGACGTTTGGATTTAATTTGGTGTTTATTTTCCCTTAAAAAGTGTTGCCCAAAAAATAATTGTCCTGCAGTTAAGTAAAATTTTCTAAGAAATTAGAATTCTATTATATCTAGAATATGCAGTTTAACAACGATTTTAGTGACCTGAACCTCATTTTCTTTTCTGAAAAATTTGGTCGGAAGTTTAAAACGAAAACAATTTTCAAAATAAAAACTATTATACTCGTAACTCGTAGGTACCTTCTCTAGAACATTTTTTAAAAGACACAACACATGAAATTAGAAAAGAACATGGACCATAAAGCTTTTAAAAAAGTAAAGTGCCTTGAGGCTTAGTCGGATTAAAATCTGGAAAAACAGTTGAAACATCATCAAATCAAAACTGTACAACACACTCATCATCCCAGTTCTGCTGTACGGTGCGGAAGCATGGACCCTGACAAAATCGGATGAAAGTACCTTAGGCTGTTTCGAGAGGAAAGTTCTTCGGGTCATCTTTGGGCCCATGTGGCAAAGAAGATACAACAGCGAACTTAACGGGTTGTACAACGACACGGACCTAGCCAGAAGGGTCAAGGTCCAGAGACTCAGATGGCTCGGTCATTTAGAGCGAATGGACACCAATGCTCCGGCCCGGAAAGCCTTCGACACTATTCCCGAGGGACGTAGGAGGAGAGGAAGACCGCGACTCAGGTGGCGCACTCAAGTGGAAATGGTCCTCAATCAACTTGGAGTGCAAAACTGGAGACGACTAGCTAAGGACCGAGCAGCTGGCGGAGACTGTTGATTGAGGCCCAAGTCCACAACGGATTGTAGCGCCACCTTAAGTAAGTAAGTATCCACGTTTTTATTACAATAGAATTTAGGCCACATAAGATTGGTTGCAGTTTTTGCCTTACTTACATTTTCTTCTACATGCTGTCGCAAATTCAGATTGTAAGATAGAAGGAAACATAAATATTTAAATTCCTTAGCAACCTCAATAGGTTGGCCTGCCAATTGCCACTTCTCTCTCTAGTCGTGGACTATTTGAGAGATTGTGGAGACAGACGCGAGAGATTTGAGAGCGGCTTGGGTGTCCGAGATGATACGTATATCCTTGCAAGATATAACGTTTTCTTTGAGTCAGGATAGTGCTCTTTAATCGCCATTACTTCTGCCTGGAACACACTACATTGATTGGATCTATATGATAGACTGAGATTCACTTGTTTCACTTACAATCGGTCTTTGAATCGTCTGTATAGAAGTGTACCGTATTGTCTTCAAGGGGTCTCTCTTTTTCCCAAGAAGATTTTGAAGGCATAGAAACTTGTAAGCTATTATCGAATACCATTTTCGGGGTGGTATAGTCTAAGCGATCTGAGATAGATCTGAAGTTGTCTAAGAAAGTAGTATGACCATTGTTGTTACTGATCCACTGAGAGGTGGATCCTTAGCCTTACGTATGAGTAAACTGCCACCATTTTGGAGAAGATGTCAAGAGGTATTAGGTTTAAAAGCATTTCCAAGGCTGCTGTTGTTGTTGAGCGCAGTGCTCCCGTGATGCACATACCTGCTAACCGCTGGACTTTGATAAGTTTTTTTTAGATTTACCATCTTTTCCAGTACGGTCCGGTCCACCATACGACAACTCCATAAATGAGTACCGGTTTGATTAACGAAATATGCCAGTGGGTTATTTTTGGGGAGAAGCCCCATTTTGAGCCTATGGCCTTCTTACAAGTAAAAAGCGCTACAGTAAGCCCTTTTCACTCTTTCATCAATATTTGTCTTCCAATTTAGTTTTTTGTCTAAAATGAGGCCTAAATATTTGGCTTGGTCGGTAAAGCTTAAGAGTATTCCTTTAATCGTGTGAGGGTTAATCTGAGGAATTTTGTACCTTCTCGTAAAGAGTACTATTTCTGATTTATGTGGATTGACGTCCAAGCCACACTGTTTAGCCCAATTTTTTAGACTGTTTAAGGCATTTTGTAGGAGATCCGGGAGAACTCGAGGATGTTTCCCAGATTCAGATATTGCAACGTCGTCAGCATAGGCAATCATCTTGAAACCCTCTGGTTCCATTGATGTTAGCAGGGCGTTTACTACCATGTTCCTTAAAAGAGGTGAAAGGACACCGCCTCGGGGAGTACCTCGATTCACCATTCTGGTGGTAGTAAAACTTCTTATGCTGGAAGTTATTGTCCTGCTTTTAAGCATGAGACTTATTAGGTATATGAGTGATTTCTCGAATTTCAGCTTGTCTATTGTTGTTGTGATCGCCTGGTAACTGACGTTGTTGAAAGCTCCTTCGATATCTAAGAAAGCTACTAGGTTATATTCTTTGTATTTGAAGGAATATTCAATACTACGTATCAGCGAATAAAGTTCTATTTCTACTGATTTTTCCTTAGAGTACTCAAGTTGAGCTCTGGAAATGGAACATGGTTTCAAGTTATGTCTGATGTGAATTCCAATCAATCTTTCCAATGTTTTAAGAAGGAAGGACGATGGGCTGATTTTTCGAAGATATTCAGGGTTAAAGAGAGAGGGTTTCCGTGCTTTAGGAATGAAGACTACTTTTGCCATTCTCCAAGCTTTTGGAATATATCTCAGCCTTACAGCTAGAATCCTAAAACTTTTAAGAAAGAAAAGTGCTTTGAGACTTAGTCGGCCTAAAGTCTGGAAAACAGCTCAATAGGACATGATCAAATCCTTCATAAAGGTATGGGTCAAAGTGCTACAAAGACATCCGAACTTGATTTTCACAAACCATTATAGGCTACCATTCCAAAGAGGCACGAATTGATCGTTGTCGTCAATAGCTATCTCTACTGATGGCTCTTAGATGGATGTAGGTGTAGGTGCAGGTTTCTATTCTGAATCTCTCAAGTTAATCAACTCGCTTAGGCTTCCAGACCACATTAGTGTCTTCCAAGCGACGTTCATCGCAGTGACAACAGCTACTAAGCAAGCATTAATAAAAGCGATACAACGGGCTGATATCAATTTTTACTTTGATAGTCAAGCGGCAATAAGAGCGAGTACTGCAACTGAGATTAAACTCAAATTTTTTTCTTGTTGCCACGAAGAACTGAATGCTCTTGGCATGCAGCATAACATTATACTCTACTGGTTCCCAGGCTGCAGTGGTATACCAGACAACGAGAAAGCCAAGGAATTAGCGGAATTGGGATCAACGCTTAAGGTAAACCAAGTTAGCCCTGTTGTTTAAAGCAGGAGATTTCAAATAGAATAACAATTACGGCTGAAGAAAGGTGGAATCTTCTTGACACCTGTGGCATCACAAGAAAGATCTGGAACAGAAAGAATTATGCAATCCCACATGAGATGAGAACTAGTTCAGATGATCTATGCAAAGGAGGCGCATGAATGCACTTCACACTTTCTATGTCACTATCCCACACTTTGGTGCCAAAAGAAGAAATTGCTAGGCAAATATTTTGTAGGGGACTTAGGGAAACTGTCTAATACTCAAAATATTAACATTTTGAGACTCGTTAATGCCCCAAACTGCTTATTGCTGATTATTTATTACTCTAGCAGAATCAAATTAGAACCAATGAAGCATAGCGATACGAAACTTTCAGCATATTTTGCTGCCACAAAGAATTGATTTTATTGCTCATCTGTTTCAAGAACTAGTTGAGCAACTAAATCAATTCTTGTGGTACAAATTAGTAACAAAATATACTTGAGCACTTTTTGATACCGGCTTATGAAATGGTTCTGCTATGGTAGGAGACGACCTGCAATCTACATAATGGCTTTTCTGACTTTCCACTCCATGCTCCAAATATTGAAGGAAGGTTGCTTTTTCAATTTACAATATCTCAAATTGTTAATAAAGTTGTCTCCTATACTAAGAATTGAATGTGTAACGACTTTCTTATCAGAGTGAAAAGTATGTCTATTTGACGTTATAAACATACAGCCAAAATGCTGCGTGATAACAACAAACAAATTTTTTTTTAAATCGTAACGTTTGTTGAATTGTTTTTCATTACAATATTTATGTGTAAGGAAAAAGGTTCATAATGTCAATTTCTCTGAAAATATACAAATGAAACTATACAATGTTCAAATATAACAAGAAATAAACTTAAGAAAAATCGGAGAAACTTAGTTGGTTTTCAACTTGATGTAGTGGTTCTGTATGAAAGTTTATGTCTTCTAGGCTTGAAAAAGTTTTCACATATATATTTCTTCGGAAAGAGCAGCAGCATCTGCAGGTGCCACATGAATTTAATTTCAGTAATTAAACCAACAGAAAGTATACATTAATATCCAAGTTGCATTTCAAGTCAGAATATAGTTTTGTATATCAACTGAATAAGAAGACCCTTCGTCTACCTCACCATGGCAATGTTGTTCTCGGTCTTAATCCAAATTGGTGTGACCATATACTTCCGGAAGCATAGAAATGCCACTATCTTGAACTAACTAGAATTTGTTTGGTACTTAATTTTAATTCCTAAAGTTTAAACTACACCAGATTCTCTTCAAGAAATAAAAATGTCACTGTCTCTCTGAATTGACGATGCCAATGATATCAAGATGTTAGAAAGTTCTAATGTAAGAAACCATCATCAAACATACTTTTACAAAACACTAAACGGACGGTCACTCCCAATGAGAAAACATATACCTACCATGCAGCATAAACTATGTGTCAACATTTTCCCTAAGCCACAAAGTTTCATTTCACTCACAGATCTCTGTCATGATGTTGGCATAGAGCTAAAGCCAGTAGCTGAATCGTCCCCCAGCATAGCTACTTTTGTTGCTAGTTTGATGTGCTGGGTGCTGGTGTGTCACACTTTTGGTATCCTTTCCATATTTGCACAAAAATAACAGACACAAAAAAAAAATACACAAATTTCACCCTGCAATGCATAATTCATGCTGAAGAACATTTTATCAAAATTCATTAAAGCCTTCATTAAGTTTGCAAAGTATTTTGTTTTAGTGTTTGTGTTTGTCCTGGTGCACTTTTTCTCTATTACCGGCTGCTTTTGCCACTGCCGATGATGCTGCTGTAGCTGTTTGCTGTTGCCTGATTTTAGTTTGGTTCGGCTTGGTTCGTTTCTGGTATCGTGTCGTGATATTAAACAGAAAAAAGTACGTACCTACTAAAGTCGACTTGGGGCAAAAAGGAGGAACTATAGGGGTTATATGAGGAGTTAACGACAACGACACGAATGGAGCAAATAAAACTTTGCATTTTAGTCACGTATTTTTTTAAAACAGTTTACTGAACATACAAAGTGGATAAAGGTAGACACACTTAATTACCTCAGAGATAGTATTATCTTTTCCATGTTAATCAAGTATAATTAAGAAAATTTCATTAAAATGTTAAGCGAATACTAATTCATTATGGGCTGTAGCTATAGTAAAATAGAAAACCTTGCGCCTTGCACTCATAATAATTATAATTGTTCGAATTAGTCTATTTTTTCTTCTACACAGGTTTTTGAAATAGAAAATTTGAGATGCAAATATGAGCGAAAAAAAAAGTTCAAGTTTATCCGGCGAAGTTGAAAATTCTTAATTTGAGGATGAGAACATTTGTGCTAGACGTGAAATTCCAAGGGAAATGGTGAAGTTTAAAATGTGTGATGCAATCGTGTTTTCTGTAAGGAGAACAGGCATTAATTTTGGCTTAAGTGCACTAATTGTGTTATCTTTCAAACGACAGGTTGTTTAAAAGGGATTCAAAATGATTTATTTAGTTAACGTTAATTATGTCCGATTTTTTTTCTTTTTTAACCTCTTTTAAAATCAGCTTATGTCCATTGTGTATCAGATAAAAAAAAAATGGCGAAAATAATTACGTACATTAAAATCGAAATGATTTGAGTTGGACTATTACTTTCCAGTTGATGGGCTGATATTAACCTTTTGTTATAATTATTGTTTCATTAATAGCTTACGAGGCTTCTAAAAGAAGTTTAAATGGAAATGATAATGATGTTCATTAAGTCAAAGTGAAATTGTGGAATTTCCCACCCAAACTTTTCAGATGTCCTGGCTCTACGCAATCTTTCTAGCGCAAGCTTTGTATCGGCGTAGATTGGATATAGTTTATGGCATGTTGGAATTTTTAATTCTAGGAGCCATATGGCCAAATTACAGTTTTAAACAGTGTGAATATCATGTGGCCAATATTGCCACTTGCGACTTTTTTGGAACACTATGAATTTACAAAAATTAAATTTGATTTATTTCGGTACTTGGAATAAAATTAACATTAAGATGAAAGTACTCATCATTTGCGCAGAAAAATCGGTGCCGTGAACGAATGCCATATGAACTAATGCCATCATGGCCTTAGTTTTCATTCGCCATTATTCCTCATTCACTTTAATGCGATTATTGCTTAAATTTACAGTCGAATGAGAGCTAAGCCCATCACTTGAATGAGAACATACACCGTATGGGATTAGTTCACATTTAAATGAAAACTGATACCATTAAATGCTTTGAGCTTTGAAGCAAAGTTAACAGCAAGTAGGTAACACTTTTGAAAAAACGTCAAATAGGCATGTTGGCATGTTTCACCTAACAAAATCTCACTCAGGGATCTCAGAGATTTCTTAAATGTAACAAGAGATCTCAGTGGACAAGAGTAGGACTCGAACCCACGACGTTCTGCTTAATAGCAAACGCACCTAACCACTAAGCCACGGACATAACAACACACGTAGGTACTACGAGCCGAATTTTTTTTTGCCAAACTGGAAAACAATTTGGGGTATCAAAATAAAAAAAAATCGCGCTCGTATTACCTACGTGAGTTTTAATGTCCGCGGCTTAGTGGTAAGGTGCGTTGGCTGCTAAGAAGAACTTCGTGGGTTCCTCTTCCGATATTTAGAATGTTGGGTTGGTGCAATAATTTTCTCCGAGTCTTAAAATGTCTCCTGGTCTCTTCGGCTTCCTGACTCAGGGTTACTCTTGCCTGTTTTCCGGGTCACAGTGGTCTGAGGATAATGAATGTAACATATACAAGTGCATCAACCAACCAACAATAGTTACATCAGCAATAACAACATACAACAATCAACTGACGACAACGGTAGGTCAGGTAATCAAACCCCAATTTGCAACATCAGCAGAAAGAGACTATATATGAAGGGCACCGCTAAACGAGTAATACTATATTAGTCGACAGGTAACTGCAGCGACGCTGAAGACGACGGGTTACTCTAGACTAGGTATAAACATTTGTAATAACTTATCGTGAATAATAAAGAACAATTGGCCCGTGGCTACCAGCAAAATCATGTTTTTTTAGTTCGGTTCAACACATAAAACGTAAGTCGCTCGGGAAGAGTCAACATTCCTCTTGGTGCTATGAAGGGCAAGATCTTCTGAGTTTTCCTCTCTGAATCAAACCATTGGTAAGGACCAATTGTACCATATCTAGAAAAATATGGCCCACCTACAATAAATACCGTCTTAATTACTTTATTTGCAGACCTAGGCTAATTTGTGGAACACGCATCCAAGCTGGGTATCCCAACATAACTTTCTGTCGTAGTTGTGGAGAATAGCGAGAAAAGAAAACTGGTCTTCATTTCCTGTGTATGTGTCCTGCGCTGACCAAAATGAGAGCGAAATTATTGGGAAAGACCTTCTTCAACGACCTAAATGACCTCTCCGAGCTGAAGATGAAAGATTTTACCTTTCTTCTAAAATCAACAAAGTGGATTTGAGGCGTATTTCAAAATGATTTGTTACAGTTTCTCTTCATACTTGAGATTACCAGCTAGCGAACTTAATAATATAGAAGCTCAGAATTTTATAAAATACCTTTTCTAATTTCATAGGTCAAAAGATTGTTTATGGTATCAAAACGGCGCAATCCAGTGCAAATTGGGTCTTGGAGCTAGACTGCTCGTGACCGCCAGTTTTACTACTTACTACTACTATAGTTACCTTAACTTACATGAGCCTTGAACTTGTATGGAACTTGCGAACGCTAGGAAAGTCCTGACTTTTGATTCTGTATTCACAGACTTCAGATTTTCGGATTTCTTCAAGTAAAATTTTCTCATATCTTCCATTCAAAAACTGTCTCGAGGCTCTTAGACTTAAGGAAATTGAAATATGAATTTTGGCGTTTTTTTTCAGCTTAAATCTAGCAATGTTACGCCAGCAGTTATGCAAAATATATCAAAAGAAAAAACAACAATTACAGCAACTAGCAAATTCAATTCGTTTTAAAACAAATTAACTAAACTTTTACAAACATAGTTTCAACAGGAAGCTAATCTTCAATTATTATTTTATTGTTTCCTCATTAATTAAACACATTCCTGCAACTACGAGTACTATACATACATAGCTGTTACCCCAATAATTATTATTATCAATAGATTTAATAAGTCTGATGAAATAAAATTAACAATATGAAAAAATAGATCAAAATAGATAAAATAATCATAAATCATTAAAACCACCAGCGGAAGTAAAGCAAACGAAAAAATAAAACTTTCAATTTTGCTGTTATATTCGAATAAATTACATGACTTACCACTGGAAACCAATTACTAATTATTTCAGTACACCAACACAAAAATGATAAATCATTAAATATTTACTCTCCAATAACAGACCCTTCTATGTTTTGTAAAATAAATCAAAAAAGACAAATGAGAGCAAACATTTGGCTAAAATAAATGTTTGAGGTAAAAGTTTCACAAGTTATATTCCTAATAATGCATACTACGTACTCCGACCGCCAAACACCCTTCAACATCATTTGTTTATAGAGTTTATTCTTTAAAAGCAGATTATTCAAGCTTTATTTGTAGTAAGGAGAAGCCGATCAAATATTGCTTTTGTATTTCTTGAAGTAAATTTGTGTTCAATAATCAATGGGAGTCGTAAGAAATCTAAAAAAAAAAAAAAAAAAAACAAATTGCCCTGGGATAAAATCGGTAAAAAAAATTCATACGCTAATTTCTCCAAGAGTTTTCCCATGCCAAAAATATCAAAAGGAAAAATATTTTTTGCCAAAATTTCCATAAAATCTGAACATTCCAACACAATTTCTCACACGGCATGTGTATTTAGTTGCATGATTCACTACTTGCATTGCATATCATTTTTTGGAGATTTTGGCATAAAGGTTTTCGCCCTGGGGATTCTATCTTTGGATACTTCGTTGCTTGTGATTCCAGTTTGGAGATTTTACGCTTGGGGATTTTAGTCTTAGGGAAAAGTAACCAAACCATAATTTCATACCATGACTGACCCAACCATTTTGTTGATAGCGCTGGCATTTGAAACTTAAATGTCATCTGAAGTGCCGTAAAGCGCTCTGGCATCCGCAGTCACTTGGTCCTCGTACCGTAGGTTCAGTCTTCCTTGTCGTCTCGAAACTGGACTGGGGGCTGCGATGAGAAGACTTTCTTAGCTGGAGCGTTGTGGCCGAGCCAACGTAGTCGTCTTTTCTTGACTTTCTGGACTACCTCCATATCTTGGTACAACTTGTACAGTTCGTGATCGAACCCTCTTCTCCATTCGCCATCGTCGCATACGGGACCAGAAATCCGTCAAAGAATTTTTCTTCCGAAAGTGCCCAGTATCAATTCCCCTTTTTTAAATATCGTCCAGCACTCGGGCCGAAGAGTAGGACTGGTAAATTCAAAGTTTTCTATAGCAAACACTTTGTCTTTCGAGTAAGGAGTTTTGAACCCAGTTTTTTTTCCAAACTGAAGCAGCATCAGCGGTTCGCTTGGGTAATTCTTCTTCTGATCTCCACTAAGGATTCGTTTGTGGGATTGATGTTTTTTCCAAGGTAGGTGAACTCCTTAACTACTTCGACATTGCTGCTACCAACAGTGACGTTTTGTCCTAGGCGGTAGACAGATGTTACTTTTTTGTTGATAGTATGTAATTTGTTTTGTTCTCATTCACTTCAAGACCAACTAGTTTCACCTGTTCTTCAATCGCTGTGAGAGCCTCAACCATAGCTCTCTTGGATCGACCGATGATGTCAATGTCACCCGCATAGCCTAGGAGCTGGGTGGATTTGCTGAAGATAGTGTTTTCCGTGCTCACACCTACCTTGCGCACTATCTGCTCCAGGACTATGTTGAAAAAGTCACATGACAGCGTATTTCCATGTTTAAACCCTGAGCATGTTTGAAATAACTCGGATGAGCTGTTTCCCATTTTCAAACTCCACTGCGTATTGCTTAGTGTCATGCGGCACAGCTGGATCAGTTTGTTCGGGATCCCGAATTCAGACATCGCCATCATTATGCTCTTGGCGGTGAATGCTATCATAAGCAACTTTTAAGTCGATGAAAAGATGGTGGGTTACGAGTTGAAATTCGTTGGTTTTTATCAGGATCTGTCTTAATGTGAATATTTGGTCTATCGTTGTTCTGCCTGACCTAAAGCCACACTGGAACGTGCCGATAATTGTGTTTAAAGCGCTCAAACAGTACGTTACGATAGGATTTTGTATGTAATATTAAGCAGGGATATGCCTCGGTAGTTTTTGCATGACAGAGGATCGCCTTTTTTGAAGATGTGTGCATGTATTCTTCCTCCCACACTTTGTTGATGACCTGGTGCATGCGATTCATCAAAACACCTCCTCCACGTTTGAAGAGTTCCACAGGTATTTGACCTGGCGGACTCGTTATGTTTTAGATTTTGGATGGCTCTTTCTACCTCTGCTGTGCTGAGGGCTGGGACTGGGTCTTCATTGATTGGTCTTGCTTCTCTTTCGTCATTGGCTCACTCGACATCATACGCACTCACTGTTTCGAAAAGTCTCTGGCATTATCTGTTTGTGCTTAGGCAACCGATGTTGATTTGATTATCGAGCTCTAAACCTAGCCACTTTCAGAAAGTGGTCAGAGTCGAGAGTCGACATTTGCTCCTTGGAAAGTGTACGCGTTCAATATGTTGGATGCGCCGAGCACGTTTTCGATTTGATTGGTGGTTTGACCATCCGGAGATCGCCAGGTTGCTGTATAGATCTTTCGTCTTGGAAACCTAGTGCTACTTAACACCGTTACGAGTTGCAGCTAAGTCAATTAGTCGGAAGCCGTTATCCGGTGTAACTTCGTGGAGGCTGTGCTTTCCAGCTGATCCGCCAAAGATGTCTTCTTTCCCGTTTTTTGCATTAAAGCCACCGAGTACGATTTCGACGTCGTTCTCTGGACAGGCTCCGTAGGTTCTATCCAGGAGGTCGTATAAATCCTATTTGCTAGACTCTTCAGCATCACCGGTAGGAGCGTCTGCACATATTATACTGATGTTTTGTAGTGTGGCATTGATGCGGATAAAAGCCATACGATCACTGATTGGCTTGAAATCCATGACTTTCAATCTAAGCCGATTTCCCACGACGAGTCCGCACCCAAATATGTGCATTATTTGATGACAACTGTAATAAATGCCACAATTTGTCCTTTTTATTGTCCCTGATCCTATCTATCATATTTCCTAGTAATATTTCGCAGTAATGTCTGCTTTATACTGCGAGAGGACAGTTTCAAGTTTTTGAGTTGCACCTGGAGTGTAGAGTGTTCTTACATTACAGGTACAAACTCTCAATTAACATAAGAGGGGGGCATTATCCGAGGCTACTATGTCTTTCATAGATTCTGAGTTTTTTACTGTGGAGGGGTTGTTAGCCACTCGCACTAACCTCCAAATTAGTAAGGCCATTGGTTAAGTGCTTCTGTTTCTCCGTTTTGCACTCGCGCTTACAAGTTTCTCAAGTTATATCTAGTGATATAACCATCAGTACCCGGTGGTTACCACTTGGAGTTATAGTAAGCACTTGGTGTGTAGGAAAAGATACAGCATATGACCCCTGATCATACAGCACCCAACCACCGTGTTTTGACACCGTTAGATTTCATTTCTGTGAGGCTACTTATGAATTACCGTGTTGACGCGAATGCTCCCAGATCTTTGACGTTTTAGCCGAGACACCGCCTGATATGTGCGAAAAAGTGGTTAGCAATTACCTCAATATATGCTTCTTAAAATTCGTTAAAATTCATTGAAAGTGTATAATTGTGTGCGTTTCATTTAACTTTACTTTCGGTAACGGAAAATGAATGACCCCTTAAAATCGCAATCAATTCATTCTCTAGAAATAATTCCCAGTGAAAAACAGCGTCCGCCGGATCAGCCAGTGCAACTATATTATTTTCTGAATTATGTAGTTATCCTACATATGAATTAATCAAATATAATTTTTGTTTAGTTCTACCCATTACCTAGTTCCGCTGCATAGACATGTTCTTGAAACATTTGACGTGACTTCATCCAAAATTCCATTTCCAAGTTCGAGAACATGAAAAAGAAATTTTGTCAATCAAACAATAATTATAAGAAGATATCCATTAAGATGAAACTTTTATCCAACACCAGTCATATCGAACCCCTTAGTCAAACGGTAAATATCTCTAATTTCTGCCAATTAACCTAGTTGATTAGTAATTTATTATTTTTACCTTACAATCACTTTATGCAGCATAAGAAGACCCATCCATTTAGGTGTCCAAGAACTGCTAAATACTACATTGTTCTCGGACACTAGGTATTAATGAAGGCACGTCTTGCCAGATGTTCGTCATATCGTAAAAACTTTGCTAAGCAATCAAAACGATTTGGAGGCTGAAAGGGGCTAGGTTACAGGGTGAATCTATAAGGAATCGGCTGTACTTGTATTACTGAGAGCAACGCCAGTTTCCAAGCTCCCAGCCATTCTGAATAATGTCAGAGCTGTTAACCTTTACTAACATTGATTACGTGCTCTCGCCACCACTACGCGTGCTTAGGTCGAGTTCTATTTCCCATCACCCTCCGGATTTTCAACACCCATTTTTCTTTGCTTACAGTTCCTCTTTCTACACTTCAAAGTTGCTCTGAAGGAGCCAAGGCACTTTTGCTTTTCATTTGATCATTGGCATAAGGTAAAGTTAGGTTGGTATTGGTGGATAGAGGCGCACGACGAGGCAAGTCGAGTTATAGAGAGAAAAAAATTCTCAAGCTGTCAGCCTGAGCGTATAATATTTAAAGGTGGAAATTGGAAAAAATATTTCTGAGTCATCATAAACGTTTAAGAAGCTTGGGTAAGGTAGGTGAGTGGTCGCGGGTGTGTAGATGAGGAGGAAAATGTCGACGACAAAGTGTTGGAATGCTGAAGCTGATGTGATGCTTACTCTCTGCAAGGCGTTGGCGTTGAAGGGAACGGGCAAAAAATAATATTATGATAAAATTAAGTTTTTCCTCATGGAAAAAGTGTGTGAGCGAATGAGAGCATAAAGGAGTAATTATATGCCCATCGTCTTTTGTGAATGGCCATAGAACAGGTAAAAGAGGACATTTCCTTCAACTCCATGTTAATGGTTCTATTCATTTAGCCCTGTCGGTCGGTCGGTGGAGAAAATAGCCTCTCGTATACCTATTTGAGAGCAAACTTATTTAAACAAAGTTAATTGGGTAAAAGAATGGCGAATGTTTTAAGAACATTCAAGTTTATATTGGTCGGAGATGAATTCATATAAAACAATTTTCAAGATATACATCATGAAGAGATTGACATTCAGATAAAAAGTGAATATAAAATGTATTTATTTGTGGGGATTAAGCGTTAATTTAATTATTGATAACATAGTTAGATTAAAATTAATCGCATCGCAATTAAATATGTAAATAGCAATTGTTATCGCATTAAAACAAATATTAAGCTTTTTGTTTTTCAAACAAAAATGTAGAATTAATTTGTTGCGGTTTTGCTCAGGGATGGGTGGGCGCGAATGTTTATGGAAAATTTAATGTACTTAATGGTCCTTGTATCAATTCTATGTAGGTGTATATGTGCAGCTTGGATCATAAAGGTTTCTTTATTGGGGAGAGTAAATCGTTAAAGCAAGAACTTGTTAATTATCTTAAAATTTGACTTACTTGGAATACAGGTAGATCAAAAGTATCCTCAGAGGGATCTTAAGTGCATCATCTTCCTTACATTGATTGTATGAAAACTTTTGATAGAGAGACGACACAGAAACAGATAAGAAAAAACCTAATCGCTGTGTATCAACAAAATAAATAAAAGTAAATCAAAGCAAGTGTCCGTGGCTTAGTGTTTAGGTGGATTTGGGTCCAACTCGTACCCATAAAGTTTTTATTTAATCTTTCACTGGTACTAGGTCTAGCGAAGAAGTAATAAAACACCCAAGAGTATCAATCTGTCATAAAAAAGTGCTTCTCAACTTTGCCGTTCGAAATCGGCGTTAAGTTGTAGGTCCCCTCAGTCCTTCCTACGCACTCAGAGAATTGTTGTTGAGAGTAAGCCTTGGCTCTTCAAAAGATGTTGTGCCACTCTATTTATTTATTAATAAAAATCAAAGAAATGTTGTTTTATAACGCATAATAATTTTAAAAAACACCATTACTTTCCTATTTTTCATGTTTGTTGTTTTAGAAGACTAACTAAAATTAAAAAGCTTAAGGATATTACATTATGTTCATAAATAATGAGTCAATTAAAACTAGCTGAAGCTGAAGGTTTGTAATTCTTGATTTGAATTTTATTTTCTTGGATAACAATGAGGGTTTGTGTAGAAATTCAATCTGTCAAAATATTAGCTTACAGTGGGAGTTTTCATTAAAAAATTAATAAATCGATCAAGATGACAAAACGATGCAAGAGAATTGTCCACACAAAATCTGATTTGCCATTAACTTCTTCACAGCAAGTCTTGTACCATTGCATTCGCGCTAAATAACGTGGCCGCTGTCCTGGTACACAAAAAGATTCAAAATGTCCGTCGGGGCGTCGGGTAACTTACTACACTGTTTTAGTGTTTTCATTTGCAAATGTGTCTACCAGTTTGTGAGCGAAAATTGTGCATTGATTTCAGAAAGATTTGTATTTTTACGTGATTTTTGTAATTTTTCCTTATGCTTGGAGAGGAACCTTCAATTAATCCTGGAATTCGGACTTCAGAATCAAGTTACCGCTTGAAAACTTCTACCAGGGATACATCGTTTTCTAACTGCACACGAACATTTTCGGCAAATGTTGCAATGTTAGTTTCTTAACTCTCCGCCACTTTTTTCATAATGGTGTGGTTTCATACACATACTTTTGTTGATCGTTTAACCTCGGCACATTGCTTACTTACTTACTTATTTTGGCGCTACAGTCCAGGTTGGCCCAGGGCCTCAGCAAACAAACTTCTTCAGCCAGCTCGGTCCCTAGCTAGCTGTCTCCAGATTCGCACGCCAAGTTGGTTCACGCCCTCTACCACCTGTGTGCTCCACCTGAGGCGTGGTCTTCCTCTTCTGAGACGTCCTCCTGGGTTGGATTGGAGGACTCTACGAGCCGGAGCATTATTTTCCATTCGCTCAACATGACCCAAAAATCTAAGTCGTTGGAGCTTAACTTTTCTGGATAGGTCAGTGTCGCTGTACAGTTTTTGGTTGAATCTTCGTCTCCTTTCTCCATTAATGCGGACAGCACCAAAAATCACTCGAAGAATTTTTCTCTCAAAGCAGCCCAAAGCGTTTTCATCAGATGTTGTCATGGTCCATGTGTCTGCATCATACATGAGGACCGGGATTATGAGGGTTATGTTAAGTGTCACTTTAGTTGCTCGGATGAGGATTTTACTACTCAGAAGGCCTTCTAAATCCAAAGAAGCAGCGATTGGCAAGACTGATTCTTCGTTTGATTTAAACCCTGGTGTTGTTGTCTGAGTTGACAGCGGATCTCAGGTAGACAGAGTCCATAACACTGATCAATTATAACAAGATGGGAAAGCTTGCTGTCAAATGACATTTGCCTTCAAGCTGGGGGAGCAGGTAAGCTGTAAGAGTATGCGTTTTATTGTAATAATGATACAATTGCCTACATAATAAAGCAAGTTTGCTGCAAGAGTATGTGTGTATGAAAAAAAAATAGTTTTGAGGTATTTGGTGGGTAAAACGTAGGTAGGTTTCCAATCTTGTTATAACTGATCAGTGGTCCTTAACTACCTCGAACTACCTCTGTTTACGTTTGCTCCAAGAAGTCGATATTGTTAGTTCCTTCTTGTCGACAGCATTAACTTGGTCTTGCCCTCGTTAACCGCTAGACCCATCTTCCTGGCCTCCGTCTCAAGACTCACAAACGCTCCGCTGACATCACGCTATGTTCTTCCAATTATGTCAATGTCGTCTGCGTATCCTAGTAGCTGGACGGACTTTTGAAAGATTGTGCCTCTGGTGTTGACGTTGGAGCTTTGCACAATCTTTTCAAGAATGATGTTGAAGAATTCGCTTGTCAACGCATCGCCTTGTCTAAAACGTTTTTTTGACATAAAAAGCGTCCGTTAGGTTTTTGCCGGTTACTATGGAAAACGGTGAGTTTTCCATTGTCATCTTACACAGACGGACGAGATTTTCTGGATTGCCAAAACTAGACATTTCTCTATATAGTTGGTCCCTACAGACACTGTCATACGCGTCCTTGAAATCGATGAAAAGGTGGTAGGTATCGATTTGAAGTTCCTTGATCTTCTCCAAAATCCGCCGTAGGGTGAAAATTTGATCGATGGTGGACTTTCGGGTTCTGAAGCCACACACACGGATAAGGACCTATCAGGTTGTTGACGAATAGCTTCAAACGTTCACACAGCATGGCAGACAACATCTTATAGGCGATGTTAAGGAGACATACCTCTATAATTGGTTCAGTTCAGGGGATCTCCTTTCTTGAGGATCGGGCATACGATGCAGAGGTTTCATTCATCGGGCATTGTTTCCTCCGACCAAATTTAGCAGGTGAGCTGGTGCATGCTCCTAACCAAATCATCTCCAGCTGCTTTGTACAGATCGGCGCGGCGGCTAGCCCGTCTGCTCCAGCGGCTTTGTTCGGCTTAAGTTTAGATATCGGTATCTTCACTTCGTCAAGATCGGGTGGGTGGAATTGTTGGCCTTCTGCACCGAAATCAAAGATTATTATTTCCTTTGATTAAATAATCCCACTGTCAATGTATTGAATTGAATTCCTACTTCGACTGCATTTCTTCTTTTTTAACGGGGATCACATTCAAGATTCAACAACATGTTTATAAACTTCTGTCGTCTTGGAGGAACAACAAGATTTTGCAAAAAAAAAAAACTAAATTTTGTTCATCATTGAAAAAATCAGAAAACCTTATTGGTCTTTCAAACTCAAACATTCAAACTTCGTTATCTTTTTCTAACACAAAAGTATACGTGGATGCTTGTCCTTGGTAAAATTCTATAAATTCTTTAACTTAATCGAATCCGGACTAAGCCAACTGCCTAAGTTGTTCGCCTTCTTTTACAAGCATTAAATTCTTTTCGCTAACTGTTCAAAAAATACTCCTTCTCCATGAGTTCTGTTATAATAATTCGACAAGCCCCAAAATCGATCGACAAAAAAAACGCACATCTATAAAAAATTCAATCTTCGCCAGCAGTAACTGGCTATAAAACACTACCGAAAAATGATAAAGACAACATACAACCAAAGAAAGCAGCCAAAAAATAAAAAAAACAGCTAGCTAAAACCCCGAACAGCTTAATAATATTGTCTTGAGTACCTCTTCCTCATAAAAAACTTGTCAATCGCTTTTCTTAAATTACGAACATTTTCTTCCGCTTGTTGAATCC
>CAKKXW010000001.1:51864257-51874664 GCA_920937365.1 Sphaerophoria rueppellii
GTCTCTGCATAAGCGGGGCATTGAGAACCACACCCTCGGCAGCGTTAGACACTCTCCTCCATCTGACACCCCTCGAAATTTTTAGCAAACAAGTGGCAGCGAGCACAGCTATAAGGCTCAGCGCCTCATCTCAATGGACCAACAATAATGTGGGACATTCCATCATTTTGAACTTCTTCGGTTCTATACCAAAGTACATAGACTATACCATTCCAAAACCCCAATTTGGTAAAAACTTCCATATATCCATTCCATCCAGAGATGAATGGGAAGACAATAAACTTCTGGATGAGAAAAGCATTCATTTTTATACAGATGGATCCAAGACCAGTGATGGAGTTGGTAGTGGTGTGTACTCAGAAAAGCTTAATCTAAGCATCTCATTCCGCCTCCCTAATCATTGTAGCGTCTTCCAAGCGGAAATCTTAGCGATCAAAGAGGTTCTCTCCTGGCTAAGAGAAAACGTGATATCAACTTCGGATATCCGCATCTTCTCTGACAGTCAGGCTGCTATTAAATCTCTTGACGGTGTCTCAACCAAATATCAAACGGCCCTCGATTGTCGATCGTCTCTTATGGAGATGGGGCAGCAATTTAACATTCACCTCTCTTGGGTGCCGGGCCACAGAGACATCGCAGGAAATTGTAGAGCTGATGAACTCGCTAAAAATGGAACCGTCATACCTATTTCACCTGAAAGGGAGAAGATAGGTATACCGATAGCTACATGTAAACTTCTGCTAAAAGAAACCGCCTTAAAGATAACAAACTCTAGGTGGCACAATTTACCAACGTTCGCAGCCACAAAACTCATCTGGCCTTCACTGGACCTAAAGCGCTCAAAAGACTTGTTATCTCAAAGCAGACTTCATATTAGCTCCTTAATAGGTATCCTTACGGGACACTGTCTTATAGGCAGACACGCAACACGACTTGCTGTAGCCTCAAATGACTTTTGCAGGAGCTGTATGGACGAGGAGGAAGAGGAAACAATCTCTCACCTTCTCTGCACTTGCCCTGCTCTTTCACTATGACGCAAGCTTCATCTGGGCGATTACTTTTATGATAACCCCAGTGAACTAGCTAATAGAGATATCAAGTGTCTTCTTCGCTTCATAAAAAGCTCAAAATGGTTCGACTAGTAAGAAGTAATTCTCTAGATTCATGTGGTATCACAATGGGCCTTTTCTTCTGGCCTAAGTGTGTGGATTCTGTATCCACAGCCACTTTAACCTAACCTAACCTAAAGGTGAATAAAAGGCATCGCATATTTAATAAACAACCATTTCCAATTGAAATATTGACTCATCAACACATAACAATGTCAAACTCATAATCTCGAGAAGAATTAGCGGACATGCACTTCTGCTACGGTTTATTGTTTTTTCATTCAAGAAAAATTGCGGTTTGATCACCGACAGGTGCCCACGGCCCCAGGCATAATAAGAAAAATTTCAGGTCAGTTTTCAGTGGTTATCAATGAACAAAATGATTAATCCAGGGAAAATCCAATACTTTTTTACTTTATTGAGGCCTCATAAAATTCCAATTACAGAACAAATATTAAAAGAAAGGTTAATGTGTCATAATAAATTAATAAAACTAAAAGTCGAGATAGGTAATAATAAAAACAAAGATTTTCTTAGAGAAGAGTGGTCCTGGTCTTTTTTTTTATTTCTCAAAAACGAAAAGACATTTTTGCATCCGGTTTTCAGTTCTCGACTAAAAATTAACAATGGCATTGAATTTTGAAAACAAAATTAGTACTTAACTACATAAAATTTTGAAAAAACTTGGTTCAAAAATGATTTTTTTGTTTTTTTTTTTGAAAATTTTGAGTTTGAAAATTAATATTTTTTAAACTATTCGTTAAAACAATTTAATTTAACCAAATGAAAGAAGATATTTCTGGCTTTTCAAAACGGTATAACACGGTGTTGTAACTGAAGCCGTTGATTTTTAATATTTTTTTTTTATAAAATAAGTCAATTTTTCAGAAAATTGCCCCTCCCGGCTAAACGGGGGGGAATAGACCCCCCTCCCACACGATTTTTTTCTTGTCTCAACTCAACCTACACCCTCTAGCTTTTTGGCACAACGCTCGTGAATCACCCTGTATATATCAGCTTAGTGGTGACGTGAAATATCGCCAAACGAAATAAGACCGAATTCGAAAAATTTGGCAGTATTTCGTTTTTAAAAACGAAATAACGCCAAATTCTCAATTCGGCTTTATTTCGATTAAGAAAACGAAATAATACCGATTTGACAGTATTTAGATTTGAATTTATGTTGTATTAAGTCGCGAAGTCAGAGGTCCTACTTACGTGGGTCACTATTATGGGTCAGTAGTCCTAAATTTATTTTATTTTTGTGGGAATCAATTTATTTATTTGTAATCATCACTATTATATGGAAACAAAAAATTTTCATCGTAAAAATAAAACAAAAAAACGTGTACGGTACACATAACTAAAAAATATACACAAATAAAAACAAATCGTATAAGAACCATTAAAACAGGACCATTTTAACAGACAATTGACAGAGCAATTCATTTGTCAAAGCTGCTGCCGTTTCCTTTATTTTGGTAAAGGAACCACGCTTGAGTCTGGAAAGCATGTGCTTCACTTTCGTCTGAGGATGATGACGATCTGGAACATTTAAAATCGATTTGCCCAAAAGAGAATCAATTTGGGGTGTGAAAATAAAAAAATTTCTAGCGAGCGAAGCGAGCGTAAAAAATTTTGCTTAAAAGAGAATCAATTTGGGGTGTGAAAATAAAAAAATTCGCGCGAATTTTTTTATTCAATTCAAAATTTTGCAGTTATATCCCACACCCAGTGGAAAATTATTCGACTTTTAAAAGTGGAGCAAATTCCCGCTTTGAGTGGAGTAAATTCCCGTGTGAAGCAGATTCGATTTCGAATATTAGAATATTCGGGGTTACTTCCATTATATTTTTGGTCTTATTTCCTTTTTAAATCGAAATAAAGCCAAATTGGTCGTATTTCGTTTTGAAAAACGAAATAAGACCAAATTTGAAATTTGGCGTTATTTCATTTGGCGTTATTTCACGTCACCCACCTTAGTGCATATTTCATTATTTTATGTCTATAAATTAAAATATTATATTTTTCAAAAAATTCTGTAACATTTTCCGGATATGGAATATCTTTTATGATTTGAATATGTATTTTGTGTTTTGAATTTTATAATTAATTTTTGACCCGTTCTTGAGATACCTACTAAATGTGAAGCAAAAAAAATTAAAAGCTATTTTTTCAAAAACTCCCTTCTATGACCATATGTATATCTAACGCGTATTTATTCAACCCAAAATCCAAATCTGAAGTCAAACGGCTTCAATATGGATGTCGGAAGGAATGTTCGAAGTTTTTATGAATGTAAGACATGCTATCTTTTCCTTTTGCGCAAGTAAAAACAAATTATAGACACAGGTTTACTTCGTGTGTTTGTGTTTACTAGATTTGCATTTGAGCTTGAATAAACAATTAACGATATTCTTTTTTCATAATTGTTTTCATTATTTCATTCTTATTATTTTTATAAACTTCTACAAGAAGAACGGACCTTTTAATAAAGTTTCATAGAACCATGAGTAAGTTCAACAATATTTTTTTTCTAAAACCAAAACAACGCTATATCTGAGAAACCATTTCACATTTTTTTTCAAGCAAACTCTCGTTTTGCAAAATATACATAATTCAAACTGTTAACATTTATATATCTAACACATCATTGACATGCTTTAACATCTCACTAATAAACGTTTTGTTTGTCTTCAAAAACTATTTCCATGCAAACATCATCAGGTAAATGATTGTAAACATGTTTTTTTATAAAAAAAAAAAAAGAAAAAAAATACCAACACGCAATTAAATTTCGTTGGCTTTGCACAAGTTTTACAGAAATACAGACGACCCTCTTTCGAGAGCTCCTTTTTAATCAAAATTTAAAACACATCTAAATAATCAAAATATCGAAATTATTTTATTGCAGTACATAAATAGTTTTGGCAAACGTTGTCTCAAGTTAGGTAGTACAGGTCTTAGCTTGTCCAGATCCAAAGGTCCATTCCAAATAAACAGAGCAGTCCACAAACAGCACACTTAGTTGTTTGGCATACTCAAAAAGAACAAATTTACTTGTCCATGCCCATTGCCATTGGTATATCTTTTTCAAATAAAATTTCTTTGAATATCAAAGCTAACCGAGAAGACTGCTGCTGGTGTGCTGGTGCTGGACTTCTGGATTTTTGTTTGCAGACCACCGACAAAGGACAAGCTATTTCTGTTTTGGGGCCAATGTTATTTGATGTGGACTCAATAACTGGATTGTAAAGAGGTTTGGAAAATTTTCTTGTACACAAGACTGATTTTTGGACAGACAGAATGAATTTATTTTCTTTTTTACTTCTAAGGAAATCATTTTGGTGGCTCTTCCTTTTAAGATGCCTCATATTGACATTCAATGATTTTTTAAAGCACAATATTTTTACTTCAGCTACGATGACAACTAACGTCTTTAGTTGCCGTTAGAGGCAGGGAGAAGTAGGTAGCGTATCTACCTACATATTTCTTGAATGGTCTTTCTATGGTTCGATAAATTTGCAAAGCAATCAAAGGCATGGATTGATCTTTGAGCGAAATTAAAATTTTTAATAATGAAAGTATCCATCAGGTTCTACGAAAAGCAAACCAAAACAAAAATGTCACAAGGATATTTATTTGTAATTTTGGTATTTTACCAAAAATGGTTCCCAGCAATTTCCGCTTTTAATAAGGATAGCCAAGTCAAGTTCTTTCAAAATGCAGGTTTGAAATTTCGTATTTTTTGCTGCGAAATAACCGGAACTATTCTGGTTATTCGTTCTACTTTGGACTATCCCCTTAGATCATTCGAAGTTCAACACCGTCTGGCAATCTAGTTGTTAATTCATTAATCAGAAGATCAAATAGTATATGGCTCAGTTGCGAAATCATTCAGTTTGAAATCAGTGCAGGTTGTCTCATGAGTCGTCCGATAGTGTATACCCGAAAATTGTCTTTGTTTGTTAGCAGTAAAATATAACGAAACATTCGTTGATTGTATAGCGAAAGGTTCAAAGAGTGTTTATCAGACAAACTTAACACCCCTCGCTCTCAGAAGTAACTAGTTCTAAACTGTGTTTAGAGCAAACTTTGTTTCCTTCTGACTGACAACTAGCCGACCCTGCGACCCTCGTCTCGCCACCTTTCAGAGGAACCGTAGAATTATTTTTATTATCTTCGTGCTCTCTCTGAATTTTCCGAATTCCCAATCCAAAATTAATATTTTTTTCTATGACCAATGAGGTTTCCAAGTTTTTCATCAAGAACTTTCTATTTTCCATTCGAAAACTCATTTTGAAATTTTCCAGCTGTTCGTGAACAGTCCTTAACTTTACTTTTGGTTTTGACCGAGACCAAAAATGAATGAATCAATCTCAAACGATACAGGCCTAATTTTGACCGAGACCGAAATGTAGGTACCATATTCATAATGCGAAAGTGCATGTAGCACAGAGATTGGAAACTTAAATCTATGCTTTTTCTTAATATCGATATTAAAATTTTCTTTTGTACAGAAAATATTACCCAAGAATTCGCGTGTAAACATTGTCTTGGTTCAAAAGCTTAAGTAGGAGTTCAGCCTTGAACATAATACAAAAGATTGAATAGGAAATGAAATGAAAAATGGAGAGACATTTCAAAAAACTGATGTCGGCTATCAATTTCTGGAATTTAAAAACAAAATTTTCGAGTAAAGGGCCGACCCATAGAATCCGTCAGTGCGTCAGCGTTGACGATTTCAACTGACAGCACAATAGAATATACATTTTCTAATGAAACTCGTCCCATAAGCAACGCATGTGACGGATACGACGGATAGAGTTACTCAACTTTCTACTTTTTGCGTCCGTTGATCCGTTGACAACTGAATTTGACGAGCAGTCAATTCAATAGCGGGGTCTACATGATCCAACATGGTTGGACAACATGGTATGACAACAGCAATGTTGGATCATCTAAACGCTAATACAACCGCTTGACAAACCATAATTTTAAAGACTTGCCCATTTTTTATCCAACCATGTTGTCCAACCATGTTGGACCATGTAAACCCCGCTAATGTGTTCCCACAGCAACAAGGAAAAGCAATGAATTATCAAAATTATGTACAAAAAAATAATTTTGACACGATTTTGATATTTTGATTTAAATTTGTTTGTTCAATTTGCGGTTTTGGGAATAATTTTTACACCAAACAAATGAGACTGTCAAAGTTAGCAACGTATTCTATGGGACGGTTCCATCCGGCTAATACGTTGGCAGCAACGTACGCATTGACGCTGACGGACTGACGGATTTTATGGGTCAGCCCCTTAAGTAAATTGAAATCAATGTTTTTTGGTATTTATAATTATTTCTTTTATTTTCAGAACATCCTATTGCACAATCAGTGCATAGAAGACCAATTGCCCATCATTAATACACTGAGATTTTTGTTTGTTTGTTAGTTGCCCCGCAAGGGTCAGTATTAGGTCCTCTTCTCTTCGTTATGTTTATCGATTTCCTATTTTTTCAACCTTTCAAAGGAAAATTGACTGCTTTCGCCGATGATATCGCTTTGTCTTACTCAGATGTGCAGGTCAATAAAGCAAAAGTAGTAAAATTTTCTTATCCTCCTTCTTTAGTCAGCGCGACGGCAGCGTTCCCAGTTTCGCAGGTGTTTACCAAAAATGTATGACATCATCCAGGCTTTCCTATTGCTCCCATAATCAACTGGAAGCTATTAAACACTTTTAAAATATGTATCTGTGGTTTTTTCGATTAACGCACTATGAGAAGCTCCTCTTTTACCCAATAGCCTAACTTGTTTCTAGTGTTTTTAATTATTTTTTTGTTTTCTTTTTGATTTTGTTCATTGATTACTTTGAAGTTTATAAAATTATTATTTTTGAATTTTGAAATTGTAACATTTTTTCTAATTTGTAGTTCCCCATTAATGAATTTTGGTTTATATTTATAAAATAAATTGCATCGAGCATTTATCACTTGTCCTTCTGACAACAAAATACTAGTTTCTTGTTAAAAATTTTCTTAATTTCTGTACACCGGTTAGATTAAAATTTGTTGGAAAAATGAATTTATTTGAATAATTTAGTACTGGCAATATCGGCTCCCACTGGAAGTTGTATTACTCAAATGAATTCTTGTATCACCTTAATAAATTTAGTCTATCTCTTATCATCAGACGTCGTGGTTGTCTTTTTCTTTTAAGCTCGTTAAATTGAACAGGTTATGGGCCCAGGTCACGTGAGCCTATAAAGAGTATAGTATAGTTTTAAAATTCAAAATGGAATCTGAAAGTTTTAAAATTGAGAAATTACTGGATTCTGAACAGTATTCCGTATGGAAGTTTCAAGTTCAGATTTTACTTAAGGCTTCTGGTCTATTTGAACAGGTAAATGGCCTGAACAATCGACCGGTTAAAGGGGAAGCTGAGACCCAGGAAGGTTTTGAAAATAGGGTTTCGAGTTGGATGAAAACCGATAGCAAGGCTCAACGCATTATTGTTACGAGCGTAGGTTCAAAACCGCTTCGCCACATAGTGAACTGCGACACTGTTCAGGAGATGTGGGCGAACTTGAAGGCCGTATATGAACAATCTTCTACCACGAACGTTCACATGTTGCTACAGAGGTTTTATGGCTTCGAGAAGGAGGCTGATGATGACGTGGCGACTCATATTTCCAAGTTGGAAAATATGGTGAGGCAACTTAGAGATGTTGGAGAGCAGATGTCTGAAAGCATGGTTATCACGAAAGTGTTAATAACACTTCCTGATTGTTACCAACATTTCTTTTGTGCTTGGGAATCTACGGCAAAGGAACAGCAGACGTTAGACAATCTCACGTCACGGTTAGTGATGGAGGAAGCACGCATGAATTCACTTTCGTCTAATTCAGGTAATTTGACTAAAAGCACAGCGTTATATGCAAAGCAGAAACCGCAGAAATTCTCCAAACTGAATTTCTGAAATTGGTCATTGGAAAAGTGATTGTCCAAAGAAGTTTGTCGATAGAAAGAAGACTGGAAACCGGAATGAAGTACAAAGAGGGGAGGCTCGCATACTCTGTGAAAAAGGAGACTGGAACTAGAAGTACAAGTGAGGTTGCAACGGGAAAGAGAGTATTTTCTGACGTTGAAGAATTGAGTATTCAGAGGTATTCAGAGACTTCCAAAGGACACCGCATCTGGATACCTTCTCATCGAAAGATTTAAATAGTGCGAGACATAACATTCAAGGAAATTGACCAATATCAAGATGTTTTAACTGAAGTTCATGATTTGCCTACCCCAGAAAATGAAGAAGAAGATGGAGAGCAGGCAAGAGAAGACGTTTACCAATCTGCTGACGATGAAGTTGAAGGTGACACTGAACCACTCAAAGATGACGATGTTTGGACTAACGATAATGGTCGTGATGTGACGCTTCCTTTGAGGGATCGTCTACGTAACCGGAAAGGTGTTGACTATTCTGGCATGTGCCACCTTATTCAAAAACATGCATTTCTGGCACAAGGGGAACCAAGTTCTTACCGAGATGCACTTTCTTCTCACGATGCAACAAATTGGAAGAAAGCAATGGAAGAAGAGATGAATAGCCTCCATGAGAACCATACTTGGGACTTGGTACAGCTTCCGCCGAACAGAAAAGCCATTGACAATAAATGGGTATATGAACTGAAAGACTTAGGCGTCAACGGTTTGCAGCGATATAAAGCTAGATTGGTAGTTCGCGGATTCAGTCAAAAGCAAGGTGTCGATTATGGTGAAACTTTCAGTCCGGTGGCAAAGTTTACTTCTTTACGGCGCATATTCGCAATTGTGGCCAACAAGGGATTACATTTATCTCAGTTTGATGTAAAGACGGCCCTTAAATATGGCGACCTGTGTGAAGAGATATACATGCAGCAACCCCAAGGCTTCGATGACAGATCTGGACGAGTTTGTAAGCTTCAAAAGAGCTTGTATGGGTTGAAACAGGCGTCTAGGTGCTGGTATGAAAAGTTTACAGCAGTTTTGAAGCAGTTTAACCTTAAACCCAGCAAAATGGACCCATGTGTATTAATATCAGGTGATGTTAATAGGCGTATGATCCTCGCGATATATATTGATGATGGACTAGTAGCTGCACGGGATAAGGAAGGAGGATGCTTCAAGATTCATACAGTTTTTAAAGACGCAGTTCGAGATAACAACATTGGGTGCAGATTCGTTTCTAGGTATGGAGTTGAAAAGGAAACCAAATGGAGCAGTTCATGTCAGTCAATCTCGTTGTTCTGAGTGTAATTTGCGACGATTTAACATGCTTAATTGCAAACCAGTAACAACCCCAGCTGAGGCTTGTTCTAACTCGGAATCCTCCAAAGATGTCAAGTTTCCCTACAGAGAGGCGGTTGGGTCGCTTATGTACTTAGCCGTTGCAACCCGGCCAGATATAGCTATGCAGTGGGAGTAGTTTCACGATACCCAGACTCACCAATCCAGACCCACGTCAATGCAGTCAAAAGAATACTGAAGTACATCGCGGGACTCATAAAATGGGTGTTATTTTTGAAAAAAGTAACTGTTTTTCTTTGATTTGTTACAGCGATGCTGATTTTGCCGGAGACCATATTACTAGACGGTCGACCACTGGTTATATTTTTACTTGCGACATATAGAATATATGGCAAGTATTGAATTCGTAAAAAAAAAATAGAGATGAGGATGAGATATGACATTCTGATGATAGAGAAGTCGAAAAAAGTGGGTCCGGCGATTCCGTCTGTCTGTCTGTCGGAAAGTTTACAGGCATCTACAGCCTTAACTTCTGGTCCGATTGACTTCAAATTTGAAAATTAGAGGTTTGAGCAAAAACTCATATCCCAGTTTTTTTTACTTGCGACATATAGAATATATGGCAAGTATTGAATTCGTACAAAAAAAAAATTTGAGATGAGGATGAGATATGACATTACGATGATAGAGAAGTCGAAAAAAGTGGGTCCGGCGATTCCGTCTGTCTGTCTGTCGGAAAGTTTACAGGTATCTACAGCCTTAACTACTGGTCCGATTGACTTCAAAAAGCTGAAGAGATAGTAGCATTACAGTATAGAGTAGGAGTAGAGTTTAAAAAAAAAACATGCTTAAGTTATGAACGGTATATAAGATATACAGCGTTCATTTTTTTTGACCCTATACTCAAAAACGAGTTTGGAGATTAAAAGTTTAAACTTCAGTTAGCCTGGTCTTCAATTCCGACATCTACGGACATTTGAAAGGCTGTCTGTCTGTCTGCCTTAGCGGCCTGGGT
>CAKKXW010000001.1:51893098-51903439 GCA_920937365.1 Sphaerophoria rueppellii
AAATTAAGTTCACATGTGCATAAGACAATGACAACATTTGTTTTATGATTCTTATTACTCGAAGAAGCATACAAACTGCCATCAAAAGCATTGTAGCATCACCTTTTCATGCGTGTTTCATCATTTATAGTTTGTCTAGGAACACACAGGCTGTCTTAAGCTAAAACGTGTCAAAGAATAACACATATAGCACTCCTAAGTCGTCATCGTCCTACAACAATAGTATCTGCGACAACATATACTATACAAGCCCTCATAACTTGTGCATAACACAGCAACATAACACAACTCCAACAATAACGGTATAACAACTTCTTCCAAGTTATTAAGTGCATGAACAAAACATGAAAATGAACACGAACTGAGAGTATGCAAGAAGAAGTGAAAACTTTATTTTTTGTTCTTGTGCTTTTAAAAAATGTTGAATTAAAGGCAAGTCTTGACTGCAGAGGTTAAATATCTTATTTGGTATGTTTGGTACATTTTTCATATTTAGCTTTGTCTTTAGTTGACATTTCGATTAAAAAGAATCCATTAATGGAAGAACAAACGGCTGCTGTACAAATGTACTTTTGACCCTAAGAGTTTCTATTCGAAGTTAACAGTATATGGTTGAAGCATTGAGGTAGTTAAGTACTATTTTTTCACACAACATCAACAGTTATGAAATGAAGACACTCTTTGAACTAAAAAGGCAATTAAGTAAGTAGTTATATGATGTTTCGCGGAACTACATTGTCAATTTATAAGACGCTCATCATCTAGGTAAGTATCGTGTGGAGACATGGATCTTTGCAATAGCGGAATAAAACGCTTAAGGATGCTTCGCGAGCAAAATTTTTCTGGTGATTCTTATTCCCGTGGCCTGAAGGTATAAATGAAGAAGCAAAACCATGTTGCTTCGAGCCTGAGAACCGGGCGCATTTCGTTTAGTTCTAGTAATCGCCTTTTGGTCACCATATTAATATGTACAACAATTTGAGCGTGTCCTGATCAGCCTTGAGAAGTGGGACAATCTATCATAGTGTGATCTATTTGATTGCCCTTGAACTTAAAAGGCTATATCAGGTGATTTCCTTAGAAACTTCGGAAAGCATAACCATGTTCTATGACCTCGCTGTCCAGTTTTCAACAAATCTGTTTCCAAAATAACGGATTCGAGGAGCTTAATACATTCACTGAGAAGGTGCTGAAATGTTTCCTACAGAAAGCGGATGAAAATGCACCCATTCTATTAGCCATTATGCCAATGAGGCATCTGAATTACAATTATCATAATAATGGGTTAGCCTTGATATCCCGCCCGGCATTATCCCGTTTATCAATATCCCGTCGTTCATTATCCCGGCGGTCAACATCCCGCCGTTCATTATCCCGCCGTTCACTTCGCCGGTGATAAACATCCCGCCACATTGGTATCCTGCTACAATTGTATTACTTTTCATAAGAGACACCACTGAGTGGTTACTCGATTTCATGAGAATCGTATTAAATTATTTCTTGTATTTTCGACAGCGGAGTTCTTAGCTCCTCCCCATTTCCAAAAATGTTGGTCACTCGAAATGATGAGAAGCGAGGGAACAAAGAAAAAATTCTTCGTTCAAATTTTTCTATATGAGGCTAGTCATTTTTTCGTTTATTCAGTAGTCTGCTGCTTAGGGTTGCTTAAACATCGGTTTTCGGGGCTATCGATAATATCGATAGTTTTCGAAAAAACAATCGATAATATCGATAGTATCGATGGTTTTTGAGAAATCAAAAAAGGTCCCTACAAAATAGTTTTTTTTTGAAATAGAGGTTTTAAAAAATCGGTCACAGTAAAAAAAAACAGTAATATAAGAAATCCAAAAACAACAAACAGCATATTAAGGAACAACACATTTATTCAATTACGTAAAAAAATACTAATAAACAAATAAATAAAATGTATTTCAAAACATAAAAGAACATAATAAAAAGAAAAGAAATTATAAATTCATAAAAAAAAACTTAAAACTTAAATACCAAAATTCCAAAAGTCCAAAAGCAACAGTAAAGTAACCGGCAGAAACAAATACAAAATATAACGGAGTAACCATAACCAGCCAGGGCATAGACGAGAAAAAATAGTAAGAGAAAGGAACAGAAATCAGGGATCAGACTGATCTCAATAATATAGAGATCAGTGGGGATCAGAAGAATTGAGTAAAATAAAAATAATAGCCGGTTTTCTTTTTACATCTGAATAGAACTTGACTCCTGAACTACCAAACTCAAAATTATATTTCTTTTTTAATTCAGTTTGTTGATTAAAGTCAGCGTTCGGAATGAGCTTAAAATGCTCAGATTCAGAGCGTGCTCAGCATGCATGAACCTGAACCTTTGTATTTGTATATACATTTGATAGGTGTTCTCAGGAGGTGTCGCCATCCTAGTTAGAAGCAGAGAAAGCAATAAGTTGGTCATTTTTTCTCAATTTCAACTTAATATGCTGATTTCACTGACGCTAATCACTTGATTTAGCAAAGTAGATTAAGAACAAATCTTCACTTTTATAGGGTAAGTCAACAATGAAACGTTTGGTATATTATACAACGTTTTATCTGCCCTTAATCTATTTCCCTAAATCTCGTGATTAGTGTCAGTGTCAGTGAATTAGCTTTAGTAAGTTAATGTTCTGAACATAAAAAGAAGAACATTTTTGTATGGAATGACTAGTATTATCAGATTAGCGTTTCAATATTCTCTGCTAGCTTCTGACATTTCAAGCAGGCAATAAAAACTAATGTGAAAAAATTGCTTCTGTGAAAGGTCTCAAGATGGTGCCACCGTCTTGAATCTACTACCCAAAAACGCCTTATGACATGTTCAAGTTTAGATCAAAAACCAATCGAATTCCATTTCGATTATTCCTGTTAAATTTATATACGAAGGCGACGCCTACAGTATAGAATTTTTTGTATGAAATAAGATGTATAGAGAAACGTTGTATTTAAGATATAGTAGTAATGAAAATCAAAAACTTTTTTGGCAAAAACAATCGATAGTTTTTGAAGACCGTCGAATGTACGCGATAGTTTTTTACTATCGATACTATCGATAGACTATCGATGTTTAAGCAACCCTACTGCTGCTGGCCGTCATGGTGTGATGTTCAGTGGCAGAGAATGGTTTGCTCTTCTTAGGGTAAACAACTCATTTGTAAAGGGGTGTGAACAAATTTTTCAATTTTTTTTTTTTTTTGAAAAGACAATACAAGTTTATAGTGCAAAATCCGCGCGGATTTTTCACTATAAACTTGTATTGTGTTTTCAAATTAAAAATTATAAACAAAATACCAAGGTATAGTGCAAAATCCGTAAGTATGTTTCCAGCAATCACTGTGAACATCCATTGGATAACTTGCGGTCACGTGGCCCGTGCAACGATGTGAGGTCAAATTTTGCTCGCAATTGTCTTGCTTTCAAATATTACTTTGTTGTTTAATTTTAAATAGTAAAAGAGTATTTTTGACAATAGAGAATTTTGATATATATATGTACTTGACTTTGTAATATAGTAGTCAGACTTACAATATTTTAGTAATTTTGCTATACCGTCCGAGTTTTGGTTAACAGCAATTTGGAATTGGGTCATACAGTATTTTGACCGTGCAGAATTTTGAAAAAGTTTTATCGATACAGGATTTTAAAATACAGAATTTCAACCTGCTAACTAATGATTTCTGCTGATAAATAAAAACAGTTCTGCCATTGCTTCTGTTTATAGCAAAAGGAAACTTATTTTTATCCTTGTCGAATTTCTTATTGTTTTCCAAAGCTAAACCTATTTAATAAACATTATCGTCCTGAAAGTTAACTGTGCAATATTTAGACACTTTTTTTCCATCAAGATCCTCCAACAAAGATGTGCATTAAATTTTTATTTTGTTTGCTAAGTTTTTTGTTTCCATGGTTTTGCCTTTGGTTGAAGCTTTATTTGTGTAGACTTTACTTGTGAACTTTTCAAATTGTACCCCTTCGTCTTCTCAAACTTTTGCATTACACACATTTGCTTACTGTTACTGTTCGTAAACAAAATAAAATATATGTAAAATGCTGCCATGGCCGCTTAAAACATATTCATTACTCATGTATTTTTGAAAAGGCAACCATATTTTTTCACACTTTTGTAACCTGCTCTTAGTATATCTACCTAGTAATACTTTGTTTGTCGAAAGGAAGAATATCGCGATTTTTTCTATATGCAATGTTTATTTGTGTTTTAATTTGCTGTAGCCTGTAGGAATTCAAAATACAGTTGCAGTTGTTTAACAGCAAATGTTTTCAACATTTCATGTTCAACATATTATCTGGTGTATGCGCTGAAAAGCTTAGTTCTTACTGTTCACTGTCTCATGCATGGTTAGGTTAGGTTAGGTTAAAGTGGCTGCGGATACAGAATCCGCACACATAGGCCAAAAGAAAAGGCCCATTGTGATACCACATGAGTCTAGAGAATTACTTCTTACTAGTCGAACCATTTTGAGCGAAGAAGATATTTGTTATCCTTATTAGTTAGTTCACTGGGATTAACATACCTAAAAGTATTGTCCCAGATGAAGTTTTGCGTCTTAGTGAAAGAGATTGCATGTACAGAGAAGGTGTGAGATTGTTTCCTCTTCTTTATCGTCCATACAGCTCCTGCAGTAGACATTTGAGGCTACACCAAGTCGTGTTGCGTGTCTGCCTATAAGACAGTGTCCGGTAAGGACACCTATTAGGGAGCTTGTATGAAATCTGCTTTGAGATAACAAGTCCTTAGAGCGCTTTAGGTCGAGTGACGGCCATATGAGCTTTATGGCTGCGCACGTAGGTTAATTGTACCAAATAGACCTTGTTATCATGAAAGCTGTTTCTTTTAGCAAAACTTTGCATGTAGCTATCGGTATACTTATCTTTAAACTTTCAGGTGAGATAGGTTTGACGGTTCCATTTTTAGCGAGTTCATCGGCTCTACAATTTCCCGTGATGTCTATGTGGCCTGGCACCCAGCAGAGGTGAATATTAAATTGCTGCGCTATCTCCATAAGTTTGGTTGAGAAACCGCCGTCGAGAGATTTAATAGCAGCCTGACTGTCAGAGAAGATGCGGATACAGAAGTTCATATCACGTTTTCTCTAAACCAGGAGAGAACCTCTTTGATCGCTAAAATTTCCGCTTAGTGAGGCGGAATGAGAGGCTTAGATTAAGCCTGAGATGTCTGAGTACAAACCACTACCAACTCCATCATTTGTCTTGGATCCATCTGTATAAAAATGGATGCTTTTGTCATCCAGAAGTTTATTGCCTTCCCATTCATCTCTGGATGGAATGGATACCTGAAAGTTTTTCCCAAATTGGGGTTTTGGAGTGGTATAGTCTATGTACTTTGGTATAGACCCGAAGAAGTTCAAAATGATGGAATGTCCCACATTTTTGTTGATCCATTGAGATGATGCGTTGAGCCTTATAGCTGTACTCGCTGCCACTTGTTTGTTGAAGGTGTCGAGGGGTGTCAGATGGAGGAGAGTGTCTCCCGCTTATGCAGAGACATGCAATGCGTTGGACTCTGCTGAGTTTGTCATAGTAAGTGACTTTCTCCAGTGCAGTCTACCATACTGCAACCCCGTACATGAATATTGGTCTCTCAGGGTATTAGGATGTTTTCCTGTGGCGGCAATAGCAACATCATCGGCATATGCCTTCCTACTCGAGGTATATTAGCAGTTCGTTAACTACTATGCTCCACATTAGAGGGGACAGAACACCACCTTGCGGAGTGCTTCTGCTGACAGACCTTTTCGTACAAAAATCTCCCATCTTAGAGTTGATGATCCTGCTTTTTCGCATTAGATTAATCAGCTCACAAAGTAAAGTGAGTATTCGACGTTTAGCATAGCAGAAGTGATATCAGATGTGTCAACGTTGTTGAAAGCGCCCCCAATATCGAGGGAGGCAACCATAGTATATTCCTTTTGCTCAAGGGAGTATTCGATAGTTCGTATTAGAGTATGCAGTAAGCGTGCTGAGACATCGATAGTCTCTTATCAATTCTATTACGTGCATGGATATCGATCAATCGTTCTAGAGTTTTGAGAATGAATGATGATTGGCTAATTGGTTTTAGGTCTGGTTGACGTGCGAGCATTTGCCCGCCTTGGGGATGAATATTACCTCGATCGCCCAGATCTAGACAGATTTGAAGAACATCTCAATGATGGGCAAAGTTATATCGCTGGTATGTAGTAGCCCAGCTGGTATGATTTGATCTGGACCTGGAGATTTATAAGGTTCGAAACTATTCAGAGGCCGTGTCAATTTTTCTTTTGTAATAAAACCTTGAGGAAAAGTTAAGTGTCTAATAGCAGGTTTAGCATTTCTTCGCAAGAGTAGGTCCATGTACCATCCGAGTTTTTAAGAAAGCTAGGCATGGTTGGATTTGTCGAGAGAATCTTCCTTCACCTCGATGCCTTCTTATATTGAGCTACAGAAGGATCTCCATGAGGATCTTTTGGCTATTCTCAATTCTTGTTTATACTTTCTGAGTGATTCCTTATAGGAATCCCAATCTTGGGGGTGTCTAGACTTTTTTGCATGATTGAAAAGCCTTCTGCAACCCTTCCTGAGTAATTCTAATTCAGCAGCCCACCAGTATGGCTTCTTCTTTCCCCGCACTGTAGTGAGGGGGCAGGCAGTTTCCATGGCTTTATTGAGGGCTGCTGTAAGCCCATCGACTTTTTGATCGAGTTCAAGAGCGCACAAGGGAGGATCAGAAAATTCTGGTATAAATAGACTCTTTAGGGTTGTCCTATATTTTGGCCAGTCTGTTTTACGATAATTTCGAAATTGGATCGGTTTTGGGGGCTCTTCAATAAGGGTTAATTGGATGTATCTTTGATCGGAGAACGAGTGCTCCTTTGATACTCCCCAATTCCAATTCAATATTTTATTCGAGAGATGTATCGAGACAAGAGTGATGTCTAGGACTTCTTGTCGATTTTTAGTTGCAAAGGTTGGTTCATTAACAACGTTACCCTCAACCAGATTAGTTGTTAAAATGTAATCAAAAAGAGACTCACCTCTATCATTGATATCGGTATTACCAAACGTAGTATGGGGCGCATTGGCGTCACAACCGATAATTATGTTCGTTCTGAGTCTTGTTGATTCAGCGACCGTCTTCTCCAGAGTGGTACCAGGCAGTGGGCCGTCTAATGCATGATAATTGGTTTAATTTATACGAAATTGCAAATAAATTAAACATATTTTACCGTCGTACCTAATTGATTATTAAATTTAGTAATGTGAATGAAGTGGAGAGTTATTTTCGAAATTAAGAAAGTAAGGCCTTCCGCACATGAAGCAACTGTTTTGCATAAATAAAACACGCTGCTGACATTCATGCTGATAATAACATTTTAAAAAAGCCTACAGGGTGCGCCTATGGCTTGGATGAATAAATATCAAATATTCGCGTATTATGAGCATATAAAGAGATATTTGTTCTAATATCATTCCAAATCATAAAAGATGAGAGTACACTCATATGTTAAATTGGTAAATACCTACACTTTTTCCTCATCATAATATAGCCTCGAACGACAAATGGAAACAAAATCAGTAAAATCACGTTCACATTCGCAAAAATATGAATTTCTTGAATTTCATTTGTTATTGTTTTAAATCAATTTATTCGCCTCAGAGCTACAATAAAAAATAAACGTTTTTCCATTTCAAATCATTTTCCATTGCTTTGATAGCGTCAATAAAATTGCTTCAAGGCTAAATGTTTTTTTTTGTTCATCCTGTTACTTTCTCCTTAAGCAAATAAAAACAAATCAAATAAGAAGAGAAAATGAATGCAAAATGTTCGAATTCAATTCGAAACCATACTTTAAATCCTTTACGTTCTTCAATCTCTTCGAAAACAATGCAAAGCCAAATTTTGAAGAAGATAATAATCATAAACGCCGAGTATCATCACCAAATACATAAAAAGAAACTCTATTCTGACTCTGAGTAGTAAATGTGGATTTCTGTTTATCCAAAGAGCCATGAAGAAAGGAGTTTACCTACAAGGTTTGTATAAACCAACTTTAACCAAAGTGCATCATCATCAAAAGAAGCGTGTCCTTCGGTCCTGATGACCAGCTCAGCTATTGCAAGTAACGGTGGCAATTGTTATAGCTATTCCAATTTCATTTATATGCTAATAAGACATCTGTTATTATTCTGTTTTGCCAACACGAGCACGATGACATAGTCTATCGGGATTCGGTTTGGACGACCGACGGCAACTGAACTATATTTAGCTGTTAGAGCAGAGTCACCCACCATGTGTGTGTGTGTGGGTGTGTTGACAGATGCGAAGGAGTTAGTTTACCCCGTTTTTGTTGTGCTGTCATGTATGCATGGAGATATCTACTTGTTGTTTCCGAATAATATTACCGAGAGCACTTAAGGCCAGGTTTGCCAGCATTCGCAATCCATTTGGGGAATGGAGAGTGGTAGTGGAGGAAGGTAGATAGTATAGGTACGTGATGATGATGCACTTCGAGAAATAAAACAGGAAAAAATAAATATACAAAAAGTGGAACTTTTTTCTCAGTAAAAAAATTAATTTAAACTCTCAAGAGTAATGACTGTCAGATAAATGAGAACTTTAAGGCTGTTTGTTGAATTATCAAACTTCACTAAATGAAATTGGAAGATAACGTCAACGTTTTATTAAAATTTGTTTAAAATAATAAACAAAATTTTTCAAATTCAGCAAACCTAATCTTAATGTTGGTGTAAAATTTCGTTTAGTGTAGAAAGAATGCTTCATTTTTAGAATAAAAACGATCCGGACTGCAGGCAGCATACATCCTGTAAACTTGTTGCCTGCCAAAGGATATTGTGTTTTCTTTGATGGCTTTGCCGCGCATAATAATGGGTAATGGTCGAAAGTTAACGGCTATGACGTCGAAGCTATTGTCATTGGCATTGTTTGTGCCGCCGCACTGCTACACTGCCACTACTGCAGTTCTTCTCATCTGCTGTTTGGACTTTGGACTGATGGACAAGTTGGCTTTTTGTCTATGCATGAGGATACGTATACGCATTTTAATGTTCACTTCCTACTCTGGATGTTTTTGTCGATTCGATTGGTAGGGTGTTGAACTTTTCTTCAAAAGAGATTTTTTTCACTTGTTATTTGGAGCATATAAAATTAAAACAGCAAAAAAACAAGAAAAAACAAAAGGGTTCGACAACTTAACGAGGGGAGGGAAAAAAAGATGAAACTTTATATGCAGTTTTTCGTTGTTGGATATCGTTAAAGTTTATTACTTTGTCGTGTCAGCTTTTGTAGAATGGATGTCTGATTTGGATGATTCAATGTCATTAGTAATTGTTTAAAAAAAGCAATCTGGATTTTTGTAAGCAAGGTAATAAACATCGCAATGATGATACATTTTATAAATGTGATGGTTCTAGTTATAAGAATTAGACAAAATCTTTGTTTTGTATTCTATTTTTTTAAGGATAAAGAAAGAATTGGAATCGGAAAAGAAACTACTTCTTCATCTTTTTTTTCCTTGTACAATATTCCCAATTGCTTACTTACTTATTTACTACAGTCCAGGGCCCTATTGCACCAACAACTTTTCACTTTTCACTTTGCAACTTTTCAAAATAATAATTTTCAGCAAAGTAAAAGTAAAAAGTGTTTCACCAAAAATGAAAAGTTCCTGACTTTTCACTTTGCAATTTTGTATGTTTTTTTGCAAAGTGAAAAGTGTGGGTGTTTCACCAACTTTAAATGTAGCTTTTCATTTTCAGTCGTAATTTGCAAAGTTGCAAAGTCAAACATTTATAATGATTTGATTGAGCTTCTTGTCGTTATTATTACAAATTTAAAAAAGTAAACAACTTCGCTCGCTAGTGATGAAATAAAAAATATTTATATACTCATAAAAAAAACATAAAAAAAACAAAAACATGTAATTAAAATTCATAAATAAAAATTAAAATTAAAATATGTTGGTATCTCAATAATACATTTTATCTGAAAAGAATTAATATCATAAGATTTTTTTAATAAAGTGTGTTGATATAAATTTACAAAATATCTTATTGCGTTTTTTTAAATTATTTTTTTACATATAAAATTGTTCAAAATGTTTTAAAATTTACTTGGGTATGCAGTGTTTAAGAATATGGATACATTTTATGATGATTAATGTACAAAAACAAAAAAAATACAAAAAAAATACTCATATATTTATAAAAAATAAAGTAGTGATCGCTCGCTTCAACAAATGAAAAAATTTAAACATTATTATTGCTGTTCTTCGAGTTA
>CAKKXW010000001.1:52000191-52024789 GCA_920937365.1 Sphaerophoria rueppellii
AAATTAAATATGTCTTCTCCTAATAATAATTATGATAACGATAGACTTGAATTTAACTTTAATAAGTGTGATTATGTTAATTTATTTGATTTATTATGTACCATCGACTGGAACAAATTATTTTTAAACTTAAATGTTGATAATATGTGTAATGTCTTCTACAAAACACTCTTTGACTGTTTCAGTAAAAGTATTCCATTTAAAAAACCTCGTAAGATGTCGCATGTTCCACCATGGTCCGATTCTCATATCAAAAACTTGAAAAATAAAAGAAACAAAGCTTGGATACAATTTAATAGGACTAGAACTGATGATGATTATAGAACGTTCCTTATTCTTAAGCAATTATTTAATGATTACTCAAACTCTTTATATGAAGAATACATTGATAAAATTGAACGTAATCTTAAATCTAATCCAGACAATTTCTGGAATTTTGTCAACTCCAAGAAAAAAACTTGTGGGTACCCTAACTCTATGTCTAATATATCGTCATCTAGCCATGAACCTAAAGTTATTGCAAACATGTTTGCAAGCTATTTTAAAGAAACGTTTGATGAGCCTTGTACTGAACACCTCTCTTATTCCTCTTCTTCAGTTTTGAACTATCCACATTTAAATGACATTAATTTTAGTATAAGTGAACATACCGTGTCATATTACATATTGAAATAAGACGAAAGCTTTAGTCCAGGCCCTGATGGTGTACCATCCTCTATCTTAAAAAAATGTGTTCATTATTTATCATACCCGTTATGTGTTCTCTTCAACATGTCTTTGAGTAATTCAACTTTTCCATCTTGGAAAGGCTCATTTATTACTCCAGTATACAAGAAAGGTCCTAAAAATGAAATTATGAACTACCGACCTATTGCTGAACTATCTGTGATACCTAAACTGTTTGAGTCTATCGTATGTAGTGTCATTTCCTTTCATTGTAGTTCAATTATCTGTGATAACCAGCATGGTTTTGTCAAGAAAAAGTCCACTGTTACTAATCTGTTTAACTTTACGTCCTTTTGCTTAGATGTTTTTGAAAAGTGTATGCAAGTAGATTGTGTATTTACTGATTTTAGTAAAGCGTTTGACAAATTGTGTTATAAAACACTAATTCTTAAACTATCTAAACAAGGTTTTAACGACAATTTCTTACATTGCATTTCATCGTATTTAGAAAATAGACAATATAGTGTAATATTTCGTAATGAGTGTTCGAGTCCATTTGTTGTTAATTCTGGTGTCCCCCAGGGCAGCCACTTAGGCCCAATTTTATTTATTTTATTTATAAATGACCTTGTTGCGATTATAAAAAACTCGTCTGTCCTAATATATGCTGATGACATTAAACTTTTCAGAAGTATTAATTCTACACCTGACTGTCTACTTCTGCAAGAAGATTTAATATTATTTAGGGAATGGTGCAGTAAAAATCGTCTTGTTTTAAATGTTGACAAATGTAAAACCATGAGTTTTACACGTAAGAAAAATCCAATTATTTTTGATTATATGTTTGATTCTTGTCCATTAAGTAGAGTGACAATTTTTTCTGACTTGGGAGTAGTTTTAAATTCCAAACTTACATTTACTGAAAATATAAATTTTGTTGTTAAAAAAGCAAATAGAGTCCTTGGGTTCATTAAGGGGTTTGGTCGTGATTTCCGTGATCCTTACGTACTAAAATTACTTTTTATTTCTTTCGTTAGACCAACTCTCGAATACGACTGTGTAGTGTGGGCACCTTATTATTCTGTACACATTGTTAGAATTGAAGCGATTCAGAGAAGATTCATGCGTTTTTTTCTCCGTACTCTTCCTTGGTTTCGTGGAACTACTCTGTCCCCGTATTCTCAAAGACTTTCTTTCATTAACCTGCCTTCTTTGTCAAACCATAGGAAATACCTACAATTTTGTTTCATAGTTAACATAATAAATGGAACTATATCATCTCCATCGGTTCTTCTTCATTTCAATTTCAGTTTCAGTCGGTCAAGCATACGACTACAAAGACCTATTAACCAAATTTTTAGCAGATCGAACTATGGTGCGCATAGCCCTCTTAATCAACTAATTGATTTATATAATAAATTTCATTTTCTTATTGACTCACCAAATGACAATTTAAAAAGCGTTAAATTCAAAACATTGTTTTATATCAGTTTAAATTAAATTTAGATATAAGTTAGTATTTAAGTACTTATTTATTTGTAAGCATGTTTCACGTAAGTATTTAACGAAATTAAATAAATAAACTGAAACAAGGTCATATAGTTCCCTGAAATTATAATATATATGTATTGGTCCGCACTGGACCAGCCTTTATTAAAACATCATTCAGGCATTCCAAACACGACTTGACTGTTTTAACCCGTATAACGATTTATTTAGTTTATAAACCTTCGATGATCCATTTTCAAAATTTATTGGCTGTTCTTCTATATCTCCGTTCAAAAATGCGGTGACAAATTCCAATACCAATTGTCTAATATATCAGTTTAAATTTTGCCGCAAGCGCAATTAGAAAACGAATTGACGACTATCTGGCAAAGGGAGAAAAAGTTTCTACATAAGGCGTTTTTCTTTTTTAGCACGGAGCGGGAATCGAACTGTCAAAAAAAGATCGGCATTTTTTTTTTAGCTCGGGGCGCTCGGATCGCTCGATCTGTGTTACTTTTTTAGAACCGAGTACGCTCGGGGCTGACTCGATTTGCTCGGTCAAAAATGATCGAGCAGATAGAGCAAATAAAGAGCGTTGAGTTTTTGAGGGATGAAAAAAAAAAACAAACAAACAAAACAAAAGAAATGGCGGGCGAAGCTGGTTGCTCTTCCAGTGGTAAGTAATATTTTGAATTTAGAAAAATATTATTATTTAATTTACTTTTTTTCTGGTTTTACTTAGGAATCAAGTGGACAAATGACATGACCACATGTTTGGTAGACCTACTAAATACAAACAAACATCGGCTGGACAGCGACGGCTGGCGCGGTCCATTTTTATTATATTTTTAACCAAAAATTTATTATGACAGTTCAGTGCTCAATTGTGTTTCTCAAATAGTTCTGAGCGCTCAGGTCGCGCTCGACTCGACTCTCGCTCGATTCGCTCGAGCCCGCTCTTTGCCCCGCTCGGTGCTAAAAAAGAAAAACGCCTATAGTCAATGCCTTCTTTGTGGGAGCATCCTTTCAATACAAATCTACCCTTGTGTCTTAAGACTTTGCCGTTAACCCTTCTTTTCGCTTTGAATAAACATTTGCACTTAATTCCTCGTTTGCCTTTTGGAAGATCCACCAAAGTCCAAGTCTTATTATTAGCTGCGTTTTATAATTACGATGATCTGATCCGGATCAGATCAAGAAAATAAAACAGCTTCTATCATCAATTTGTTTTTTACTTCAAGTTTGGCAGCTGTTTGTAATTTTTTCATTCTGACAACTAGATCGGAGTTGCCCTACGATAATTTTGTTGAACGATTATTATGTTGTTTTTTTAGGGTAAAAGGTTTTGCTATGTAATTGAAAAATATTTCATTACCGGATAGGGCGGATAGATGAATATGTGAAAGTGGCAGTACAGTTTTTATTGAAAATATACGCCAAGGTTTCAACTTGTGTGCGGAAGAAGAACTAATTTTTGTATCACAAAAATATTGATCCAAGTGAAAATGAGGATTTCAATTTGTTGTTGTTACACATATAAATCAATGATCTGATCTGGATTATTGTGATAATAAAACGCAGCTAATGTTTTCATGGTGCTCCTCATTGATCTTCGTGTCGTATTCAGTTTCTTCATATTCATCAACTTGAGAGTCATTACATGATTCAAATTTTGAATTCAAATTTGACAGTGAGGATTACAGAATTCCTTGTGACGCCACCGTTCGTAGAGTGCGAATATGAGAAAAATCGCTTCAATTCTTCTTATTTTTAAAACAATCTCAAACTAACTTAAACAAAAAGAAATTGCTCCCACCTGAAATACTTATCAAATGCTCTCGTTTCGTTATTTCCATTTACAGAATACCAAATAGCCCTATTCGGCTATTGAACACTGTTATTCGACAGTGATATGATTTATGCACTGCCCGTATGTGTGCCAAGAAAAAAAAACTTATCCACTTGAACTGAATAAATAAAATTTCCCTCATTTTGACGTTATTAAGTGATTTTGAATTGCCAAAACATACATATTTGTAACTTAAAATGCGTTCTCATTTTTCATCTTCTTGGTTCCAGCCGTTGTCGACTTGTTCATAAATTATAACACAATTGACCGACCGACAACGACGTTAGTTGGACGTTTCTTTCATGTCAGGGCTAATAAATTTTCCCAAACCATACTCCGTTCACATGTCGTTCATACAGAATCACCACCAACAACCAACCATAGTATCTCGTTTAATCTAGTTGAGTGGCGATTTGTCACCGGCTAAAAGTTATATATTTTTTTTTTGCTTTTTCTCTTACCCGCTAGTTGGAGCGGGTGAAACTTTCATCACAACTAATCCATCCACTAGTTTAATAAAGCTTTATTATTTTTTTTTCCCTACGAGCAAAAATTATCAAGGACTAGCATATTATTCTCTCGTTTCGCAAAAAAACATGACTTCCATGTGATGGTCCACCTTGAGTTTAAAATTAAAACTGTATGAACGAGTGTGTATGAGTCTTGCGGGCGAAATTTATGTTTGTTATGACAAACTTTGGTTGAACATATTCAAATTAATTAATGGCAAGAGAATTTTTGATGAATTGAAAAATATCCTTCCTCATCACATCCATCGAGGACGTACCCTCTTGGTCTTCACTCCGCATATATTTTTCAAATGTTTGAAAGTAAATATTGAATGTTGTTTTAGAGTGTGTTAGTTGGCAAGACAAACTCAAACGAGAGGGAAAAATATTAGAAAATGGATTTTTATTTATTTTCATCTACCTAGATTTTTTAGTTTTCAATTTGTGAAATTGTTTTTTTCTCGTATGTACATACTTTGTGTTTTTATCATATATTTTATTCAATTTTCAATTGAAATCATAAAATTGATAGTTTCGAGAACTTATCGAACACTCTTGTTTTGAAAGTTTATACATATATGAACTGAATTATGTTTGTTGCTTTTGATTAATATGGGAAATCGTAAGCTTTGTTCCTTTTTATGGGCGGAACGCAGGGGGGTTTTGGAGGTTAAAACCCCCTCCAAAATATCAGAATTTGTGAAATAAACGAAAATCTATCCATTATTTTTCAAAAGAAAAAAAAACAGAAATTCTACAAAATTAATTTCCAACTCAAATTCTCAAACTATGTTAAACGAAAATGTTTAATAAATTTGCTACGTAGGGTCCCAATTCCCAAATAACGGGAGCTGTAAAGGAAATATACAAACATTCACTTATCTGCTTGCAAATACATTGCATCGGTCGTTTCGAATCTAACGGGGATTACAAACAAAATCTTCGAAAATAATAAAAAAAAAAACAGTCGGTAGTCCCACGCATTATTGCAGACAAAACGAGACAACTATGTGGGTGGTCCGGAAGAATATTTTCGTCGGTCTGTCTATATGCCCTTTTGGACCATTTGTTGGTTCAGTTAAAAAATCGGTTCCTCTACCATCGTGAATTTATTTCCAAAATTCAAAATATTTTGCAAGAAAAATGTTGCAAACTTGATGAAGAAGACATGAAAAAAACTGTTGAAGTATTTGCTCAGGAATGGCCAGATTATATAAGTGTGTGTTTTGCCAGTTGACAAACAAAGAAGACAAAAATTGAAAAAAAAAAATAGGTCGCGTTTTCCCTTGATTTTATTTTGCTTCTTTATTTCTCGATGAATGGCACAAACACATTTATCGAGTAACAGACAAGCTGTTGGAATTTCATGTGTATAATATACAACATTGCCGTCTATTTCTCGTGTACGTGAGACCTAATAGGGCCCATACACTACTCAAACACGTTTGTTCAAACGTGTGTTTGAGCAAACATAGTTTCGCCACACACTACACAAACATGTTTGAGAGATATTAGTTGCGTGACGTTTTTCATCTTAATCAGACCTACCTACTGACACGGAGCAATGAGTGATTTAGCATGTGCTGCTTTGAAAATTGGAATCAGCTTGAGCAAAATTCAATACACACCATACAAACATGTTTGTGCAGGCACGGAAAATTCAAAACTTTTTGATTGATACACACTACTCAAACAGTTTGCACAAACATGTTTACAAAAACAAAATACATTCGTTTGCTCAAAAAGTTTGTGTAGTGTATGGGCCCTATAACGGGATCCAAAAATGTAAACAAAAATGAACCACCTGGAGAGCATTCCTACTAGGTATACTCTGCAGACACATTTTGGAATTACATGTGTATATACAATTTACATACATATGTATACATACAAAAAAATGTAGTCGAGTTTTCATGCACACTTCTTTGAAACCACAAACATCCACACATAAGAAATCTCTCCTTTTTTCTTAATTCTTCTTTTTCTTAATTCTTGTTACCATTACAACAACATCCATACCAAATTGCACAAAATACAACAAGAAATATCGCAATAAAATACAAATCCAAGTATGAGCAACCGACTTTTTATCGTGTCGTGTCTGTTTCTGTGTGTGTTGCCTCATAAGAGCAATGGACCTGTTTCCGGGGAAGAGCGAACAAACGTTTTGTCCGCTTCGGTTTGTTTTTAGCCTAACTGAGATGAAAATGTGGCGCAGGTACAAATTTTATTCTTATTTCTTATAAATTATTTATAGTTGTCAATATTTAATAAACTATTGTTGCAGACATTGCTTGAGTGTGTCAAATGAAAAACGGCCCAAAAACTTTATAGACGCCTTAAATGTTTGCGATGCTTCTTTATACAAGACAGTTCATCGCTATATGCAAATCGGTGCGAGACTGCCAGTATCTGTGACTACAAGTCTTTCTCATGTCTGAGCAGATTAAAAACTTATGTGCGAAGCAAAACCGACTAGGAGCGGCTGAACGGCTTGATGTTACTTAACATCTACAAAGAAATTCTTCTTCTTCTTAAGGTGGCGCTGCAGTCCGTTGTGGCCTTGGGCCTCAATCAACAGTCTCCGCCAGCTAGCTCGGTCCTTAGCCAGTCGTCTCCAGTTTTGCACTCCAAGTTGATTGAGGTCCTCTTCCACTTGAGTTGCGCCACCTGAGTCGCGGTCTTCCTCTCCTCCTACGTCCCTCGGGAATAGTGTCGAAGGCTTTGCGGGCCGGAGCATTGGTGTCCATTCGCTCTAAATGACCGAGCCATCTGAGTCTCTAGACCTTGACCCTACTGGCTAGGTCCATGTCGTTCTACAACCCGTAAAGTTCGCTGTTATATCTTCTTCGCCATTCCCCTTTAATGCACACGGGGCCAAAGATGACCCGAAGAACTTTCCTCTCGAAACAGCCTAAGGCACTTTCATCAGATTTTGTCAGGGCCCATGCTTCCGCACCATACATCAGGACTGGGATGATGAGTGTGTTGTACAGCCTTACCTTAGTTGCTCGAGAGAGGGATTTTCCACTCAATTGTTTCCTTAGCCCAAAGAAACAACGATTAGCAAGAGTTATTCTTCGTCTGATCTCGGCGCTGATGTTATTGCCCGTGTTTATAGCGGAGCCTAGGTATACAAACTCCTCTACTATCTCGAAGTTATATGCGTCTATTAAAAAAAAATCCAGAGGTATCTGAAAATTTTTGGTATACCTCGGGTATCCGAGTGTTCAGCTGATCAACATATGATTTTTATGCCTTGACTTGCCTGGCGCGCAATTTCATCAGCTTCCAAATTAAAAGAAAATTAAAAGAAATATAAGCTATATAATGATTTTTAACAATACTTGTTATAATTTAGATGACTCGGAAGAAGTTTGCCAACGGACACACGGCCATAAACAATTTCCTGTTCTCAAGCGTTTGATTTGTTGGTTTTTTTTTTCATAGACGTTTTGACAGCAATCTGGATATAGGTATCTGTCTCGTCCAAAAAGATATCCCAGATACGGGTATCTCAGATAGCCTATCCGATATATGATTGAACGTAGCCAATATCATCGGCGTATGCGATAAGTTGAACAGACGGTGGAGTTCTGTACTATCTTCTCAAGAACGATGTTAAAGAAATCGCATGACAGTACATCGCCTTGATTGAACGCGTTTATGATGTCGAAAGATTCCGTAAGCTCGTTGACAAACTTGATGGAGCAGCGTGAGTTCTCCATCGTCATTTTGCACAAGCGAACGAGCTTGGCAGGGATGCCAAAACTAAACATCGCTTTATACAGTTCGTGTCTGTAGATGCTAACATACGCGGCCTTAAAATCGATGAAAAGGTTGTGGGTATCAAGCTTATAGGTCTTTTCCAGGATCTGCGGCAACGTGAAAATGTAGTCGATGGTTGACTTCAATGGCCTGAAGCCACATTGATAAGGACCAATCAGATTGTTGACGAAAGGCTTTAGACATTCACATATTACGGCGGCGGAGAGGATCTTGTAGGCGATGTTAAGTAGACTGATTCCTCTGTAGTTGGGCTACTGTAGAGGATCTCCCTTTTTCAGGATCGGACAATTAACATATTCGGGCAATCAACGGACTAGTCCGGGCAATCAACGGGCGAGTCCAAACAATCACCAGACGTATCCAGTCATTCAACGGACTTATCCGGGCAAAAAACGGGCGGATCCGGTTACAGGTAAGTTTGCTTCGGCAAGACCGCTTACCACTATTGGGGGAAATATTTGTCTGTTTCCAGGTTACTATGTTACAAAGAAAATGCAACCACTACTGGCTGTGTCCGTAGCAATGGAATTAGATACCATGCACACACGCAATAGCCAAATGGCATCACATTGCCATTATTGTAAATTATTGTAATCATAAAATAATATGAATGCTCGAGATAGCTTAGTTTTTGCAAAGGTATTGCATGATATAACCTTGTGTTGCTCACAAAATGCTAAAACGTCAAAAAATAGATTCGACATTCATAGATTTTAATTAGAAAATACTTAATTAACGCTTATGTTAAGGCATATTACTGTCAAACTCCTGTATTCCCCTTTATTCGAACTTCTCATTGGAAAAAGCCCCCCTCCCTCAAAAGACTTCCTGCGCCTCCAACAAATGGCGTGCTAATTTAGTTAATTGCAGCAATTATCTAAATGAGTCAAGAAAGAAAAATCTGAACAATATTTATAAGCTTCTGTTATCCTTTTACCCTCAGTCCTCGGATTTCTTAAGCATAATGCCAGAAATAAAAGAAATATTACAGCTGTGATATTTTTGTCCCCCTTTTGTGTTTATGTTTTTTTTTCAAATGCGAATACGAATGAGAAATAAAGTGGAACCAGTGTGACATGTCGTCCTAATGAAGCGGAAATAAAGAAAATTCGTTTGCATGAATTAATTAAAAATGAAGAAGTTCTAAGTTTGGGTTGGAGCCAGTTTATGTGGGGATAAATTGAAATGTTTTATTTATTTGGCTTCAGTCATAATATTCAACGATATTTTATTGTTTTAGGATTTCAAGAATGAACACATAAGGTCCCTATAAATAAATGATGCTCCTTCAATTCCGAGTTTTCAAGGAGTTCTTTAAATTTTGTAGGAAAAATTGTCAGCTGAAAATGAATCTACATGTATGTTTGCATTTTTCTCTAAAGAATGTGTGATTGAATTTGGATACAAAATATGTACATAGTCCCAAATGCTCCAGAACACAAAAATAATAGTATTGACTTACTTACTTACCTACTTACTTATGGTGGCGCTGCAGTCCAGTTCAGACAAGAGTCTAATCCTACAAACGTCTCGGTCCCTAGCTAGCTGTCTCCAGTTTCGCATGCCAAGTTGGTTCAGGTCCTCTACCACCAGAGTGCTCCACCTGATTCGCGGTCTTCCTCTTCTTCGACGTCTTTCCGGGCTGGATTCGAAGACTCTACGAGTCGGAGCATTATTTTCCATTCGCTCAACACTACCCAACCATCTTAGTCGTTGGACCTTAACTTTTCTGACTAGGTCATTAGTGTCGCTGAACAGCTCGTACAGTTCTTGATTGAATCTTCATCTCCATTCTCTATTTATGCAGACAGGACCAAAAATCACTCGAAGAATTTTTCTCTCAAATCAGCTCAAAGCGTTTTCATCGGATGTTGTCATGGTCCATGTCTCTGCTCCATACCGGGATGATGAGGGTTTTGCAGAGTGTCACTTTAGTTGCTCGGGAGAAGACTTTACTATTCAATTGCCTTCTAAGTCCAAGAGTGATTCTTCGTTTGATTTCAGCGCTGGTGTTGTTGGCTGAAATCCAACAAAGCCGCTGGAGCAGATGCACTCGCTGCTGAGTGGTTCAAAGCAGCAGGCAACGAGCTAGGTAGGAGCATGCACCAAATCATCTGTAAGATATGGTCAGAGGAATGCATGTCCGATGAATGAAACCTCAGCATTGTTTGCCCGATTCTGAAAAAGTTAGATCCTCTTGACTGCGCCAACTACAGAGGAATAAGTCTACTTAACATCGCCTACAAAATCCTCTATGCCGTAATATGTGAACGTCTGATGCCTTTCGTCAACAATCTGATTGGTCCTTATCAATGTGGCTTCAGGCCATTAAAGTCAACCATCGACTACATTTTCACGTTGCGGAAGATCCTGGAAAAGACCTATAAGCACAGACAAGTAATATGATTACTTGTCTGTGCTATAAGCTCCAAATCGATGGCCGCGTATGTTAGCATCTACAGACACGAACTGTATAAAGCGATGTCTAGTTTTGGCATCCCTGCCAAGCTCGTTCGCTTGTGCACATTGACTTTGGAGAACTCACGCTGCTCCATCAAGGTTGGCAACGAGCTTACGGAATCTTTCGTAGTCAAAAACACGTTCGATCAAGGCGATGTACTGTCTTGCGATTTCTTTAACATCGTTCTTGAGAAGATAGTACAGAACTCCACCGTCAACACCAGAGGCACTATCTTCCAAAAATTTGTTCAACTACTCGCGTACGCCGATGATATTGATATAATTGGAAGAACACAGCGTGATTTCAATGGTGCCTTTGTGAGAAATGAGACAGAAGCGGCAAAAATGGACGAGGAAGCAAACTCAACACCGACAAGGTTCGAACAGAACGTTACTATAGACGCATACAACTCTTATGCTCCGCTATAAACACGGGCAATTAAACCAGCGCCGAGATCGGACGAAGAATACTCTCGCTACTTGCTGTTTCTTTGCGCTAAGAAAGCAATTGAGTGGAAAAGCCCTCTCTCGAGCAACTTAGGTAAAATTGTACACACTCATCATCCCAGTACTGCTGCATGGTCCAGAAGCACGGACATTGACAAAATCGGATGAAAGTGCCTTAGGCTGTTTTGAGAGGAAAGTGCTTCAGGTCACATTTGGCCCCGTGTGCATCGAAGGCGAATGGCGAAGAAGATATAACAGCGGACAGATGGACCTAGCCAGAAGCGTCAAGGTCCATAAACTCAGATGGCTCAGTCATTTAGAGCGAATAGACACCAATGCTCCCGCCCGGAAAGCCTTCGACACTATTCCCGAGGGACGTAGGAGGAGAGGAAGACCGCGACTCAGGTGGCATACCCAAGTGGAAGAGGACCTCAGTCAACTTGGATTGCAAAACTGGAGACGACTATCTAGGGACCGAGCTAGCTGGCGGAGACTGTTGATTGAGGCCCAAGTCCACAAGGGACTGTAGCGCCACCTTAAGTAAGTAAGTAAGTGTTGTTGGCTGAGTTGATAGCGGATCCCAGGTAGACAAGGTCCTTAACTACCTCGAAGTTAAATCTGTTCATGTTGACGTTTGCTCCAAGACGTCGATGTTGGTAGTCCTTTCTTTTTGATAGCATTAACTTGGTCTTGCCCTCTTTAAACGCTAGACCCATCATCCTGGCTTCCGTTTCAAGAACCACGAACGCTTCACTGACATTACGCTGTGTTCTTCCAATTATGTCAATGACGTCTGATGTCTTATGTTGACGTTGGAGCTTTGCACAATCTTTTCAAGAACGATGTTTTAAAAATCGCATGACAACGCATCGCCTTGTCTAAAACCTTTTTTGACATCAAATGCGTCCGTTAGGTTTTTTCAACCATGAAAGCAGTGGCTGTCATACGCGACCTTGAAATCGATGACGTTCACACAAGCACGGCAGACAAGATTTTAAAGGCGATGTTAAGGAGACTTATACCTCTGTAAATTATGGTATTGACAGTGTTTGAAAACAATACAAAATAGAGCCATTTGTATGAAAAAGGGAAGTCTAAGTGACATTTTTCTCGATTTTTAAATATGTGAAGGTTTTTTTTTGGTGTTCTGTTAACATGTTCTCGCCCCCATTTGGCAATCATTTGGACAAACATCGAAGAATGAAGCCTTCTTTACTGTCTCTCTCAAGTACCTGGATAGAAACGCAGTTCAGAAGGAAAAGAAAATTAGTAATCCAAGACGGTTTGCTTGATGGCTTAATAAAACAAACGTGACTATTGCAACTAATGAAACACAATCCAAAGACCCTTTTTGCACGTGGTACTGGTAATAAAATCATCTGAGTTAAATATCCCTACAGGTTGGCGATTCTAGTTGAAAAGGATGAACGACCGACACGGGTGAAACGAATTTGATAAACCTTCAAGGATTTACTCAGTTTTTTTTTTCTTTTTTTGTTTTAAAATGTTTGCCCACTTTGATACGCGAGTTGAATATCAAATCAGTTTCTATACTTTGGAAAAAGGCATTTTCTTCTTTATTTGTGTTGCTACCTGTTCGGAGTTCGGTCATTGAGATGTGTATTTATTTTTTTTTCTCAGAACTTTCAACATGGAATACTAATGCAGAGAATTGAATGAAGTCCTTTTGGAATTTAACACTGGAAAAGGATTGATTCGATTGGGACAGTTTGTTTTCTTTAACAAGGTGTTGATGGCTGCGAAAAGATACTCTTTGAAGAGCATCGTTTGATGTAATCAGTTATATTTGAGTTGTGAACGAATGGCAAATGTAAAATGCATTCTTCTTCATCAAGGGTTTCCTTTAAAGATTTCAATTTTCGTTCTTTTAAAAGGTTTATTTCAATTTAAGTCATTGCATTGAATTTTAAAGACCAAATTTGTGCTGTCAAAAAGAAAGAACACCCAACATCTACTAATTGGAACCAACGACACGTCAGTATAGACGGATTCAGCTTTGAGGTGGTTAAGTGCTTGTCTTTCTAGGATCCGTAGTAAACTCAAAAACAACACCAGCGGAGAAATCAAACGAAGAATCACTCTTGCCAATTGCTGCTTCTTTGAACTTAGAAGGCAATTGAGGACTTTTCTCGAGCAACTAAAGTGTCACTGTACAAAACCTTTATCATTCCGGTCCTAATATTAGTGGCAGAGACATGGACGTTGACAAATTCCTCGAGTGATTTTCGATTCAGTCTACATAAATGGAGAATGGGGACGAAGATTCAATCAAGAACTGTTCGAGCTGTTCAGCAACAATGACCTTGCACGAAAAGTTAAAGTCCAATGACCTAGATGCAGCTCCGAGCTGGCTGGAGACGCTTCTTGGATGAGGCCCTGGTGCTTAGTCCAAACTGGACTGTAGCACCACCATAACAAAGTATTGAACTAACATACCTGTATTTATATCATTGGAATAAATTAATGGGTGGTACTCGTATGTGCATTTGATCACGAGATATTAAATCAATCTGGATGAGCGTCTTAGCCTGGCTCGAGGAAGAAAGAAATGTTTCTTCGTCTCCATAATCGATTGAATGACAGAGTTGACAAACCACAACCCTCAACAATAATTGATTTTTTTACATGTTTATTAATTTGGACAAATAAGGCGATTACGTCAATTAAATTTTGGAGATTTTAATACCCTTATAATGCCAGAGATATAGTGAGTGCATTTGAATGAAGTAGGTAGGTGTACATTAGTCTTGACTTGAATTCCTGAAATGATTGGGAAAGGCAAAGTGTGAAAGAAAGATCCACATTCACGTAGTGCGGCTTTTGATCGATTCTCTGTACTTGACAGAACGTCCGAAGTTGGACTCGAATGTAAACTGATAAGCACTCCTAGAAGCGCGAGTGCTATGAGTTAGTTGTTGCTCACCGTCGAAGTAACGATAAAACAGAGAGAGACATGAAACGGTGTTCCAATGAAGTAGGTACATAAGTCAATGATGTTTCTATAACCAATCGAATCATTCTTAGAGCCTTTTTTATACCATTCAAGGGGCTTAAGTTACCCAATCAAAAATGTTTGGTTTGAAAACCGTTTTAAAACCGGATTATAACCCACCAAGTTACAAGTTGATCATTAGGTCGTCTTTTACACGTTCCAGAAGCGTCTCCAACCCCAACGTGGAAGTGTTCCCACCAAGGCAATCCCATCGAGGGCAGCGAATTAATTTCTTTTTTTAGAATCATCGTGGCGTCTTCAGTTCCAGTTAGGTCGAACTCCTTGGTGAACACCTTTACGGTCAACTTCCACTTTGAAGCTTCGTAAAAGAAGCGTTTTTTCCGGCTCTTGTACTAGGAAGTGCCTTGTACTCCAGGTTGGGGGTTGTACGTCGGGGTGACTTCCTGACCACCACGTAGAAAAGAATCTAGTTGCTTAGCAACAACAGGCCTCGAAAAAGGGCGGATACACTGATGACGACCCAAGCAAATGTATAAAGGACTACGAATTTCGGATAGGTCTCTTAATAGAGCGCGTGCTGAAGAACAATTGGCGGAGAACCTCAACTGCTACAAAGCAGACATAACCGCTATCCAGGAAATGCGATGGGATGGACCGGGCAAAAGGAGGATGCGAAACTGCGACATTTACTATGGTGATTGTTACCGAGAGCAACAACAGCGACTCTTTGGATGCGGATTCGTCGTAGGCATACAATGCGGAGCTGCATAGAAGGACAGGAGCTGCTCGTGAGCTCTATACGAACGAAAGAGGAGAGAAGAACGCCGGCTTCGAAGGAGAAAAAAGAGAGAGCATGAGAAGAGCCAACAGCAGGAATGAACTTCGGAGGTTTAATCGGTAGGTTAAACAGCTGGCTCAAGGTAATCGGGGAAGAACCGATGCCTGCAGAGATAAACAAGGGAACAATATAGTAAAATTGCAGTCAATGCTGGGGATTTGGAAAGATCACTTCTGTAGACTGTACAACGGCGACGATAAACGAAACCCCGCCGTCAAACAGGAGCCTTTCATCAGACACGATGATGGTCAACAATTCCATGAACCCGACCTAGAAGAAGTAAAAACGGCAATATCACGGCTGAAATCCAACAAAGCCGCCGGAGCAGATGGTCTAGCTGCCGAGCTGTTCACAATAGCAGGAGACGAGCTAGATAGGAGCATGCAACAAATTGTCTGTAAGATATGGTCAGCATGCCCGATGAATGGAACCTCAGCACTGTTTGCCTGATCCTGAAAAAGGGTGATCCTGTACAGAGGAATCAGTCTACTTAACATCGCCTACAAGATCCTCTCTGCCGTAATATGTGAACGTCTGAAGCCTTTCGTCAACAATCTGATTGGTCCTTATCAATGTGGCTTCAGGCCAAGAAATCGACCAAATATTCACTTTGCGGCAGATCCTGGAAAAGACCTATGAACTCCAAATCGATACCCACCACCTTTTCATCGGTTTTAAGGCCGCATGCCTGCCAAGCTCGTTCGCTTGTGCAAAATGTCGATGGAGAACTCACGCTGCTCCATCAAGGTTGACAACGAGCTTACGGAATCATTCAACGTCAAAACAGGATTCAGACAAGCCGATGCACCTTCGTTCGATTTCTTTAACATCGTTCTTGAGAAGATAATACAGAACTCCACCGTCGACACCAGAGGCACTATCTTCCAAAAATCTGTTTAACTTCTCGCGTACGCCGATGATATTGATATAATGGGAAGAACACAGCGTGATGTCAATGGCGCCCTTGTGAGAATTGAGGCAGAAGAAAATGAAGAAAATGTGGGAGAAACGAAGTATATGCTGTCTTCGAGGAAGGACACCCAACACCGACGGCTCGGACAGAACCTCACAATAGACGCATACAACTTCGAGGTAGTAAAGGAGTTTGTCTACTTAGGCTCCGCTATAAACACGGGCAATAACACCAGCGCCGAGATAAGACGAAGAAAAACTCTTGCTAATCGCTCTTTCTTTGGGCTAAGAAGGCAATTAAGTGGAAAAGCCCTGTATCGAGCAATAACTAAGGTAAAATTGTGCATCACCCTCATCACCCCAGTCCCATGGTGCAGAAGCATGGACCTTGACAAAATCGGATGAAAGTGCCTTAGGCTGTAACGAGAGGAGAGTTCTTCGGGTCATCTTTGGCCCCGTTCGCATTGAAGGGGAATGGCGAAGAAGATATAACAGCGAACTTAATGGGTTGTACACCGACATGAACCTAGTCAGAAGGGTCAAGGTCCAGAGATTTAGATGCCTCGGTCATTTAGAGCGGATAGACACCAATGCTCCGGCCCGGAAAGCCTTCGACACTATTCCCGAGGAACGTAGGAGGAGACGAAGATCGCGAGTCAGATGGCGCACTCAAGTGAAAGAGGACCTCAATCAACTTGGAGTGCAAAACTGGAGACAGCTAGCTAGGGACCGAGTTCACTGGCGGAGACTGTTGATTGAGGCCAAAGTCCACAACGGACTGTAGCGCAACCTTAAGTAAGAAGAAAGTAAGTTATAATCGATTGTCATACATATAGCATATAATAAATCGATAGTCAAGTAGGTAGCAAAGGGAACAAATTAGTTTTTGTAAGTGAGAAATTTGAATCCATGCGGATTAACTGTTTTTCTACGGATAAGTTAACCTGTAGACTAAGATTGAATAAGGTATTTTTAACGTCCCAGAGGAAATTATTGTAGTGGGTCCGATTTTATGAATCACCAATTTTTGCATATCTCCATGGTTCGAGGTCACTAGAATTCTAATCAAGCGTTTTTATGATGATGTCTGTGTGTGTGCAAGTGTGTTCGTATGTGCGTTACGTTTTTTCAGCTCGTTTATCTCTTGAACCCCTAATCGTATTGACATAAATTTGGTCTCATTCGACGCGGTATTGTTTTATTTAAGAGCTGATTTTGAGCGAAATCGGCTAAGCAGTTTTTTAATGGCAATTAAAAATCTAAGACAACCCTAATATAATGAAAATTATGATAATTTCTGCAATAATTTCAACAATAATGCAAAAAATAGTATTGAAAAAACAAAACAATATTCAGGAGTATCAAAGACTATATTGGATTACTAGCTGACCCACCAAACGCTGTTTTGCCATATAAATGTAAACCTTCGGAAATTATAATCCGATTGGAAAAATTCTTTCATTAATAGTAAACTACAATATTCAGGAGTAATAGGTTGTATTTTACTATGCAAAGTGGTTGTACATGTGTCCACGAGTTGGTACGATCAATTTTTCATAGATGGTGTTACTGTTATTCAATGAACTTAATGTATTGGATTTGACTTTGAAAACCAACGTGCGTGTTCCTTGTCAACTATGCAACGAAAACAACTAATGTTTTTGCTTATTTTTCTATTCTGGGAAGTTAGTCGTGTGGACAACATGGTTCGCACTCATATTTTTATATATTAATTTGGCTGTTAGTTGAGCTTTCTTACGCTATCTTATTCATAATTAAACCAGTCGATGCGATCTCTGCAACTACTGCCTAAGATGAATTTAGCAATCAGGTGATTGAACTTTTATCGTATGGTCATATCCCATATCTCCTTAGTTCTTCTGTTCTACCTCTTGGTGATTTCAAAAGCATTCTTTGAACAATAAAAAACGATTTTACCCAAAATAATATCCTTTTAGTTCCCCAATATAAATAAGAATTAAATACAAAAAAATGCTTAAGCAAATTAATAATATGAGATTCTCGTACTTTACCTCCCGAAACAACTTGAAAAAAAATCCCAAATCGAGAGAGCATAAGATTTGAACAAATACCAAGTCTCAACATCAAAACAATTCATAACTTTTCAACTTAACGATCTTCTTTTATTAGCAAAATGCCAATCAAAAATAATTTCTTCATTTCACCATTGTGTGTACCAAGCTACATTCAATGTCGATGGATATGAGCAAGTGATTACCTTTTCCTGCGGGAACCGGCAATGTTTTTTTTTCTGTCGTAGCCGTGCTTATTCCTTCCGGAACTTCTTTTAGTCGGCGAAAATATTTGGAATTGTAAACATTTCAAAACCAGGTTCAACCTTAGTCTAACATCCTCCTCCATCTCCATCTCCACTTGCATGCCTTTTTAGGAGCAGCATACGAAAAAAATTCTCTTTCTCTCACTACAACTGGGTATCGTAAAAAATGAGCAATATTCAGGACTCTGGTGAGATTTTTTTGCTGGCAGCTTATTCAAAGTAAAAAAAAAGTGAACAACGAAAAAAATACACGGCATGGATTCTAAGGATGAATGGGAATGCAACAGAGGGCCGGAAAAAGAATGTTATGTATCCAAAGAAAAAAGGTTCGTTTCATAAAGCGAAAAAAAAAATATAACCACTTTGCTCGAAAGCCCTCGAAATTCATAACGATCCTGAGGAAATTGTGACTTTGGGACGAGCATCAAGCATCTGAGCTTCAAATGGGGGTTGGGCGAGCAAGTATACACGAGTAGGTCGGCGGGGCGGTTGTTTGGTTTCGCGGCTAGTCCTTGCAGGATATCTAATAAAAAATTTATAAATGAGCAATTCGAGACTTCGGCCACAGATTAAAGGTTTCCTCGGTGGACTCTAAAACGCGATTCATGACGACAACGCCGACGATGATGACGGAGGCAGTGTAGATGACGGTGACAGCGAAAACGTTGACTTAACTTTCGTGATTGAAGTTGGATGCGGGTAGGTAATATAAAAAATATATGTGTAAAGGACTTCTTTTACCACAAGAAGAAAACAAAAATTAAAAAAACAAACTGAGCAGTCGGTGCAGATTGGGGGAATGAGGCCACAGAAAACAACAGCGAGCGGAACGAAATTAAAGGGCTTTAGGGACCCAACAGAGTCGCACAGCAGGCAGAAACAATAAAAACAAATCATTGTTTAAGTTATGGTTACAATTTTATTGTTTTTAGGGTGAATGGACGGGTAAATGAGGAGGAAGATGTCGTGAATTTTGATTCTCATACAGGGAGAAGGTGAAAATGCAATTTTCATAATTTTCCGCCACTTTCTATGAGCTAAATTACTAACGTAAGGTGGGTTGGTCGATTTAGGGGGAAAAATAATATTGAAACGTTTTGTAGGTTTTGAATTTCAATAGAATGTTGAGAGATGTAAGAATTTTAGAAAATATTATCGATCAAAACATTAATTTGAAGTAACCCATCAATACGTTAAAAAAAGTTCTGTAAGGAAGACAATTTGTTGTATTGTAATGAACCGATGGCTACTATGCAGAACTTTATGGAATGATTCAACTAACAAACTCCTAGAGGTCAGACCAGAGTGATAAAACAATACAAACAAATCAGCTGCATCTGTACCTACTATCCAGACTGTATAAGGAACCAGAGATCATTGCTAACGCGAGATCATCCTCTGATTGAGTTCTGTATCCCTGATATTAGCAGGAAAACAAGCCTTTTAGAAATAACAGACGCACCGATTGGCACGCCCTTAACAGTGAAATTAGTAAGAACATAGGTCAGCTTAGTACTGATACTGATACAAATATTAATACAGTTAGTTTAGATGAATTAACTGTGGAATTCATGGGAATTCTGTGGAACGTCTTTGACAAAAGCTTTCAACTCATTACAGCGGCGAAGAAATACAATAAACCGCCCTGGTGGACTGCTGAGCTCAGTAATATTAGAAAAGAAACAAGGAAAGGTTTCGATGGGGCTAAACGCACTAGACTAGAGAGCGACTGGGAATGTAATAAAACCAGTCAAAGAAAATTCAAAACTGAAACTCAAACGAAGCTCATTCAGAAACTTCTGCAGAAGTGTTGAATGTACAAACCATTCAGCGAGACTAAGGAAAATACTCTCCAATGTAAGCACACCCATAGGCTCTCTAAAAAGACCTAATAATGAATGGACAGAGTCCTGTCAAGAAAGCCTAAGACTCTTGGTCCAAACACACTTCCCAGGATGTAACGCAGGCTTAGATAACGAGTCAACAAACTAAATATACTCGGTAGTTGAAATCCCTAGGGAAATTATAACGAAAGAAAAGCTAATATGGGCTATTAACTCATTCTTTCCTTATAAATCCCCAGGCACTGACGGCATCTTCCCCTTGATGCTGCAAAAAAGCGGTGAAATAATCACTCCACTTCTGATGAACATATTCCATAACAGTCTTAAGAAGGCTTGGCGTGAAGTCAAAGTGGTCTAACCTCTTTTGCACTCAAAACACTTGAGAGATAAATCGATATGCATATCCGTAGCAACTTAAAGCCGGAATCCATATCACGATTTCAGCACGCCTATACAAAAGGCAAAAGTGTATGAAACAGCCATACACTGCGCAGTTAGAACAATAGAGAAGTCGCTTGCGGTAAAAGAATATACCCTGGCTTCTTTTCTTGATATCGAAGGAGCATTCAACAATGTCCACAACAGTGCCATAGAAAAAGCACTCACTGTCCACTGACCTTAAAATAGAACATGCACTTATAAAAAGGATCACGTGTATGTTGAAAAGCAGACAAATCCATTGTGAACTAGGAAACACTGATATAAAGATGTACTCATGTAGAGGGACTCCACAAGGCGGAATCCTCTCAATTCTTCTCTGGACTTTGGTGATGAAAGAAATTCTCATCAAACTCAGGAACAGTGGTGTCAGAGTTACAGCATATGCCGACGACTTAGCGCTTCTGGCAACGGGTAAATACCTGACCACTGTAAGCGAACAATTAGAAGGCGCATTAAATATGGTCAGTAACTGGATCAAGAAATGCGCTCTCAAGGTTAACCCCCTGAAAACGGAATTGGTACTTTTCACCAACAGAAGGAAAATACCTTCTTTTGAAATACCAAAAATTGATAACACCCCACTTATAATTTCAGAAAAAGCAAGATACCTTGGAGTTCCTACGATAATCATGTGGATGTACACAGCCATTGTTAGACTTATTCTAACTTATGGCAGTTTGGTTTGGTGGCAAGCTCTGGAGAAATCCAAGAACTTAAAAACCCTTACCAAAGTACAAAGAATGGCATGCATTAGCATTACGTGGGTGAAGAGGACTATCCCCACTGCGGACCTCGAAGCGATCTTAAATCTCTCAAATATCAGTAAAAATATCATTCAAAAAGCAAATGATAGATGGAACCTACTAGAAACCTGCAGTAACACCAGGAAACTCTGGCCTTATTATGACAAGAAAAAATGCGATAAGATTTTATTTCTCAAAAAACCGTCCCTAAGATCCCTCATAAGTGTGATAACGGGACATAATCTACTCAGCTACCACAAAAAAAAGATGGGGCTTTGTACAGAAAACATATGTAAGGGCTGTGGCGATGAAGAGGAGCACGAAAACACAGCTCACTTCCTATGCCACTGTCCAGCACTCTGCCGTACTAGATTAAAATTTTTAGGCAATTATTTCTTTAAATGAACTAGAAGAACTATCTGAACTCCCAGGCAATCGCCTACTGAATTTTGTCAAGTCCACCGAATGGCCCGACCAACCATAGCATTCATAGGTTAAATCACTTTTTAAGGTATCACAAAGGATCTATAACCTAACCTTACGCGAGAAAACAAAATGTGGTTATATTAAAAAATTATCCTTAGTTAAAACTCAATTCCTGTGCCTGTCATAAATATAGGTAAAAGGAAAATAATAGACTTGAAGAAGGAGCAATCTCTGTTAAAGGTTACGTTGACACAAGCGTCTGCGCCAACCTCTATCTATCACGTTCTTCTCTCACCTCCACGTGGTGGACTCAATACCTCAGTTGGGTAAAAACCCATGTGGAACTCTGTTGGTGTTAACAAACGAGACAGGGTGGATGTTGGCTCCTCGGATAATTTGAATCGGGGCACTGCTATTAATACAGACGGTATCCGATCGAATGTTGGAATCAACGGTGGCGTCTACAGTTCCAGTCAGGTTTGAACTACTCAGCGAACAACTTCTAAGGGCTACTTCGACATATTTTAAGCCCAGGCCGTCATATCAAGTCACATTAAGTGCCTGGTACTCCAGGTTGAGGGTTGTTCGTCGGGGTGACTTCCCGGCTACGTAAAAAAACACTTGGTTGCAAAGCAACAACAGACCTCGGAAAGAGACGAATATACTGATGATGACGCCTAAAAATGTAATAAGGACATCGAACTTCGAAGGAAAGGTCTCTTGATAGAGCACAAGCTACTAAGCAATAAGCGGAGACTCTCAACTGCATATGAGCAATGTGCTACCTATAACATTAAAATTGTCTTCGGCAATGTCAACGCACAGGTGTTGATCGACTTTTCTGTGGGGTAAGCCAACCAACCGTCAACCATATGATCACACAGTGATCGACGGAAGGCACTTGTGCAGCATTCACTAGATGTTCGAACTTTCCGAGTAGCCAACAATGACTTGGACCACTACCTCGTCGTAGTCAAGGTACTCCTTTCAAGTATCAAGCCCCAGTGCGAAACCCCTGGTTTAACGATGAGCGTAGGCTGATCGTAAGCTCTTCGAGCAGAAGGGAGAGGGGAACATCAGTTCCTCAGAAAAAATAAGAGGAATTTAAGAAGCATCAGATGGAGGATGTTGAGAAGGCAAACATCAGGAATGAATTTTGGAAGTATAACCAAAAGTTAAAACAGCTGAATCAAGGTCATCGAGCAAAAATCGATGCCTCCAGAGATGAGAAACGGAAAATCATAGAAGAATCACAGTCGATGCTGAGGATTAAGAAAGGTCACTTCTTTAGACTGTTTAATAGCGACGAAGAATAGAATCCCGTTTATTGGACATGACGATGACCAACAATTCCGTGAACCCGACCTAGAAGAAGTGAAATTGGAAATATCACGCCTGATATCCAACAAAGCCACTGGAGCAGATGATATAGCTGCCGAGCTGTTCAAAGCATCAGACGATGAAATAGATAGGAGCATGCACCAAATCAACATACCATATCAAATCATATGGTTGAAAGAATGCATGCCCGATGAATGGAATTTCAGCGTTGTTTGCCCAATCCTGAAGAAGCGGGGTCCTCTGCGTCAACTACTCTCTGCCGTACTATGTGAATGTCTGAAGCCTTCCGTCAACAATCTAACTGTGGCTTCAGACCAGAAAAGACAACCATCGCATCGATCAAATTTTCACTTGGCTGCAGATCTTAAAAAAAAAACTCTATGAACTCCAAATCGACATCCACCACCTTACTTACAAAGGACTAAAGCGCCACCTTCAGCCAGGATGTAAGAAGACTGTTCCCATGGATTATTTCAAGCCCGCTTCAGTAGCTTCCTTCCTATCTTCATTTCAGCATATAACGAGGGGAAATTTGTTATTTAGTTCCGTTACCGCCGCGCCGGTTTTTCATATAAATTAATCATTTTGATAACTAGATCTTTCTAGTTGATTATTTAAGTTGTATTAATATAATTAATAACACCTTATTTTGACTTCATTGAGTCGATACACATTTGTTAAATTTAATTTTACAAAAAACACTACATTTAACGCAAAACGAAATAAACAAACACGTAACTAACCTGAATGCATTTCAGAGCGTATGCACACCATCGACCATCATCAGCAATCGCGACTAAGCTTAGTAGCATCAACATTGAAAGCGGTACTTTTCTTTTCTTTTAATTTTGTCTTTGGCACATTATATTAAGCAGGCAAGACTCAATATTACCGTTGTCTAAATTTAGTACATTTGTGTCTTTTTGTTTGTAAAACGATTCAAATGCATCCAATCGTCTATGGTCATTTACTTGTTTTAGTAGGGTTACATTTTCGATGTTTATGTTGTTATGGTCATCATTTAAAATGTGTGACGCAATCGCAGATTTTTGTGGCTGATTGAGACGGACATAATTCATATTATGTTCTTTGAATCTTGTCTCTATGCTTCGTTTTGTTTGTCCATAGTATTTCCGTTTGCAGTCACCACATTCAACCATGTAAATCCCGGACTTACTCAAAGTTGTGGTTTTGTCCTTTGTAGAACCAAGTTTCAGTGAACAAATGATTGATAAACTAATCTATAAGCATACGCGGAAAGTAAAAAACTTCAACATGACAACTTTTTTCTCACAAGTAGAACAAAATAAAAATAAAAGAGTAGCATTGTCCTTTGAACCATCTATAACAAATAAATTAAAACAAGTGTTTAAGAACCATGAAATGGGTGTGGTCTATAAAAATGACAAATAATTAACGATTTTACTTGGTTCTACAAAGGACAAAACAACAACTTTGAGTAAGTCCGGGATTTACATGGTTGAATGTGGTGACTGCAAACGGAAATACTATGGACAAACAAAACGAAGCATAGAGACAAGATTCAAAGAACATAATATGAATTATGTCCGT
>CAKKXW010000001.1:52062523-52082809 GCA_920937365.1 Sphaerophoria rueppellii
GCCTATCCCTGCTGATGTTGCCATTTTTTACGTGCTTGTCTTACAAAAAAAAAAATCTAAGGTCTGGCTGATATTATTTATTTTTCTGGTAATTTGTCTTTTTTTGCATGAAACTGTGTAGTTGGTAAAAGTTGAGTGGATTACTCTACTTAACCCTTATCAATGAATGAATTCCACCGCGATGTCAGGCAACACCCCGAGGGACGTAGGAGGAGAGGAAGACCGCGACTCAGGTGGCGCACTCAAGTGGAAGAGGACCTCAATCAACTTGGAGTGCAAAACTGGAGACGACTAGCTAAGGATCGAGCCAGCTGGCGGACCCTGTTGATTGAGGCCCAAGTCCACAACGGACTGTAGCGCCACCTTAAGTAAGTAACTATTCCCAATTCATCTCATTAGGTGAGTTGAAAATGGTTGATGTGTCAAAGTACGTTTTTTTCTGTTTAATGGTCTTTTTATTTATTATAGTCGGTCTGGAATCTAAAAAAAAAAACATTCTGTTCGTGCATTTTTTACCGTTGTAGTCGTCCCTATCCGTACCGCCGCAAATTTAATTCCAATCAAAGGATTTCTGTTCGTCTTCAATTAAAAATATTTCACTACAAATAACAATTTTTAAAGCTTGCTTGTTCAAGAAGCTTAATGAAGTTTCTTATGTTTGTTTTATCAAAGAAATTGTCGAAAAAAAAGAAAAAAAATGAGCTGGAAAATTTTGGAAAATCTGCTGGCTTGCCGCTACATATGTACAGTTTCTCGCCGGTTGGAACTCCTGATCTTATTACATTGCTTCAGAACTGCTTGTGGCAGATCGACCAAATTCCAGCATATCGTATGTTCTTTCAAACCTCGAGTTTTAAACATTGATGCTTAAAACTACTTACATAACAGGTCAGCTGTGAACAACCAAAGAGCGTCGGCGATATATTCGAGAAGTAGAATGAAAAGTTGCCCGATGCCCGTGAGCAGATGATTGTTGGACGTCAGTCGGCACGAACGGCAAACTTAAACCTGTCGAAGGTCGAGAAGCAACTGGAGCACAAAATGTGTGAAAAGGCCGAACAGAAGAGGGTGAAGCAGAAATCTAAGGTAAGATTTTTTCATCTCCAAACCGATCTCATATAACGATTATTGTATTCTTTAGATCTTCAAACTCCTCTTCTGAACCCCGCCAGAAATCAGACTCAACAGAAGCGGGACGTTCTCAGTTTGGAGAAAAAGAAACAGAACAAGAAGAATTCTCAAACGCCATCGATGCGGCTTCAGTTATTGAAATGAAGCTCAGAAACTTCGAAGACAACTACGAGCCGGAGCATTATTTTCCTCGCGTATGCATGCACCATCACCGGCAACCAGCTGACCGAAGTCGCTACGAATCGTCGCAGGAGAAAATGAATGCGCGCCACAAGAGTGTCCGAGAGAAGCACGAAGCCATCAGTAAAGGGGCCGACCCATAGAATCCGTCAATCCGTCAGCGTCAATGCATACGTTGCTGCCAACGTATTTGCCGGCTGGAACCGTCCCATAGAATACGTTGTAAACTTTGATAGTCTCATTTGCTTGGTGTAAAAATTAAATATCAAAATCGCGAAAAAAAATATTTTCTTGCACATAATTTTGAGAATTCATTGATTTTCTTTGTTGCTTTGGGAACACATTAAATTGACTGCTCGTCAAATTCAGTTGTCAACGGATCAACGGACGCATAAAGTAGAAAGTTAAGCAACTCTATCCGTCGTATCCGTCACATGCGTTGCTTATGGGACGAGTTTCATAAAAACATGTATATTCTATTGTGCTGTCAGTTGAAAACGTCAACGCTGACGCACTGACGGATTCTATGGGTCGGCCCCTTAAGAATATGTGAACAAAGTCGGCGCCGATGGACGTATCAAAAATTTGATCGGCGAATCTGACGATCTGAGATTGAATCTGGAGCCCATATGAAGATGACAGCACAGCAGCAATCAGTTGTTTGCTTTTATTATTGTTTTTATGTACATATTCTGTCGCAAATAAAAAAATGATAAATTAGTTTCAGAAAATAAAAACTTTCTCCGTTTATTTATCTCAAAGAACGAACTAGAAATTGAATTGATAGTTTTTCAGCGAATATGGGAACAGCAATTAGGAGCTGCCTTACTTGAAACAGCTTGAAGATTTCTTTATGGAGCGTGGTCTTCAGTTCGAATATTCCATTTGCCTTTCTTGCTGTGGGTTGTTAAAAATAAATAAAAATGTTCTTATTTCAATTGTCTTCAAGAACTTACCATATCAAGATCATTCTTCAATTTTTGCAAAAAATTTAAAGCAACGAAAATTGTTGTCTCTTTGACAGATCAACCAAACCTAACTAAAAAGCGTTTTTGGATGATTTCAACTATTTATAAATATTTCAACTATGACACATCAACCATTTTCTTTTTGACATTAAAACTATAGTCACATATCGTCAGGGTAAAAACGCACTTCAGGACTAGTAAAATTAAATTTTTGTATAGCAGACACTTTGTCTCTTGAGTGAGGAGTTTTGAACGCAGTTGTTTTCCCAAACCGTAACAGCAGTGATTCGCTAAGGTAATTCTTCTTCGGATCTCCACTAAGGTGCCGTTTGTGGGACTGATGTTTGTTCCAAGGTATGTGAATTGTGAATTCCTTAACTATTTCGAAATTGCTGCTACCAACAGTGTTTAGTGTTGTTTAGCGTCATGCGGCACAGCTGGATCAGTTTGTTCGGGATCCTGAATTCAGACATCACCATCATAAGCTTTTGGCTGTGGATGCTATCATAAGTAAGCTTTGATGTCGAGGAAAAGATGGTGGGTTTCAACTTGAAATTCGTTGGTCTTTTCCAGGATCTGCCTCAGTGTGAATATTTGGTCTTTAATTGTTCTGCCTGGCCTAAGGCCACACTGGTAGGTGCCGATTATTGTGTTGCAGTTTAAGAGCTCGCACAGTACAGTACGGATAGAATTTTGTATGCAACAAAACTGCGTTTAGTATTTTTGCTTGTTCATAAAAATATTGAAATGTGATATGTGAATGAAAAGATGTACTTGTGTACATTCTAAAATGCAATTGTACAGATTTTCGTACAATAGTAGGCTATTTTTAATCTCTGGGACGACTATACAATTTTCTTTTTCTTTTTCTTTTCTTTTTTTTCCCAATCTTAACATGCATGTGCTACGAAAATTCAGCTGGGACACAAGAAATACTGGAAACTCCTTACCAGAAAACCTTTTCTTCTTCTTGAACTATTTACCTAAACTCAATCACAGACAGATTTTTCCCAGCGAGTACAACTGTTGAACAAAAAAAAAAAAAAAACATAACAAATGCCCAATGTTCTTTGCCAATTTGATTTATTGTCTGTAAAATTGTATTGTTTTGAATATTTTTAATTTCCCCAACCACAATCTCCATTGTGTTTCTATTTTTTGCTTAATCCAACCCCATCCACCTTACTTCACCCACAATTCTTCGAAACCACTCTGCAACAACAATACCGATTGTGGGTTTTCAACTTTTGTTTTCTTTCTTTCATTTTTTGTCTTTCGGGTCGATTCCTTTGGTTTCATTTAATTAAATCTTTTTTCGTCGACATCCAATCCGCGAAACCCCTTAAACCTTGGCCGTTATATCTCAATTTCACTTGTTGTTTATTTAGGTTCAGGTGCGGTTTTTATATTCACAATTCAAATTTAAGAATTTTTAAAATTCCATCTCTGAACGTAAAAGAAGGAAACATATCAGAATGCTGCCGCCAGCTTTAAAGGTTTCCCTAAATTTCATTTAAAGCATAGAAATGATACCGAAAATGCAAGCCTGTGCTTTGAATTGTGGATTGAGAAAAATTATCCCTTAATTGCCACTTAATTTGCAAATACAAAACTCAAATAGGAAAAAATAACAAAAGGCAAAGGCCGAATGTAGCGATGTTTTCTTTAGAGCAACTGAAGTAGGTTTGCTTTTTTCATTGCTTGCTTGAAGGACCCTTGTTAACGGCTTGTTAAACGCCACTTTTGAGATACTTACCGTTTGCCTATAATATTTTTTTTTTTTTTAGAAAAAAAAATTATTCTGAATGTTACTGGGAGTTCTTTTTTTTTTAATTTAATTCTGCAACTGAAGGGTTGAGACTGACTTCTTTTTCTTACCTATTCAATTTTTACAGGTAGGGCATGCATTAAGTCTTATTAATTATTTTTTTTGTGTTGCATTAATTTTTAATCAGTTTAAATTTCGTTACGATTGGCGCTGTTCTTTTTTACCTCTGAGCAGATCATAGATGTGCCAAGACAAAGTTATGATCAGAAAACACTCAGTCTTCCGATGTAAAAAAAAAACAAGCCCGAGCACCGAAATGTAATTTTTCACTAATTATTTGTCTTACAATTTCTTGATTACCCATAGTAGATGCGCTTTTGTATTGGGAATCAATTTTTACTTATGTGTTGTTTTTCGTATATGAAATCCCACCAAAAACATTCTAAAAAGAGGTGCTGCTTGTTAATCTCTAAAAAGTAATGAAATATAGAGGAAGTCGTGCCAAGTACAAAGTATTGCATATGCACAAATGAAAACACAAAATACTTTTATTCAATTATTTCACTGATGCATATTCACCAAGAAATTCACTTGGTGAACTCCAATGACAGCCCAATGTAAATTTCACCAAATGATTCACCTTCAAATTCATGAGTGAAGCTTCCATCCCTTGGTGAATCCCATGGTGATTCCTTGGTGAAAATTGAGAAATTTGCCACTGGGATGTCTCTTTTTTTTATAATAAACACACACTCAAGGGGTTTCTTATACCCTTATTATGCCATAGACACAGTGAGTCACTTCGGAAAGAGGGAAGGGATTGGAGAGTAGGTGCCGGTGTACATTGGTCTTAAATTCCTGAAAACTACAATGATCGGGAAAGACAGAGTGTGGAAGAGCGTTCCACATTCGCGTAGTACGGCTAAATAACGATTCTCTATACTTGAGAGTAAACTGATGGGCATTCCTGGGAGCGTGGGTATAATGGTGGAATTGTTTAATGGGTGGAATGCAACTGGCCATTTCACGAAACATTACGACGGTGTTCCAATGAGGTGAATGAGTTAGTGATGTCTCTGTCACCAATCATTCTTACTGCTCTTTTTTGTATTCCATCCAAGAGGCTTAAGTACTCAAAGATGGGAATTGTATCAAGCTTTGGACGGATATAAGTCTTGTAGATAATAGCCAGATCAGACGGGCAGACAAATTTCTTGCACCGTCTTAAGAAACCGAAACATCTTGCGGCATTTTTTGCGACATCGCGTATGTGCTCGGTCCGCAAGAGGTGGTCAGTGATGCACATACCGAGAATTTCGAGATGTTCGGTCTCATTGATGCTAGTGCCACTCATGGACAGTGGCAAGGGGGGTATATCTCGCTTCAACGATACAAGACAGCATTGAGTTTTCGAAGCATTAAACTCTACGAGGTTTTAAATTCGACATTGTACAATGCTGTTAAAGACAGAGTTTATCATATTTTACCGTTGCAGTTCCACATCCGAAGAGGAAGGGTGTGAGTCTAGAAACGAATATGAGAAGCTGAGGGTACTATCGTCAGCGAAACAATGAATTGGATTGGAAGTTACAGACAAGAGATCATTAATGAAAATTAGAAAGAGCGTCGGAGACAAAACAGAGCCCTGAGGGGCACAAGCATTTATATTCAGACTTGAATCCGTCCAATACAACTTGCATTGAATGGTTCGAAAGAAAGTTTCTAATCCAACGAAGAATTGATTCATCTATACCGAAGGCACGCATTTTCGATAAAAGAGCAAGATGCTAGATTTTATCAAATACCTTTGAAATATCAAGTGCAACAATCTTACTTTCTCCAAAATGATGTAAAGATTTGTTCCACTGTTCGGTGAGATAAACCATCAAATCACCAGTGGACCTGTTGCTGCGATAGCCGTACTGCCGGCCATTAAGAAGCTTTAGGTCTTCGAGATATTTCTTGAGCTGATAATTTATCAGCGTTTCCATGACCCTAGAAGGAAGGGACGTAAGTGCAATTGAACGATAAATTGGAGGGAGAAGACTATTCGCCTTTTTATGGGATTGGCTGGACAAATAATGCTGTTTTCCAACTGCTCGGAACGAGCCCAGAAGAATATAATTGATGGAAAAGCTAACGCAAGGGTTTTGCCAGCGTGGAAGAACACCTCCTCAGAACAATAGTGATACCATCCGGACCAGCGGATTTATGTATGTCAGTCAGGCTGCTATTAAATTTCTCGACGGTGTCTCAACCAACTCCCAAAGGGCCCTCGATTGTCGATCATCTCTTATGGAGATGGCGGAGCAATTTGATATTCACCTCTGCTCGGTGCCGGGCCACAGAGACATCACGGGAAATTGTAGAGCCGACACTTGATCTAAAGCGCTCTAAGGACTTGTTATCTCAAAGCAGATTTCATATTAGCTTCCTAATAGGTGTCCTTACGGGACACTGTCTTATAGGCAGGCACGCAGCCTCACATGACTTCTGCATGATCTGTTTGGACGAGGAAGAAGAGGAAACCATCTCTGCACATGCCCTGTTATTTCACTAAGACGCAAACTTCATCTGGGAGAATACTTTAATGATAATCCCAGTGAACTAGCTAATAAGGATATCAAATATCTTCTTCGCTTTATAAATAGCTCAAAATGGTTCGAAAAGTAAGAAGTAATTCTCTAGATTCATGTGTTATCACAATGGTCCTTTTCTTTTGGCCTTTGTGTGTGGTTTCTGTATCCGCAGCTTCATAAACCTAACCTAACCGTGCCAAGTCCAAGGATCCTTACTGCGATTGTTGGAAATAATTGCTTGTTCTGTTTGTTTCAGGCTCGCCTACATACATAAATATAATTGAAATACGCAGCTTTATTAAGCTTATAATTTACTGGTTATTGAATCAACGTTTCCCAAATGGCAATTTTCCATCGTCAGTGGGTAGTGGTTCTGGCGACAGAGTTGTGCAATTGTATCATGGACCACCTGGTTTTGTACCCTTGTGTACCCTTCGGCGGCCAAGTCACACAAGATAAACTATTATAATAAAGAAATCGCAGTAAGGAACCTTAGACTTGGTAGCTACATCGAGACTTGGATAGTTTTTTGTGTGATCTTACTTCTTTTTGTAAAAACGTGGGCAGATTGATTTACTTTATTAGATTTTCTTAATTGACACAGTTTTTTCTTGTAAGGATTCTTGTACCATAGCAACAGTTTTTGTACTTCCAATTTGAGTTTATTTATGTCGCCATTAAATCCTAACTCTGAACCAAATTTCATCTCTATGAGTTTATGGGAAGTACTAGTTCTATATTAATTTGAAGTGAGTGTCATAAATGCGAAACTTTGCTTTTGCCTAACTTCGGAACTAAATATTCTACAGACTTGAAATATTAGATTTTAAGTACCTATGTGATTATACCATACTAGATGTCGAAAGTTTCTGCGTTCTGGTCTTATCCAGAGGTTCTAAAATGCGGGCCTGAAAATGCGGCAAAATTGTTCCAGTAAGGATGATACGGCAGTGTTTGTTTCACGATCAACTTGGCGGGGGAACTGCCGTGCCCCCCAATCAGAAAAAATAACAAGTGAAGGTGTCTTCGCTTCGTTATCCCCTTTTTTTGCTCGGTCACACCGAAAGAAAAAAACATTGGTTGATTTAAACACACTTAATTGTTAATCAACAATTTGACGATAGTTGTGAAATTAAACAAGCCTTGTGATTGAAACAAATAAGATCGTATCTTTAAATCAACAATGCAGCCGTGATCAATTTTTATTTTGGTGAGTAACATTAAAATGTTCAAATTAAGCATGTTACTAGTTGATTTGAATATTCTCTTATATTACAGCAAGAATATCATTGTTGAATTGATACTTGATCAACAACAAACGTGTTTAACTAACAATTCAACTTAATTTTATGAAAAGTGACAATGATAAACAAGGTATCATATTGAAGTATCACTTATAATGTTTGATCAACAATGAAAGTATTTAACCAACCACAAGAATTTTTGAAGCTACACAAAGTAGTAGTAGTAGTCGTTAAAGTATCACTAAAGTGTTCAATTTGAACACTTTAATATAAAGATCACAAAAAACTTTGCTCCCTATAACGGAGTTACAATTCTGATGCTTGCAAGAAAAACTCTTGAAAGAATAAAAATCCTATTGAACTCTCAAGGATATGCTCGATCAACAATGTTCATATTTAATCAATCACGATAATTGTTGAGGCAACACAAACTTTGTTAAAGTGTCGCAATCATTTTCAATTAGAATATTTTTCGAACTTGAAGTATCACGTGTATGTTCAATAGAATATTTGTATTGTTTGGCCTGCAATAATCTTGCATATTTGAGTTTAAATGCATTCGTTCTTTGTTCATTAGTTTAGCTTTTTTGGTGAACAAGACGTGTGTATAAAGTGAATAAGAGTTTGTTTATTAATTGGTTAGCAAATAGAATCGAAATAACACCAGCACCAGAAGTGCTCTGAAACAATTTTGTTAAAATTCATTAAATGAAATAAATCAAGTCTATATTTAGTCCGACTTAATTATGTTTTACATGTGGGACTTAAATTATGGTGTTCTCAGAGTCCGTGCTAATTTTAATCGATATGCTAATCGTTCCGAATATGAAAAGTATGAAAAATCAAAGGTTATGAATCTACTACATTTCTTAACTATATTTCTTAAACAGAAAAGTATTTGTTCCATCTCCAAGAGGATCAAAAGTGAATTCATCAGAAGGTAGTAGGTTCTTCAATTCTAAAAGAAGGTGCAGATTAATAAGCATTGATATCTTTCACAAGCTCTCCACGGAAGAAGAAGAAGTTTTTAAAATTTCAAGCCGGATGAAGAGTTTTAAACATCTGAAGGTAAGCGGTTTCTTATACTATAGTTTCGTGTTTTTTTATATTTTGCTTATCGGCTCATCAACATTATGTTTATGTCAACAAAAGTCTCTTGCTGAAAATAACGGCTAACGGTTATACTGAGGAGTAAGAACATTTTTATGACCCAAGAAGGGAAGATGTTAATTTATTGGCTGCTTTTTAAACGCTCTGCCGGAAAACATTGGTAAATTTAGCATTCCTTACTTGTAAAAAAAAAAGTTTTTCTTTTAAATATTTCATTATTATATTACGCTTTAAAAAGTATCGCATATCATCATCAAATTATTGTAGGTATTTCCGAAAAATATTATTCAAAATATTTAATAAAACTGATGAATTTATAAGTACAGATATCTATTCGAAACACTTACATTAAACGCGTTAAATTTTGTTATATTATTTAAGTTTTTTGGTAAATTATTTCATTTAGAAAAATTGATTGTGATGGTTTTTCATTTACTTGGATTTCTCAGGTGAAAAAAAAAACTGTAAGTATTCTTATATTGACAAAGAAAATGTTTTTCTAGCCACTTTCATTGAAGACTTAATTGTTTTCTAATATCACAAACGGTATGTATCAACATAGATCACCCTATTTCTCTTTTTAATTTAATCATATATATTCAATCAAAAGTTATGAGCATCAAACAAGGAAACAAGATTTATATGTTGATACAACTATAAACGTTTTTGATCAACAACGAGCTTGACCAAATTCGTATTAATCCAAGCACAAAAATTGTAACACTATATTATATCATAGTTAAAGAAACACTAAATCGTTGTTGATTATTTGCGCACAATGATTGTCAGTCAAGTATGCTTATAATATTTAAGTGAACACAATTTTCATGTTTCTTTTACTACAAACGTGATTGGTTAACAATGAAATTGACAATGACGTTATTGTTTTGAACAGTAAACATTGTATCATTTAAATAAAAAAAATAACAATGCCAGCATGTTCAAATTAAACATATTCGTGCTTGACGCAAAAACAAACAAGATTATTGTTTGATTTTACCAAGGTTTTTTTTTCGGTGATTTTATCCTGAGCAAATACATTTAGCTCTGAGGATACACATTTTTAACTCCAGGTAGGTTCATCAAAGTTCCAGAGTCACGGATTGCTTTTTCTTTTAAATCAATTGAAAACTGAGTTTTGGGATGACTTAGTACTTAGTAGGTTGGGATTAATTTCAGACAAATTTCAGTTGAAACTATTGCGCACCTTAGGTCGGATAGAGCTTCCCCGAAAAAAGTGAAATTATTTCTCATGTGAAGTGATGTCCACCCGCAACCCCTTATATATATATTTTTAAGTTCACTAGACTTTAAGTGAAATTTTGAAATGATAGTTTTGAAGTTAATTCTGTATGCCATTTTAAAATCAATATCTAAAGAAAATCCTTACAAATGTCCTGTTTTTTTCATTTCCTAGATATACGAAAAAGAAATTATGTTTAAGAAATGGTTTTTTTTTTCAATAGTGGTGTCTCTTTGCTACAATGTATACACGTCTTATTTAGTTCCTTCTGATTTGCAAGTTATTTTCCCTTTCACAAAAAGTATCATAGGTTCAAAGGCTTACGAAAAATTAGTCTCCTTGAACTTTACCCATCTCCACTTCTTCACCCACTCAAACAATTACAGCTATTAAGAGTGGGCAATTTCACTTCTGCCTAACTTAATCATAAAAGAGCTTACCTTAACCTGTAATCTTCCTCTGGAGATATGGCTACCCCTACACTAAGCACCATCCAGTACTCATTTGATTAATTACCGCGCAAATTCATTTTGTGTCAACCTTTCTCCATAATTCTTAACCAAGAAAGACATGCCTTTAGCCATAGATATTGCTATAACTCTCCACTGGGGTTAAGAAGACACATTATCAGCCTCCAGCTCGTTAAGCTAATTGTAATAATAATTGCCCGAGACAAAGCCAAAAGTACAATGCTTCTTCTATGTTTTTCATTTAACATCCCATCAACACGACACGCTTGAAACTCAGAACAACCCACATTCCCCAACTAAGGGAGGGACGGTAAAGGTATAGTCACACGATGGAACATGGAACCTTGTCATGTCACATTGGAACCCACCAGAAGTTATTTGTCTAATAAAACTCTCTTCCAAAAATAAATTTGTGTTGACAAGAATGTATGGCTTTGGAATCGAGAGCGAGCTTCTTCATGACTATGTCACCACCACCTTTTAACGCCAGGTGATGAGTGCATTGACTTCCTTTTCTATCAAAAATTTGGGGGGTTTTGCCGTGACACTAAATATACTCTGTGAAGGAACCCTCCCGAAACATGCTCACAGAACGAGCGTTGTGACAGGACCTATGCGTCCTATAAGAAAATGAGAGATTCCTTCTTGGTTTCTTCGTTTTCACTAATTTAATCGAAGGAAACTGTTATTAACCAGTAGACAAGTACGTGGATGAGACATCTTAAGATAGTATGACCCAAAAGAGCCCCGCAAGGGCACAACACACAACATTACTACTATATAACTAGGACTCTGAATACACGAAAGCAAAGGAAAAAGAGTCCTTGTTTGTGCTTCTATGTGTTTTTGTTTATCTTGCTGCTGGAAAACACAGCAAACATAATTTATTGCCGTATCTACTCATGCTCATACATTGTGAAATTTTAATGTGTCTAAGCACGCAATGTAATTTAACTTTAATTAGGTAATTCGGAGGACGAGATAAAGAAGCAGATCCTTACCTGAAAAATGCATCCTTTCGAAAGAGGAATTCGCTGCAGAAAAGAGTTGGAACAGACGAAAAAGTAGCTATCTTGCGAAAATATCACCCAAAAATGTATCAGTAGAGGTAGAATCGGTTGACTTTGCCCAGAGTCGAGAGTCGAGACTATGGATGGTGTAAGTAGTACTTTTGGATTTTTGAATATTCAAGAGAAGATATGAGAGACAAGCAGAATTGGATTTACTCAAGGATGAAATGTATGCAGGAAGCAAGTTATTAATTTTATGCATCGCCAAGTTCGCGAGTCGCGACAGATGAAAAGCTCTCGGCTTTGGTGACTATGTTTGTATTCTGTTCCTCTACTAAAGCGCTGTTATTTTTCAAATTATTTATATATTCACAACTGGGGTGGATACTTCAATGTGATTTGTTTGATAAAGCATTGAAAACAAACATAATAAATTTAAGTTTAAGCAGTTGTCACGTTTATTGCTTAGGTGTCTGAGCATAGTGAAAACTACAATCGTGACAGATGCTTAACCGCCTTGGGTCAGTCTCTGATCAGAAGAAGAAATACGCTGCAGGCTCTTGCGCCATCAAACATTATCGTTTAATCCTTTTCAAGACTCTTAAATTCTTGCTAATCGACGATAAACCCTTGACAGCCACATTGTTGTCCCCATTCCCCGATTCTTTCTTCGACTTCGACCTTTTAAGAAATAAACCTCACGATTTCGAACGGCCCATAATACCGTGCAGCCAATTTTTCGGTGAAATAGTTAGCTTGATTGTCGGTATTAGCGCATCGCAAGCTGCAATGCTTAATTTGCAATTGAATAGCCTTTTTGCAAGTTAAGTTACGGCATTTGGAACAAGGCTCTCATACGTTCGTGACGAGCGTTTATAGATATCTACTCGCTATGTAGGAGTAAGGGGTGGTTAAACGTTGCTGGATTATAAAATCGTCTAAAAATTCCGTTGGCTGCTGAACTGAGAACCATTGTCGCACAGGAATACTCTCGGTATTCCGAACAAACTGATTAATAACGCTCTGCTTATTCTCAAAGCAACCACTTCTATCCACTTTGCATCATTACAAGAAGTAGATTTAAGTGGTGCTTCCATAATGTCCGCACATACTATTTCCCATATTTCCCTTACGGAAGTTGTGAACATCTTTCCGATCGGTTTTTGCTGAAACGCCTTGTAACGGTTTCATACTTTGCATTTCCGAACGTGCTTCGGAACATGCGTGGCCAGTAATAACGTTTTACCACACGCTAGATAGTGTAAGCAATGCCAAGGTGCCCAGCGTTAACATTATTATGATTCTCGAACATGATTTGGTTTCGGTAGTTGCTAAGTTTAGAGCTCGACTATCAAACAACAAAAAAGCACATGCGGCCCCAAGAAAGAAGTTCAACATCGGTTGCCCTGGCATAATGCCAGAGACTATACAAGTGCCTGAGTGAGCGACTCTTCACCGTCCTCCCAAATACCACAGATGTCAAAACCTTGTGGAACCAATATCGAGAAATAATAAGGAATGTAGCTGAGACCACCATAGGTTACCAGCCACCACCGAAAAAGAACCCGTGGTATGATGTGGGCGTGTTATTGAAAAGCGAGACGGAAAACAAGAACAGCAAGAGAAGAACACCGAACAAAAAGGAGAAATGAGAAAAAGACCCTGCGAAGGAAGAAAAGAGCATCCACAGTTTCTAAGGCTCAAAGATTTAAAAGAGTCTCGGGCCAAGAATAACACCCGGCGTTTCTTAAAAATGTCGAAGCAATTAGCTTCTGGTTTTAAAACAGGGACACAGGCTCTTCGAAACAGTGAAGGAAACCTAGTCTCAGAAACACAGGGAATTTAAGATGCTTTCAAGCAGCACTTCCAACAGCTGCTGAATGCGGAAAATGTTGATCGAGCCAATGACGAAAGAGAAGCAAGACCAGTCAATGAAGACCCAGTCCCAGCCCTCAGCGCGGAAGAGGTAGAAAGAGCTATCCAAAAGCTAAAAAGTAACAAGTCTGCCGCCTCGGATGGGATACCTGCGGAACTCTCTAAATATGGAGGAGGTGTTTTGATGAACTGCATGCACCAGCTAATCAACAAAGTGTAGGAGGAAGAATGCATGGCCACTGACTGGTCGATAGCCCCATCTACAAAAAAGGCGATCCTATGTCATGCAAAAACTACCGAGGCATATCCCTGCCTCCTTTCTGCAACACAATAATCGGCACGAACCAGTGTGGCTTTAAGCCTGGCAGAACAACGATAGACCAAATATTCACACTGAGGCAGATCCTGGAAAAGACCAACGAATTTCAAGTCGAAATCCACCATCTTTACATAGACTTCAAAACTGCTTATGACAGCCAATAGCTTATGATGGCGATGTCTGAATTTGGAATCCCGAACAAACTGATGCATGACGCTAAGCGTTACGCAGTGCAGTGTGCAAATGGGAGCTCATCCGAGTTGTTTCAAACATGCGCAGGTTTTAGACAAGGAGATGCGCTGTCATGTGACTTCTTCAACATAGTCCTGGAGCAGATAGTTCGCAAGGCAGGTGTGAGCACGGAAAACACAATCTTCAACAAATCCACCCAGCTCCTAGGCTATGCGGATGACATTGACATCATCGGTCGATCTTAGAGAGCTATGCTTGAGGCCTTCACAGCGATTGAAGAACAGGCGAAACTCGTTGGTAAAGTACATGCTATCAACAAACAAAGCAACATCTGTTCACCGCCTAGGACAAAACGTCACTGTTGCTAGCATCAATTTCGAGGTAGTTAAGGAGTTCACCTACCTTGGAAAAAACATCAATCCCACAAATGACACCTTAGTGGAGATCCGAAGAAGAATCACCCTACCGAACCGCTTCGGTTTGGCAAAAGTTCAAAACTCCTCACTCGAAAGGCATAGTGTCTGCTATACAAAAACTTTGATTTTACCAGTCCTTCTGTACTGCGCCGAGTGCTGGTAGATAAGTAAAAATGGGGAATTGATACTGGGACTTTCGAAAGAATAATTCTTCGACGGATTTTCGTTCCCGTATGCGACGATGGCAAATGGAGAAGAAGGTTCAACCGAGAACTGTACGAGTTGTACCAAGATGTGGATGTAGTCCACAAGGCCAAGAAATGACGACTCTATTGGCTTGGCCACATCAAGCGAATACACGACAATGCTCCAGCCAAGAAAGTCTCTCATCCGAGCCCCAGGGTTCGAGACTGCAAGGAAGACGAACCTACGGTTCAAGGACCAAGTGACTGCGGATACCAGAGCGCTTGGTTTCTGCGACTGGAGATATCTCAGGCTGAGATCCTTCATGGATTGTGAGCAGGATAAGTATATAAGTTATTTTAGTAATAGATTTTAGTCAGGATGAGCACATAAGCTACTCTCATCAAACTTTCCTGAGTGCCCAATGATGGACTATCGTCCGAAACGCGTCGCTAAAAATATAAAAATATTAACTCATTACATTTATATTATCAAAATTATTTCACTGACAAACGCAAGCGGAGACGATAAAAACAAAATGTTTAAACTAAAACGTCGTTTTGTTTCTTCGATTTGGAACATCAATGTACAGGAACATATCCATACAATCGGAGAATTCCTTATCTTAAGAAATCTTAAATCCTTCTTCTCATGGTTGAGCTAGCAATTTAATATTTAAGTCCAAGTTCTAGTTGAATAAACACAATTGATCCCCTGGGTATTATTTTTGTACAGTCATCATCGTCTTATTAAATTTCTTTGCTCTTTACCAGATAAATCACCGGAAAGGAACAGGCATCTTCTGTCTACATTCTTCAACAACAAAAATAAACCCATTCATACTGAGCAAGAAAAGGGTTGTAATTTAAAACGTCTCCAAATGCGGAAATACCTATAGTTTCTTTATCTTCTGAGCTCGGACATTAAAGGGCACTCTTTGCTTATTAGATAACATCAAAAAGAAATTTACAACACCCCACAAAAATCCATCCCATCAGGCTTCGGAAAATCCTTTTTTATTGCACAAAAGTCACATTCCATTCAACCTCCCGTGCACCCTCATTCTCGTACACCATGTGACTCGCACCTGCTCGAAATCACTTAACCCCAGCCAAAATGACATCCCATTTAATGTTTCACTTTATTGCCATTCCTCCGCGTGAAAATGTCAAGGAGGCTTTCTCTCTTCTTGACTGCGCTTCTGTGCCTATATCCTGAGACAACATAAATTCCCGCTGGAGCATTCACATTTTCGAGGTTATTTATGGAACCTGATCCTTGTTAAGCGATACAAAAAAAAAGGTGGTAGGTAGGTACAACGAAAAAAATTCAAAGTGTTTTCAACTACATAATATTTTTCACAACATTATGGAAATCTGTTCGCCGTCTTGGCAGTGGAGTAGTTTATCTTTCCAGACCGATGCGATACGGCCCCATTTCATACTTGGAGAAGTGTACATTTGTCATATTGTTTTTTTTTCTTGCTTTCTGTCGAAAAACGATTTTTGCATGCATTATTAAGGATAAAACAAGGTTCGCTGTTTTGCGGTTATTTGCGATGATGCATATTAGATGTAGCACAACGATGTAGAAGTCGAAAGGAATCCGCGGATGTAGTAAGGATGTCGAAAATCGCACCCTAATTTATGGGATTGACTTTTGGCTTTTTTTTTCTATCATGTAATTTTTGTCGGCGGCATCGTCGATTATGAGGACGCATGGGGAAGGAAGTGTCTATGAACTGAGTAGAAACAATGAATATCAAATGGGACGACGCACGTGAAACAAGTGTAATGTACGCACATTTGTTCTAAGACGGCGAGGCGATGCGTTAAGGAGTAACGAAAACGATGGCTTCTAAGAGCTTTTTGCCATTTTCACAAAATAGAAGGAAAAAAGGAACTAGATTCATTTCTACCTATTCACTTATGTAATGTATACTTAATATCGCTTCCAAAACAAGATAATTGATATTTATGAGTCTTGTAGGACGAAATTATAATATGATGAAGCAACAGAATTGTGTTTTTCAATTAGGAAGTTAACGCACAGCAGCACTGGTTTGGTTCTAGATTTATTTTGGACTTTAGCTTTTACTTTTCATTTAACAAGAAAGTGAGTGAAGTGAAAGAGTTTTTGCTATTTTAAAATTATACAATTTATCATCAGCATCAGTCAATGGTTATTAGGTGTTAAAAAACCTCATCCGATGTAAATTCATAAAAATGTGCTAGTAAGCCATTGAGAGAAAAGTTTTGCCAAGTAGATTTTGTAGGTTTTGAGCAGCTGTCCGCGTTATTCTTCTCTATATTGTTATTGAATCTTTCGACAGACATATCTATGAATGTTGCTCTGGCCTCTGACCAAGGCTAGATGAGCCTTTGCTCTGACAAAACGGCTATTTCACAGAATTCCGCTTGACCAAAGTGTGAAGGCAATTTGCTACATGGCCTTCATACGTTTGGTGATCGCTTATGTCCAGTACTGTTCAATGTTGCACCATCTCAAATGGTACAGCCAAAGAACTATTCTCTATTCTTGAGCGTACGACCGAAGTTGGGTTCGAGTGTAAACTGATGGGCATTCCTAGAAGCGCGGGTATTACGGTTGAATTGTTTAAGGGGTGGAATGATACTGGCTATTTCTCTAGAGCACTTACCGTAGAAGTAACGATAAAACAGAGAGAGACACGAAACGTTACGAAGACGGTGGTCTAAAGTGGTGAATGCATCAGTGATCTCTCTATCACCAATCATTCTTACAACTCTTTTTTGAATTCCATCCAAGAGGCTTAAGTAAGTAGCTGGAGCACCAGCCCAGAGATGTGAATTGTACTCAAGCTTTGGACTGGATCAACAGAATGGATAATTTCGTGATGAAACTTGTTCGGATAGGGCTATACCTTCGACGAATGATTTGATCTATATGGCAATCTATTCGATTGACTAAAATTTTAATAGAGCACGCTTAGCGGATTCAGTTTACCAGACGCATTCCACTTTTAGATAAATGCGGTCAGATACATAACAATTGGCGTTCACCTTAGTTTAAGGTTTTTAGGCTTTATTTTAAGGGACATAATTTTAAGTAGTACCAACGTAAGAAAAATAAAGTAAAAATTACATGATGTTAGTTTTTTTTAAATTATCTAACAAAAGATGCTTACTAACTTAATGGTGGCACTAGCGTCCAGGTCAGACCAGCGCATCATCCAACAAACGTCTCCCACCAGCAAACGATCCCCAGCTAGCTGTCTCCAGTTTCACATGCCAAGTTGTTTCCGGTCCCCTATCACCTGTGTACTCCACCTGAGTCGCGGCCGTCCTCTTCTGCGACGTCCATCCGGGTTGGATTCGAAGACTCTACGAGCCAGAGCATTGCTTTCCATTCGCTCTACATGTCCCAACCATCTAAGTCGTTGGACCTCACCTTTTCTGGCTATGTCAGTGTCGCTGTACAGCTTGTACAGTTCTTGGTTTTATCTTCATCTCCATTCTCCTATCATGCAAATAGGACCAAACCTCACTTGAAGAATTTTTCTCTGAAAGCAGCCCAGAGCGCTTGTTGTTGAGCCCATGTTGTCATGGTCCATGTCTGTGATGACGGTTGCTATAAGACGTCGATGTTGGCACCTTTCTTGTCGACAGCATTAACTTGGTCTTGCCCTCGTTAACAGCTATATCCATCTTCCTGGCCTTCGTCTCAAGACTCACAAACGCTCCAATGACAACGCTATGTTCTTCCTAGTAGGACTTTTGAAAGATTGTGCTTCTGGTGTTGACGTTGGAGCTTTGCACAATCTTTTCAAGAATGATGTTGAAGGAATCGCATGACAGCGCATTGCCTTGTCTAAAACCTTTTTCGACATCAAAAGCGTCCGTTAGGTTTTTTCCGACAATGATGGAACAGTGTGAGTTTTGCATTGTCATCCTACACATGCGGATGAGTTTTTCTGGGATGCCAAAACTAGACATTGCTCTATACAGTTGTTCTCTTCAGACGCTGTCAAACGCGGTGGTAGGTATCGATTTGAAGTTCCTGGGTCTTCTCCAAGATCTGCCGTCTGGGTGAATATTTGATCGATGGTGGACTTTCCAGGTCTGAAGCCACACTGATAAGGACCAATCAGGTTGTTGACGCAGGGCTTCAAGCACGGCAGACAAGATCTTATAGGGGATGTTAAGGAGACTTATACCTCTGTAATTGGTGCAGTTCAGGGGATTTCCTTTCTTGAGGATTTTTTATACGATGCTGAGGTTCCAATCGTCGGATATGCTTTCCGCCGTCAAAATTTTGCAGATGAGCTGGTGCAGCCTACTAATCAAATCATCTACAGCTGCTTTGCACAGTTCGGCGGCTAGCCCGTCTACTACAGCGGCTTTAAGTGTAGATATCGCTATCTTCATTTCGTCCAAGTCGGGCGCGTGGAATTGTTGGCCTGTTGTTGTCACCGATATTATACAGCTTAGAAAAGTGGTCTTTCCATATCCTCAGCACTGACTGTGGTTCCGATACTATGTTTCCATGATGGTCTATACAGGCTTCAGTTCGGGGTGTATAAGCTCTGGAGGTTTATTTCACCTTTTTGTAGATTTTGCGAACCATGTTCCTGTTGTGACATCCCGACACGCTTCTCATGCTAACTTTTTTTCTTCCTGAGAAGTTTATGCTCCTCTCTCCTTTTCTGTTCACGAGCTGCTCGTGTCCTTCTTTGCAGCGCCGCTCCGCTTTGTATGCCTCTGTATGCATGTGCTCGCCGGCCACTCATTGTCAAACCAGGGGTTTCCTTGTGGTGGCCGTGTAAACTCTAGCACTTCAGAGGCGGCATCTCTGATGGCTGCTTGGCAGTGTTGCCACTGGTTCTCTTAATTCTGTGCTGACAGCAAAGGTCTTCTGAGGAGATTTTTGGAGACACGATCGGAAAAGGATCTAGCAATATCTTGCGATTGTAGCCGTCGCGTGTTGGCCTTAATATCCGCATTCGTACCTTGGCTACAACAAGGTAGAGGTCCGAGTCGATGTTGGCCCCTCGGAATGTGCGGACATCGTGCGTCGAACGCAATGTGATCAGTCTGGTTGACGATTGATTGATCAGGAGATTTCCATGTTCCCTTGTGGATATCGAGATGTGGAATGGAACAAGTCCAAGAAACAATGCACGGGTGCTGTTCTGGTGGATTTAGAGAAGGCCTTTGACACCGTATGGTTAGAAGGGTTGTACCTAAAACTCAACAGACTAGGCATCAGTAAACCATTATTGTATATGCTTTATAATATGCTTAACGGTAGAAAGTTTGTTGTCAAAAGTGGCAATGTAACTTCTACCACAATATTCGATATCAAAAATGGTCTTCAACAGGGAGCGGTTAATTCGCCAATCCTCTTCAGTATTTACACCAGCGATCTGATAGGTAGCCTTACTCAGGCAATTGCGTATGCTGACGACCTAATTGCGTACAGAACTGCTCTAAAGGTCGAGGTCATTAGAACTCTCTTGCAACATGACTTCGAGAAGATTCAGCGATACTGCGATGACTGGAAACTGAAAATAAATGTCCAGAAATGCGAGACAATTCTGTTCCGGACTCCGCTGAAGAG
>CAKKXW010000001.1:52121235-52149256 GCA_920937365.1 Sphaerophoria rueppellii
TGAGAACTTTTATCCCGAACAGGGTAAAAAGCATCAGACCTAAAGAGAACGCATGGTTTGATATGAGCTGTAAAGAGGTTATCAGGGTTAAAGAGGTAAGTTTCCGTTGTTACAAAGCCAACCGTACTGAGGAAAACCGGAATAAGTTTAAACAAGCCAGGAAGGAGTGCAATGTCCATATTCGACGGACCAAATTTCTATACGATCAAAAACTAAGGCAAACAATACTGCAATGTCTCAAAGGCAGTAAAAATTATTGGTCTTTTGTGAAAAACATGAAGAATTCTTCTTCTTCCTCGGTCCCTACGCTCGTTGATGATGATACTCCAGTCGTTAGCTCTATCGCGAAATCTAACCTTTTTGCTAGGCAGTTCGCCTCCAACTCTACACTGCCAGAGAGTGTCATGACTCCCCCAGTTCTTGAGCGCGTTAATGATTCCATGGGACAAATCTTCTTTCGCACTCGTGCTGTAGCGAGGGTCCTAAAAGATCTCAACATACACAAATCCGCTGGTCCGGATGGTATCCCCGCTATTGTTCTGAAGAGGTGTTCTTCAACGCTGGCAAAACCCTTGCGTAAGCTTTTCCATCTATCCTATTCTTCTGGGCTCGTTCCGAGCAGTTGGAAAACAGCATTTGTCCAGCCTTTACCCAAAAAAGGCGAATCCTCCTCTCCCTCCAATTATCGGCCGATTGCACTTACGTCCCTTCTTTCCAAGGTCATGGAAACGCTGATCAACTACCAGCTCAAGAAATATCTCGAAGACCGAAAGCTTCTCAATGACCGGCAGTACGGCTTTCCCAGCAACAGGTCCACTGGTTATTTGATGGCATATCTCACCGAATAGTGGAACAAATATTTACATCGTTTTGGAGAAAATAAGATTGTTGCACTTGATATTTCAAAGGCATTTGATAAAGTCTGGCATCTTGCTCTTTTATCGAAAATGCGTGCTTTCGGTATCGACGAATCCCTTAGCTTTTCATATTCGTTCCCAGACTCACATCCCTCCTCTTCAGATGTGGAAATGCAACGACTAAATATGATAAGCTCATTAAACTCTGGTTTAAACAGCATTGTACAATGGGGAATAAAAAACCGCGTAGAGTTTAATGCTTCGAAAACTCAATGCTGTCTTGCATCGGTGAAACCCAAATTCTCGATATTCTCGGTATGTCCATCACCGACCACATCTTATGGAATGATCACATATGCGATGTCGCCAAAAATGCCGCAAGATGTTTAGGTTTTTTAAGAAGATGCAAGCATTTTTTTTCCCCTTCTGATCTGGCTACCATCTACAAAATATATATACGTCGAAAGCTTCAAAGCTTGAGTACAACTCCCACGTTTGGGCTGGTGCTCCATCAACGTATTTAAGTCTTTTGGACAGGATCCAGAGAAGAGCATTTAAGATGATTGGTGACCGTAACATCATTGAGACATTCACGTCACTTGAACACCGACGTAATGCCTCATGCCTCAAGCCTCTTCTATCGTTATTTCAACGGTTTATGCTCTAGAGAAAGAGCCAGTTACATTCCTCCCCTTAAGATATTCAACCGTAATACCCGCGCCTCCAGGAATGCGCATCAGTTCACCCTCGAGCCCAACTTCGGTCGTACGGTCATTTTCAGAGAATCGTTCTTTAGCCGTAATACGCGTATGTGGAACTGTCTTCCACACTCTGTCTTCCCCAGTCATTGCAATGTGCAGGAATTCAAAGCCAATGTTAACCGACACTTCATCCTAAACCCTCTCCGTTTATCCCATATTACCTAACGCTCGCACTGTGCTTTGATATAAAAAGGGAATTAAACCCCTTGAGTGCGTGCTTATTATAAAAAAAACACACACTTGCACATACGTATTCGCCGCCATATTTACAAATAAAGAAAATAAAAAGAATAGCATGTCATCTGCAATTTTGCATAATGAGGTTTCAGAAATACATTGAAATTCAACCATTAGAAGCACAAAAAATGTTTTTGCATGTTCGGTAAATCACGCACGATTCCGGCCAATCAACGGAATGAATTCCAGGCAACCGCGGACGAATCCGGTTATCACGGACGAATCTGGTTAATCGCAGAAGGATAAAACCGGGAAATCCCGGACGAATCCGCCAAATCACGGACTAATCCGGCAGATCACGGCCGAATTCGGCAAATCATGGATGAATTCGGTAAATCACGGACGAATTCGGTCAATCGAGAACACGAATTCTAGCTACGGGATTAGCATGTATGACAAGACCCCTTACCACTGATGAGGGGATGTCTATGTCCGGTTAGTCCAGTTAAATACACACCACTCCTTAGCATAAAATCAGGGACGAAAACGGTAAATCACGGACGATTCCGGTCAATCAATGGAATAAATTCCAGGCAACCACGATCGAATCCGCTTATCACGGACGAATATGGATAATCGCAGAAGGATCGAACCGGAAAATCACGGACGAATCCGCTAAATCACGGATGAATCCGGCAAATTATGGATGAATTCTGTACATCACGGACGAATTCGGTCAATCAACAAAATGAATCCTGGGTACGGGATAAGCATGTATGACAAGACCACTTACCGCTGGTGAGGAGAAGTCTATAACCGGTTCAGTCCAGTTTATTATTCACTGCTCCTGCTTACTCTGAGTATTTGTATTCAATTTTACCAGGGCTTTAAGCTGGCTATTTATAGGCTGTCCGCTTACGTCGGCGATAAGTTGGCAACTGGTTTAATTCTGTTTCGATTCGGGTACCAAGTAGCAAGTGGTTTTAAACTGGTTCGGTGGTCGGTGACTCGACGGAGACTGATGTTTACTTGTCTGAAATCGGTTGGCACCTGATTTTAACAGGTCGGCGATCGGCAGCACATAGACTTAGATGTATGAGGACTTGTAATGGCTTACTATAGGAACCAACTAGGTCTGAAAAATTGTTAAACTCGCGTTATTTAGCCGTTCATAAAATTGTCAATTTCTCAACATCAGTTATTGGTCTATATTGTTTGTGTAAGAGTTGATACTTTACCGGAGTATTATATTTGCTTGATTTCATAGAATTTATCATTCAATTCAATCTCTTCAAGACCCAGCCCTTGTCAATCAGCTTACAAACTTTCCAACTTCATCTTAAAACATAAAATTGGCAAATTCGACTTCCAAGTAGCCATATAAAGTTTCAAGTCACTTCGAATGTGTAATTAAATTATGAACGCATGTAGCAATAGCAACAGCAAAACAAGGGCCCCCTCTAATGTGAGTAATGAAATAACAAAACAACCCATTCGAGCACATTAGCCGAGTCAACAAATCAACCCTCTTTTCTCGGCCAAATCAAATTATTGGAAAACAACAATTTTTCTAGGGTGAGTAAAAATGAAGCGTAGTAATCCAGCACCCACTGCCGCCAATATAAAGGAATTCCAGTCACCCATCCTCCATCCACCAGCCACTACACCAGTAGTCCAAGAAAACACACGAAAACTAAATCAAAGCCAAAGGACCGCAAGACTTGAACGAGCTGAGTGCGTTGTTGTTTCCGTTTTACGATATCAGTGTCATCGTAAATATGAAGAGGATATAAAAATTTATTTCATTTGTGTTAGATAACACTGTTGCCCCTCGTTCAGTGTCGCAAATTTTTGCTAAGCCATTATCATTACAAAAGGATAACGCCAAGTGGATAAGGATAAGGATGCTTTGCCTTTTATTGCCCGAAGATGACGACACAACCAGGGATAAAATATTCCCGCAATAATCATAATATTTATTCATTTCCGGACTGCTCCTTCTCCGGCTCCTGTTTGAATATGTACGAGGGTATATGTATTTTTCGACACTTTGTATAGCAATAATACTAATTCCTTGAATATATCTTATAAGCTTCTTGCGTCACATATTGAAGGCGAAGGACCTGTTTTTCATTAATCGAATTCAATGTTGTTTTGAAAAAAATATATTAAATCAGTTTCCCCTAGAAATCTGCACTGAATCAAGTTAAAAGTAAAAAAAAATAACAGCAGATCGCCTTTAAGGGTCAATTTTGTCGATGTTGTTTTTGTTGCCGTTTTGATTTATGTCCATAGTCCGATAAGTTGTACGAGAATCCTCTTGAAGCTAAATCAACCATTCATCTGTGAATCATAATAAAAATTATATTTTTATTTGTGCTTCCAGATATATTCTGTTCTTTTTTTTTTGACAAATCACTCCACGTTTCGATGAGGGAGACTTACAGGCGAGATAGTATCTATGAAGTTCTTTTTTATCGCTCTTACCTAATCCGACAATGCGGAGGGCAAACTGACCATAAAAATTAGTTTACTTCCTAATGGGTGGGTAATAGGGCGGAATTTGTCTTCTTTTTTATTTTTTCTTTACTTTGAGTGTTCACGGGTAATATGATGTATTATGTCTCATTTGTTGTGTTTTTGAAATCTTTTGTGCTGAACTATGTCAGAGAACAACTTTTAAGGAGTAATTTTACTCTTGATGAAGCTGCAGAGTGAATCAAAATTCCTTAAATATAAACATTGGGACATAATTAGAATTTCGGTTAATTCTAAAGTTGTCTGATGAAATAAATTGTTTAAGTTTTCATTTTTGATAGAATACATTCTTGGGTTTATAGATTAAGCCATTAATTAATTTTCTCCTATGTTTTTGAAGAATTAGTGTGCTTGTTTTCGTTCAATTCACTTACTAATGAATAACAAATCAAATTTGATGGAAAGAATTAAATTAGCTTCCCTACCACCTTTTCTTTGGTTTAAACAGCCAAACAAATCTTTTTTCAGAGCCAGTTTGTCATAAAGTTTGAAATCAATTAAAAGACTTTGATGGTAGGAAATTTAAATGCTTAGGTGCCTAAATCAAATCAATGCCAATTAACAAAAAAGGACGAGATTGCAGGATAAGCCGATCGTTTAATTAAAAAAAAAATATAAGTACTATTAACAAAAGTTAAAGATATACAAATTCCCTTAAGTCTTTGAAGACCATCGAATTATCATCGATTATCCATTGAACTTTGCAACAACAATAAATAAATAAATAAATAGAGTCGTGTGACAGCTCCTTAAGAGCCAAGGCTTAGGTATCTTACACTCACTAACAACTCTCTGAGTGCGTATCAAGAATTCAGAAACTTACGATTCAACCCTGATTCCAAATGGCAAAGTTGAGAAGTACTTTTTTCAAAACTGATTAAAGCTCTTGGATGTATAGTTAGTTCTTCGCAAGAGGCAGTATCCGTGAAAGATGAACTGAAAACTATGGACAAGAGCATAATTCGAAGCCACACGTTCTGCGTAACACCCATTTTATATATCCAATACGCCACGGGCACCACAATCAAAAAGATAAGTGGTCATAACCGGATATGGAAGCACCACTTCTGCAGACTGTACAACGGCGATGACGAATCGAATTCCGCTGTCAGGCAGAATGAACCATTCAATGAAGACGACTCAAGCCAAGATTTCCGTCTACCCGACCTTGAAGAAGTGAAGATAGCAATATCTAAGCTTAGAAACAACAAAGCCGCGGAGCTGATGGCATCACTGGCGAACTGTTCAAAGCAGCCGGTGGTGATTTGGTAAGGAGCATGCACTAACTCATCTGCAGAATATGGTCGGAAGAGAGCATGCCCGATGAATGGAACATCAGCATTTGTTTGCCCGATCCTGAAGAAAGGAGACACTCTAAACTGCACCGACTACAGAGGCATCAGCCTCTTTGATATCGCCCACAAGATCTTTTCTGCAGTACTATGTGAACGCCTCAAGCTGTTTGTCAACAAACTGATAGGTGCGTATCAGTGTGTGTGCCTTTAGACCAGGAAAGTACACCATTGATCAAATATTCACATTACGGCAGATCTTGGGGAAAACTCAAGAACTCAAAATCGACACTTACCGCGTCGTAGCCAAGGTAGTGTTACGAATATCCCAACAACGGCCAAAACAAGGAAATGCTGCAAGAAAATTCAACGTCAGTCAATCGCAAGAGATCACCAGATCCTTCTCTGATCGAGTGTCAAGTAACCTTTTAAGGAGTCCTATGGCGCCAACATCAAGTATCGAAGACCAATGGCAACATTGCCAGAGAGCAGTTAGATATGCCACCTCGAATGTGCTGGGTTTCACAAGAAGGACAAGAGCTGCTCGTGAGTGCTACGAGGGAAAGGGGAAAAAGGAACGCCGGCATGAGAAGCGTCAGATCGAGGATGTTGAGAGAACCAACAGCAGGAGTGAAGTTCGTAGATATTATCGCACAGTTAAACAGCTGGCTCAAGGTCATTGAGAAAGAACCGATGCTTGCAGAACAAGGGAACATTATAGTAGAATCGCAGTCAATGCTTGGGATTTGGAAAGACCACTTCTGCAGACTGTATATCGGCGACGACGAACAAAACCCCGCCGTCAGACAGGAGCCTTGCATCGGACACGATGATAGTCAACAATTCCGTGAACCCGACCTAGAAGAAGTAAAAACGGAAATATCACGGCTGAAATCCAACAAAGCCGCTGGAGCAGATGCTGAACTGTTCAAAGCAGAAGGCGACAAGCTTGATAGGATCATTCACCAAATCATCTCTAAGATATGGTCAGAAGAATGCATACCCGATGAATGGAACCTCAGCATTGTTTGCCTGATCCTGAAAATGGGAGATCCTCTAAACTGCGCCAACTACAGAAGAATCAGTCTACTTAACATCGCCTGCTAGATCCTCTCTGCCGTAATATGTGAACGTCTGAATCTGATTGGTCCTTATCAATGTGGCTTCAGGCCAGGAACTCCACCGCCAATAGCAGAGGCACTATCTGTTCAAGTTCTCGCGTACGCCGATGATATTGATATAATGGGAAGAACATAGCGTGATGTCAATGGCAACTTTGTGAGAATTTAGACAGAAGCGACAAAAATGGGTTTAGCGGTTAACGAGGGTAAAACGAAGTATGTATCATCGAGGAAGGACACCCAACACCGACGGCGACGGCTCGGACAGAACGTCACAAAAGACGCATACAATTTGGAGGTAGTAGAGGAGTTTGTCTACCTAGGCTCCGCTATTAACACGGGCAATAACACCAGCGCCGAGATCAGACGAAGAATAACTCTTTCTAATCGCTGTTTCTTTGGGCTAAGAAAGCAATTGAATAGAAAAGCCCTCTCTCGAGCAACTAAGGTAAAATTATTCAACACCCTCATCATCCCAGCCCTGCTGTATGGTGCAGAAGCATGGACCTTGACAAAATCGAATGAAAGTGCCTTAGGCTGTTTCGAGAGGAAAATTCTTCGGGTCATCTTTGGCCCCGTGTGCATTGAAGGGGAATGGAGAAGAAGATACAACAGTGAACTTTACTGGTTGAACAACTACATGGACCTAGCCAGAAGGGTCAAGATCCAGAGACTCAGATGGCTCGGTCATTTAGAGCGGATGGACACCAATGCTCCGGCCCGTAAAGCCTTTGATTTCACATTGATAGATAAACAAAGTATCAAGTATCAAGTTTTTATGCATGAGCTTTATAGCAAGCAACATCTAACGACAAATAGTCTTATGCCGTGAAAACTGTGTTAACCGACCGAATTAATGCAGTGTTATCAGCCACTTTCAACCGTTGTGGAAATATTCCTTGAAAAATACTTTTGTCGTTTGAGTGGGTACATAATTAGCAATATTAAAATTGATATTCTTTTGACAAAATTGTTAAGGAAGCTATGTAACGACAAAAGTAAGATTTTTGCAATACCTTAATCACCTTATCTCTTTCAAAAGACTATGTCAACGCCAGAACTTAAGTCACTATCGAGCATAGTGGCCAGTTAAGGACCTGGGAGAAATTATTGACTCATTACATCTACCGTACCGTCCCAGGTAGGATTCCAGTTAGCAGAACGAGATAAAAAAAAACCTTAAGACCGTTTGCGTTCCTTCTGTGTAAAAATAAAAAAAACAGGTTATTGATTTGCCAGTTCCAAACAAGAACCTCGATTTTTAAATTTAATATTTTCCTTAATTTATCCAATTTTGTTATACACAATTCGCCTAACTTACCCTTGTGAAAAATTTAAATTCAAAAGCTATGAACCAAAACATCGCAATCATAAATTATGTTAAAACAGAAAATCAGCACCAAATATTTTATTCAGATACTTTTTATTACCAGCTGGCGACATATTTCTTTAATGAGTCTCCCAACACCGGCTGAGTTTTTGTTTCCTCCTCCAAAAATTATAAGTACATAAATATGTGCCATTTTTTAGGATTTCATCTTTCACTTGTTCCATTCGTTTGAAAAGCCTTGGTAATAATTTTTTTTCTTGACTGCTGGAGTTGCCCTCGAAAAATGAAAACCATATACGCAACATTGTAAACTTGAAAAACCTTTAAGCCCTATAAGACACATTAATGACATTTTAAGGACTAGAGCCATAATTTAGTTTCAGTTGATTTGATAATACACAAGAAGGCAGAGATTGCAAGTCTTATAGACTCACCAAATTACAGCCAATAAAATATGAAATAAAACAGCAAATGCAAACGCATTAGATTAACACGTAGAATTTGCATAAATCGAGCGAATAGTCAATTTTTACGACTGGATTCTTCAACATATTTTCAAAATGACTCCATATTATCCTTTAAGAGAGCTCAATGACTTTTATTTCATTCGAGACTTTGAAATAAAACAAAAACATAACTTTTTTTGTATAATTTAAATGCGGGGAATATGATTTACCGACTCACGAGAGTGTTTAGTTCTTCAGAGGAAATTATCCGTCAACCACATCAAAGAAATCCTCCTTAAGACACAACCGCACCAAAATATGTCTTCTAGAAATGGTCTTGGAAGTTACCCACACCTTAATCGTCTCGTCTGGCGGTACAACCTTAATTATCATTAAGTTCGCTTCGCTGAATTTAATTTTGATGTGGTTCATCAACAACAGGAAGACCGAATAAGAAGTACGAGATGATTTTCTTTTGCTAAGCATCCGTGTTCATGATTTTTTTCAACCGTTTTTAAGAACAAATTCCAGAACTGGCCATGAGTACTCATTTAAATCTATTTAATTTACATAAGTTGGTAGGAATTATAAGAAGACGGAGGAATGTTAACCGTTGGCAATGAGATGATTTTATGCGGTTGCACAGAAAACAGAACAAACGGAACACTTAAGACGCAACGGTCAACTGAGCTAAGGGGCATTTTTGGTTAGCCTAAATAGCAATTAGAAAGTTTTTGTTTAAAGAAAATCTGGGAGTTTTGATTGTGAAAAAAAAAAATGAAATAGAAGAAAAAAGCTCTGTTGAGCGGAACTTGTTGAGAATACTAATTGATGTAAAAAAGGAGCAGAGATGTGTTTATTTACATATATATCCATGGCTGGTAATCTATATGTATTATGTATTGAAAAATACATATTTTCAATGTTCATGGTGAATAATCTCAACAAAACCAAATGCTTAGGATTTTGAAATTATAGAGAAAAAGAATTATTTCAGTTTTATTAACTGATGGTTTCTATGTTCCCAATGTCTTTCGTATTTTTGTTAAAACAGTTGAAACTTTACTAGGTTTCATCAAATCTACTTTTCACAAGACAAGCAATAACATAAATGATTGTGAAAACTTGGCATTCTTTAAGATCTCATTACTTTTAGTGGCTTTTTACACATTATTGTTCGCACACAAGAGAACTGAACTTGGCTCATTTTTTTTCATGTCATTCAGCTAAAACCTTAAAAGAATTCCGAATTTCAACATCCAACGGCCATTAAAAGAAAGTGTGCGGCAACCACGCCCTTAAAGGAAACTAAAATATGTTACTAATATTTTTCTTTATATTAAACCAAAACTTACTTACTTACTTATGTTGGCACTACAGTCCAGGCCAGACCAGGTCCAACAAACGTCTCCAGTTTCGCACGCCAAGTTGATTTGGGTCCTCTACCACTTCTGTACTCCAACTGATTTGTGATCTTCCTCTTCTGCGAAGTCCTTCCGGGTTGGATTCGAAGACTACAACCCGGAGCATTAGTTTCCATTCGCTCTACATGTCCCAACCATCTAAGTCGTTGGACCTTAACTTTTCTGGCTAGGTCAGTGACGCTGAACAGCTAGCAAAGTTTTTGGTTGAATCTCACTCAAAGAATTTTTCTCTCAAAGCAGCCCAAAGCGATTTTATCGGATGTTGTCATGGTCCATGTCTCTGCACCACACATGAGGACCGGGATGATGAGGGTTTTGTAGAGTGTCACTTTAGTTGCTCGGGACAGAACTTTACTACTCAATTGCCTTCTAAGTTCAAAGAAGCAGCGATTGGCAAAAGCGATTCTTCGTTTGATTTCAGCGCTGGTGTTGTTGTTTGCATTAATAGCGGATCCTAGGTAGATGAAATCCTTAACTACCTTGAAGTTAAATCTATGTTTCTGTCTATGTTTACGTTTGCTCCAAGACGTCCATGTTAGTTGTCCTTTCTTGTTGACAGTATTAACTTTGTCTTGCCCTCGTTAACCGCTACACCCATCTTCCTGGCTTCCGTCTCAAGATTCACGAACGCTCCACTGACATATCACGCTGAGTTCTTCCAATTACGTCAATATGTCGTCTGCGTATCCTAGTAGCTGGACGGACCTTTGAAAGATTGTGTCTCTGGTGTTGACATTGGAGCTTTGCACAATTTTTTCAAGAATTATGTTGAAGAAATCTCATGGCAACGCATTTTTTAACATCAAAAGCTTTTTCCGGCCATGATGGAAGAGCGTATGTTTTTCATTGTCATCTTTCACAGACAGACGAGTTTTTCTGAGATGCCAAAACTAGACATTGCTCTAGATATATAGTTGGTCTCTACAGACGCTGTCATACACGGACTTGAAATCGATAAAAAGGTGGTAAGTATCGATTTGAAGCTCCTGGGTCTTCTCCAAGATCTGCCGTAGGGTAAACATTTGATCGATGGTAGACTTTCCGGGTCTAAGGCCACACTGATAAGGACCTATCCGGTTGTTGACGAATGGCTTAAAACGTTCACACAGCACGCTTGTAGGAGACTTATACCTCTGTAATTGGTGCAGTTCAGGGATCTCCTTTCTTGATGATCGGGCATTCGATGCTGAGGTTCCATTCGTCGGGCATGCTTTCCTCCGACCAAATTTTGCAGATGAGCTGGTGTAGGCTCCTAGCCAAATCATCTCCAGCAGCTTTGAACAGTTCGGTGGCTAGCCAGTCTGCTCCAGCGGCTTTGTTCGACTTAAGTTTAAATATCGTTATCTTCACTTCGTCAATGTCGGGTGGGTGGAATTGTTGGCTTGCTGCACCCAAATTGAATGGTTCTGTATTACTGGCGGAGTTTTGCTCGTCATCTTCAATATACAGCTTGGAAAAGTGGTATTTGCATATCCACAGCACTGACTGTGATTCCATTACGATGTTACGATGATGGCCTCTACAGGCTTCGGTTCGGGGTGAATAAGCCCTGGAGGTTTGTTTAACCTCTTTGTAAAACTTTCGAACTTCGTTTCTGTTGTGTTATTCATCTATCTCCTCGATCGTGCGCTTCTCATGCTCCCTTTTTTTTCTGAGAAGTTTGTGATCCTCTCTATTTTTCTGCTCGTAATGCTCACGAGCTGCTCATGTCGTTCTTTGCAGCGCCGCTTTGTTTGCCACTTGTTTAGCTGCATGTGCTGGCCGGCACTCATCGTCAAACCAGAGGATTCGTTGTGGTGGCCGTGTAAACCCTAGCACTTCAGAGGGGGCATCTCTGATGGCTGCTTGGCAGTATTGCCACTGGTTCTCTACATTTTGTGCTGGCAGCAAAGGACTTCAGAGGAGATTTTCGGAGACACGATCGGCAAAGGATCTAGCAATCTCTTCGATTGTAGCCATTTGACGTCGAAATTTCTCCTAGAATTTTCACGTGTTGGCCTTGATAGGGATATCCGCATTCGTACCTTGGCTACAACAAGGTAATGGTCAAAATCGATGTTGGCACCTCAGAATGTGCGTACATGTTGCATGCTAGAGAAGTGTCGTGCGCCGACCGCAATGTGAACAAATTGGTTTAGGGTTGATTGATCAGGAGATTTCCATGTCCCGTTGTGGTTATCGAGATGTGGGAATCGCGTACTTACTACCGATACATCTCGCCCCGCAGCGAATTCAATTAGCCTAAATCCGATTATTCCACCAAAGATATCTTCTCTACCCAGCCTAGCATTAAAACCTCCAAGGACAATTTTAATGTCATAGCTAGGGCATTGCTCATAGGTCTTGTCGAGGAGCTCGTAGAATTTGTCTTTGGTGTCTTCATCCTTTTCCGCAGTGGGGCCGTGAGCGCAGATGAGGCTTATGTTTGTGGATTTAGCCTTGATACGGATTGTCGTGATGCGCTCATTTACTGAGTAGTGAGTTGAAACTAAAGACTTTCCACCTACAAATCCACACCCGAATAGACGCTGATTTTGGTCCCGGCAGCAGTCGCCATTGTAGATATCACAGTTGTTCATTTTACGTGGGTATGGACCATCGCATCGCATTTCTTTGATGGTAGTTATATCTGCTTTATAGCAGTCAAGGGCTTGCGCTGGTTGTTCGGCTGCACGCGGTCTGTTACGGAACCTAACGTTCCGAGTGTAAAACCAAAATCCGTTGTCGTTTGTGTGGGTCGTCATCATTCATTCCGTCCGTATCCGAGTGTTGGTGGTTGGGAACTATAGTTTCTTTATGTGTCCAGGCAGTCACCCCGACGCACGACTCCCAACCTGGAGGGTCAGGTCTTTAATTTTTCTCTAAGACGAAGAGCTGGCAAAACCGCTCCTTATAGGCATGGGCTGTGAATATGACGTAGTAGCCCTATAAAGTATTTACTGTTGAAAAGGAGGCATGCCTTAGTGGACACATACCTCCTCGCCGTCTACTTCTCTTTGCTGCCGCTAACAACTTCCCACCAGGGCTAGAATCCAATCTTCGGTTGAGTTCCTGGCCACCCTATGATCACCGCGGGGAGGTGGATGAAAAAAGTTGATAGACAAAGGTTGCTGTGGACGCTTGTGTCCTCTGGCATGCACGTGTCTACCCTTCGAACACCTAAACCCTATTAGAATTCATAATTTCAACATCTGACGACCTATGCCCCCTGAATGAGCGAATTCAAATTTTCGATTTTTTCTTTTGTATGCACCTAAAAACCTTGTAGTGTCCGTAGCTTAGTGGTTAGGTGCGTCGGCTGCTAAGCAGAACGTCGTGGGTTTGAGTCCTACCTGGGCCCATAGTTTTTATTTCATCTTTCACGGGCACTGCCTCTTGCGAAGAAGTGACAAAACTTCCAAGAGTATTATCTGTCATGAAAAAGTGCTTCTCAACTTTGCCGTTCGGAATCGGTTTTAAATTGTAGGTCCCCTCAATTCTTCACACGCACCTAGAATTGTTGATGAGAGTAAGCCACTTAGGCCTTGCCTCTTCAAGAGCTGTCGCGCCACTCTATTTAGGCACCTTAAAACCTTCCATTGTACCAAATTTCAATATTCCTCTCTTGTTATATTCTTGTGATTCATAATTTCGATGATCCAACAGTGAGTCAGTCAGTCAGTAAGTCAGAATTACGATTTTTTGAAATTTTTGCTGTTCAATATCTCAAGAAGTAGTGGGTCTTCAAAATTTTATTTCTTACAGTGCCTTTGTCATGCCATGAAGCTAATTCGTAATGCGAAGCTCCTAACTCTATGGGTTCAAAAAGTATGGGTGGTTAAAATGTTTCTTGATTTCGATCCTGTATAAAAAGCGAGTAGTGCTAGAACTTGGCTGGCCACTATCGTGCCCTTTGATCTACTTATATTTTCTTACTATTACTTACGCAAGCCAATATCTTTAGAATAGAAGACCGTTCTAGCCTTCTTAAACAGTCCACTTTTACAAAAAATAACTTGATTTTATGAAACCCTGTTCTCGTACTCAAAAATTTGGTAGTTTTTCCTTAAAAGAGAGGCATCGCGACAGAGTAAAATATTTCCCCAACCCACGATTTTCAGCTCAAAGAATTTCTATAAAAAAAAGTGGTCTAAATTAAAAGTGTCTACCAAATTAAAATGAATCACTGTCCAATAAAATATCTTTCAAATTTAAGGCACCGAGAATAAATAAAGTTGCAATTTACATTTTTATTGTTTCACAGTCTATAGTTCTTAAGGTTCTTATACAAATCCATTATAATCAAGTTCGGCCTAAGGTCTCCCAATTTTTAATCTTAACCCTCTTTGTTGATAAGGCTTTTGATTTCCATAACTTCCCGCACATTTTATAAATCACCCAAACGACGCTCTATATATAGCATACCTTTTGAATTGATCTCTTTCCTAAAAAATAACTAAAACCTCTGCATATTTATAGTTTTACGCCATATGAAGATGAATATACATACATAACTCCGCAGGGATATTAGCTCTGCTCCAGAATTATTAACCCTTTGTCTGTAAAAAAGGCACTATTTGGCTTCGCTGGGTCGCTCTTCGTCGTCGTCGTAGTTGTATGAGCTCCTTTGAGTCCTTGGCAAATACCTTTTCATGGGATACAAAAGTAATAATTTCACTAACTACTGATGATGAGGTTTGGAGGTTGCTGCACAGCACATATAACGTTGGTTTATCCATATCTAGAGATGTGTTGCAGGAATAAAGTCAGCCAGCTAGCTGAGATTAGATTCATACATTACCCAAATAGTCTTGGTCTTGGTGTTTGTGCTGGTTGGGGACACGCTGTCTGATCCTTCTATTTATCTAATGGTTAAAACTATTTTATGATTTTGAACAACGTCTCTGGCACAAAGCTTCTCATTACATTTTAAAAGTGTCGGGTGGAAAAATAATAGATCCAATTTTGTGACATTAGCTCCTTGTGGACGGAAGCAGATTCCAATCTGTGTTTACACAGACTCGGTTGCGGATGGAAAGTGAAATATGTTGGGTGGCGTTTTCACCTTTGTTTTTGAAGCATCCGTAGAAATTGCAATGCTCATAAATGCTTACTGATTTTCGTATGGCATATAGAATTTCCTCCTTTTATACTTCTTCTTCTTCTGCTACCATGAACAGAATAATATCATGTCAACAATTAAAAGCCTACGAAAGATGAAATCAAAACCAAATCACTACCTTTTCTACCATCCGGAATCATGCATTTAGATTGCTAGATTAACTATAACCATCAACGACTCTAAAGTCTAGTCTTCATTTTTACATAGAACGTTAAACTCAACCCGAAACTGTTAAACACCAAAAACCCCAAAACCATAATGGCCCGAGGAAACAAAAAAATATCAAGGAAATTAATCTTGTTCTAAGCACGCTACACCGTTATACAAACAGCTCGATTCGGTACCAGTTGAAATCCTGACACAGACACGGATCCGATTAAATTGGCAGAAAAAGTGCTAGGAACCCTAATTTGAGTTTTTTTCTTTTCTTCAATTTCTCGTAAATATCAAATAGTGTACCTTCTCTCTATTGTGATAGGTAAAGCTAAGCCAATTAAGACCACCTAGCCGTGTGCAGAGTCCTTGTTTTAGGCAAATCCTGTTGTACCTTCCTTCCTGTGAGTAGGCTTGGTTGGTTGCAAAAGACTGTGCAATGAAATTTTCACGAAAATGTTTGTAATTTGTTTAGTTTTTTTTTTGTCCGCTTTTGTACCCACATTAAAGAAAATTGCGCGCAGCAGGGTGTGAGGATAATATTGGTGGGTACGAACAAAATATTTGATTGCACATCGGCACGGCAAACGTTGACGTGCGGATGAAAAAAAAAAAAATACGAAGTTCCTTGCGATGGCGGTGTTGGTGTTGGTGATGTCGGTGTTTGTGAACAAAAATGCATCGGCTTTCTTGAAAATCAATAAAAAAAAATGCTATGTTGTTCAGTTTAGGTGTTTTAAACACCTTACTTCAATATTAAGACTCGTTGAAGTACAGATTTCGACAAAATGTCAATGAGTAGTCATTCAAGAATGAAAAGTTAGATACGTATTTCCAGATAGTTGAATATCTTATGGCCAGTCAACGATAGATGGAATCTCCTAGAAACCTTTCGCAATATAAGGAAGCTATGGCCTCGATACGATATGAAAAGATCCGAGAGAATTTTAATTCTTATGATAAACCTCTTTGCTTACTTAAGGTGGCGCTTCAGTCCGTTGTAGACTTGGATCTCAACCAACAGTCCAACCAACCAGCTCGATCCCTAGCTAGCTGTCTCCAGTTTTGCACACCAAGTTAATTGAGGTCCTCTTCCGCTTGGGTGCGCCACCTGAGTCGTGGTCATCCTCTACTTCTACGTCCCTCGAGAATAGTGTCAAAGGCATTCCGGGCAGTAGCATTGGTGTCCATCCGCTCTTAATGACAGAGCTATCTAAGTGTCTAGACCTTCACCTTACTGGCTAGGTCCGTGTCGTTGCCCAACTTGTAAAATTCACTGTTAAATCATCTTCTCTATTCTCCATCAATTCACACGGGGCGGAAGATAGAACTTTCCTCTCAAAACAGCCTGAGGCACATTCATGCAATTTCGTCCGTCAAGATCCATGCTTCTGCACCATAGATACAGCTGGACTGGGAAGATGAGGGTGTTATATAGTTTCAAGTTAGTTGATCGAGAGAGGGCAATTGCTTTCTTAGCCCAAAGAAACAGCAAGAGTTATTCTTCGTCTGATCTCGGCGCTGGTGTTATTTCCCGTGTAAATTGCGGAGCCTAGGTAGACCAATACCTCTACTACCTTGAAGTTATATATGAAGTCTATTGTGAGATTCTATCTGAACCGTCGGTGTTCGGTGTCCTTCCTCGAAGGTTATATACTTCGTTTTGCCCTCATTTACCGCTTAACCCATTTTCCCCGCTTCTATCTCAATTCTCACAAAGGTTCCATTGACATCGAGCTATGCGAGAAGTTGAACAGACTCTTTGAAGATAGTGCCTGTGGTGTTGACGGTTGAGTTTTGCACTTTCTTCTCAAGAACTATGCTCAAGGAATCGCATGACATTACATAGCCTTGCCTGAATATTTTTTTTACATCGAAAGATTCCGAAAGCTCGTTGCCATCCTTGATGGTTCAGCGTGAGTTCTCCCTCGTCATTTTCCACAAGTGAACGAGCTTCCACAACATTTCGCCCGCAGCAAAATCGATCAGGCTGAATCCGTTGTCGGAAGTGGTGTCGTGCAGGCTGTGCGTTCCAAGCTTTGCCTTAAAATTGCCGAGGACAATTTAAATGTCATAGCTAGGACATTGCTCATACGCTTGTAGAACTCGTTTTTAGTGTCGTCTTTTTCCTTTTCTGTGGGGACATGTGCGCATTTTTGGCTAATATTTCCGAATAAAGCCTTGATTAACGCATCGTCATGATGCGTTAGCTTATCTGAAGCTAAAGACTTTTTTTTCTGAGTCTACTTCCCACGACGAATCCGCATCCAAAGAGCCGCTATTGTTGCTCTCTGTAGTAATAGAGAGATCATTGACGCATTCACTCCTTTAGACCACCGTCGTAACGTAGCGTGTCTCTCCTTGTTCTATCGCTACTTTTTACGGTAATTGCTCTAGTGAAATAGCCAGTTGCGTTCCTCCATCCTCCCCTCAAACAATTCGCCCGTAATACTCGTGCTTCTAGGAATGCCCATCAGCTTACACTCGAGCCCAACTTCGGACGTACTGTCAAGTATAGAGAATCATTTTTTAGCTGTACTACGCGAATGTAGAACTCTCTTCCACACTCTGTCTCTCCCAGTCATTACAATGTTCAAGAATTTAACACTAATGTAAGTAAATGAAAGACGACTTCAGTCTTTGAATTTGAGTTTATAACTGGTGTTTTATTTTTTAACCAACTTATAACTAAACATTTTTGTTAATGACTTATAGTTGTAATACAACACTTCCTGCACATGCCAAAACCGTACACTTAAATAATATTCACAGTCAGCAACAATAGAATTACTTAAAGAACAACAGAATCATTTAAAACCAATAAACTGTAAAGCTAAGCAAATCATTCATTGCATTTTATTGTAATCTGAATATCTGTTTTGAATTGTCAATGCCCATAAAAATATTGTCGTATTAATTTGCTTGGCAAGCAAAGTTAAAGTCATTAACTTGTACACCGACTTCTCCCCTGCCCTTCATCCTAATGCCCTCACTGTGTCTCTGGCATAAAAAGGGTATAAAAATCCCTTGAGTGGGTGCAAATTATAACAAAAAAAAATCGCATTTCCTGGATAGCGGTAATGTCTGTTTGTAGCAGTTGAACGGACTTTACGTCCGTTTTCGAGGCCTGTTGTTGCTTCGCAACTAAATGCTTTTCAACATAGTCCGGTGCATCGAAGTCGAAGTAGACCGTAAAGGTGTTCACCAAGCAGTTTGACCTAATTGGAATTTAAGGCGCCTTTGATTCCAAAAAATGAGAAATTCTTTCGCTACCGTCGTTCGTTGGAAGTGCCTTGGTAAGAACAGTCCTTTGTTGGGACGTAATTGGTAGTAACAGGCTACTCCGCTTCGACCTGTCGACCTAGGAGGGACCTTCTTCGAAAACAAGATTCGCGATCGCATATAGCTCTAGGCTTCATAGCAGTAGTCATCGTAAGCCCGTCTGCTAAGTAAAGACTGACCTCATGGAGGGGAATCAACTTTCTTTAATATCACCTATTAGCATTATAACAGAACATAACCTATATGGCTACCTTAAAAAGCAAATGGAGCTTAGTGTGACAGTTACAAAACCAGCCGTCAGCACAGTAAACCTAACCTTACATTTTTCGTTTCATTTAAAAAAAATATAAAATAGTAACATTTGATTATATAAAATGTTTTTGCACAACGCATCAGCCCAAACAGTTTAGGTTTATAATTTTCAAGGTTGTGATTTAAAGGCTTGATATTTTTATTTATTGTGTATGTTTTGAGTATTGATTAATTTAAAAATGCGTTGTTAGCACTGGAGATAGCTGCAGGATATAGTTTATTTTTGTGGGCTTCGGTGGCATACGTGTAACTTTTTTGTTTTCATTTTCTTTAAAGGGCGATATTCATTAGGAAATGGGGACTTTTTCGATTATTGATGTTGGTGCGAATCATCGCAAGTGGTCCTGGCGTTCTTGAGTTAAATGTTAGCGCAGCAGCTAGTGACTTCTTTTTTTTTAAATATACATAAAGAAGTGTGCGTAGCTTAGTGGTTAGGTGCGTTGGCTGCTAAGCAGAACATCGTGAGTTCGAGTTCGAGTCCTACTCGTGCCCATAAAGTTTTTATTTCATCTCTCAAGGGTACTGCCTTTTGCGAAGAACTGACAAAATTTATCAGTATCAATTTGTCATGAAAAAGTGCTTCTCAACTTTGCCGTTCGGAATCGGCGTTAAATTGTAGATCGCCTCAATTCTTCACACGCACTCAGAGAATTGTTGATGAGAGTAAGCCACTCAGACCTTGACTCTTCAAGAGTTGTTGCGCCACTCTATTTATTTTTTATACATAAAGAAGAAGTACGAAATATAAGAATTTGACAAACAATACTCTCAATGTAATGTTTAATAAAAGAATTCTTGTTTCTACATACTTGATTGGGAAGAAAAACCATTACTGCTAGTAACATTTGTACACGGCTTTTAGAAAGACTCACCGTGAGTTATGGGATTGTGGAGACAAGCAGGCCAATATTTCACGATATGATATAATCTTGGCTTTTCATACTCTGACAGATCTCAAAACTTGTCTTTTAATTGAGGAAAAAAAGAGCAACAGTGTTGACCAAACCTACAGCTAACGAGTACGTCATTTTCTGACATTTGAATTGTAAACAAGCTTAAAAAATCTACCCACAAATATTTCCATGTTACTCTTAGAAGAAAGACCTTAAGTTCATTAATCCCCTTTAGAGGGGATTATAAAATCTCACCACCAGAAGCTTAACACATAAGCGAAAGCACTGTTGCGTTGACAACAATATAATAAATGAGTGTGCTTAGAATTAAATTCCATGGGGCTTAAAATACTCACATTTTAAAGTAGCATAATCAAGAGGAGATTATATAATTAGTCTGAAACTGATTGATGAGCGAAAGCAAACCATTCAGCCTAGCTATTCTCAGCATCACCTTACATCCCCCAACTGAAGAAAAATTTGAAAAAAAAAAACTCAACCTCAGATAGCACCAAACGTTTCCAGAGTTCTAGGCTAGTCTGGCCAGAGCAACCACATCGTCGTCGTCAGCCATCCATTGTTTTTGTTTGTCCTTATTCCTTAATAGAATTTAAGCAAAGAGCAATGACAGCCATCAAGGATAAAAGGGACGACGCAAGTAGGTATAGAAAAATGCAAATGAGGCTTAATTCTAAAATGATTTTTAATAGAATCTCATGGAATTAGTTGATTACTTTAATGAATTTTCTATGTCCGAGGAATAATGATTAGCTTCTGCGTGCCAAAAAAAATATCACAGACGTAATCATTAAATTCCGTTAAAAATTACGCCAGTTCTTCCATTTAAGATGAAGTCAATTGAAGTGGTGGAACTGTAAACTTAGAGCGCCCGATTTTGTAAGTTTTGTATTTTTAAATTTAGATTCGAATTCTTTCAATAACTCAAAAATATAAGAGCATTTTGCCTCGATTGCTTCCGATAAATTTACTGTCTTGTGTTGAAAATAACATTTCCTGTTTACCAACTCCGTGTACAAAAAACCAAACGCACAACTGCTTCATTGTTTCGTGTCCTTAGCCTTGCCCCATCTCTCCATCATTGTCTTCAATTCAGAATAGCAAAAAGTCAGATATTTTATTAAAGCCTCTGAGTGGGTCCTTATCGTCTCAGATTGGGATTTTGTATTTTGTAGCTTTTTCATTAACAATAAAATCAATAGAATCCTTTTGTGCGTTGGGTTCTCTGTAAATCCACATCCCTAGCTACTTCTCATCGGCTTTCACCCATCTATCCATTCGCCCATCGACAATTACTATACAAACAACGAAGTTCCTTAAAAATCCTGCTCAAAACCTGGCCCAATGCTTCTGGTGCTATTGAAGATGGAGGACCACCATTACCATCACCACCATCGCCACCACCGCAGCTGACATGAGGTTTTAATTTATCCCAAATTAATCAAAATACCCCAAATCGCAACATTTTGTGAATGGTTACCATCATCTATAAAATGTTCAGTGTGTATCCTTAGGTCCCTTAACGTTTTCTATATGTTAGAAGATATAGAGATAGGATATGAATCTAAAGCATTACACATTTATGTGAATGTGTGCACAATTACTTGTTAACTTCATTATTGGGAAAATGTGCGTTTGATTGTACGTGCTTTGCCCACAGGATTTAAGGGAATAATGAAGAACACAAAAAAAGGGATGATTGGAACTTCATTAAGACGAAATAATAATAAGTGAACTCGGCAACGTTACTTGTACTTGGAGTACTAAGACATTTCTTCTTCGAAGCCCTGAGCTTCTGGGTGGCAGTTCGTACTGCATTGATGAGTGGGGAATGTTGTCTTCAGGATTGAGGAGCTTAGTAATATTTCTGTTGAACACAAACTTAACTTTATTACTCAAATGTAAAAAAAATGTTGGAGTGGGTTGATTCAAACAAAGAAGATCAAATTTGAGGCAAGCAAGTTCTGTGGCGAAGAAGACTATGTAAGGCTAAAGAAAAATGAGAAACATCGAGACATTTAGGATAAGGCAGGTTGAGAAATACATTGCCAGAGAACAAGAAAGAAATAGAAAGCAAGAAAGTACCAGGCACGGAGGTTCTATATATACAAATCATGCGAAGCATGACCCAGTATAAGCCAACTCAAAGGATATAGAGTGAAATGTGATCAAGTGATTACCGATCCCAAAGGCATTCTGTAGTGATGGAAAGTGAATGATGACGGCTCCAACGATTCAAGATGTCAATATCAGCTACCAAAAAAGTTATCAACAGCCAAAAGGACAACATCAGGTGTCATTGGCCGAGTTGATCTAACATCTTGTACCATCGCTCGAACAACTAGTAAATGAAGTTATAGTGCACGTTTGGGAACTGAAAGTAATGCCGGAAGACTGGCGAAATGGCATAATATGTCTCTATAGCACATAAAAGGAGATATCACAGAGTGAAGCAAAATTAACTCTGGAAAATCAACATCAGGGGCTATTGTCACTAAGTCAACACAATTATTAGCTAACGAGCAGGTGGCGAAAAACCTGGGGCTGCAATTTAATGAAGAAAAAACCGGGTACATGTTGGTACCATAATCAGAAGACGTTGGCAATACAAGAACAACTATTAAGATAGAACAACAAGTAGCTTGCACTCACACTATCGAAAAACGAATACGAACACGCATTTCCCATATCTCAACATCCAAGCATTTATGTATGACCTCAGCCAGCTGCCAGCAACCAGAAACTTTTTGATCGAGTGTCAAGTAACCTCATGAGAAGTCCGCTACAGCCAAAATCGAGTATTGATTACCAATGACAGAATTGCGTGGACACCACAGGGATGCGGCCCCTGATGTGCTGGGTTTCACCGGGCCACCAAAACGAAACCCCTGGTTTGATGAAGAATGCAGGCATATAAATGCAGCCAAACAAGAGGCATATGTAAAGCAGCACAGCACTGGAGGACGAGACCATCTCGGGATTTCTACGAGCAGAAGAGGAGACAAGAACACAAGGTTTTCAAAATGAAAAAGAGGGAACATGCCCCATCCTAGAAAGGAAACCCTCTTAACTGGGCCAACTAAAGAAGTATCAGCCTCCTAACATCTTTTCTGCAGTGACCGTCTGAAGCCATATGTCAAAAAGTGATAGGTCCATATCAGTGTGGCTTTAGACAAGAAAATATTCACACTACGTCCAGAACTTCCGCGTCAACACCAGAGGCACTCTCTGCAGAAGTCTGTACAACTATTCGCGTACGCCGACGATTTTGATTTCATTTTGAGAACCCAGCAAGAGGTCAAAGTGACTTTATGAGTATACAAACAGAGGCTTAGAAAATGGGTTTAGCAGGCAATGAGGGCAAATCACAGTATTTGCTCGATAGACACACATTACTTCGGATAAGTTAAGTTCCTTGTCTATCTTGGCTCCGCTATCAACAAGGACAGTGATCAGCGACGAGATCACAAGGAGAATAAAAAATAAAAAAAAGAGTAGTGTAGCAAGATATAAATTTATAAAATAAGATTTCACCATTATATAAGTCAAACACATTTGCTTCATACAATATCATACCAATCAAACACATTTGCTTCAAACACTATTATATCAATCAAACACATTTGCTTGTTTACATTCGCACTATACTTCATTCATTCATTTATTTCATTTTATTTAAGTTTATGAGTTTAAAACTCACATTCTGTGCTGGTACAAATATTAATAAGGATATGTGAAAATTGTATGAAAAACTGTAGTCTGAATTTTGAAGTTCCTCCCGACACGTTTACCTTCACAGATAATACTAGTTCGATAAGAGTCCCTCTCGTCCACTGTTCGGCTGGAGTGTTAGCTAGGAGTTCCTCCAGGCAACACTTAATTTTTTTGGAGTAACCATAGTCGTTATAAATTGGCGCACCAATTTCAGGGCAGATACCACGTTCGACGTCCACGTCTTAGAATATAAATCTCTTCGCTTCAACTCAGATACCAAAATCACGGCTTAGAATATACATCTCTTCGCTTCAACTTATAAAAAAACGTTTGCAAGAAACAAGAATACGCACGAAAATGCCACAAAGAACAAGAACGTCGGCTGCCTCCAACGTCGACAAAGAAGAAGAGGTTCTGCAAATTACCGAGCGACAGCTACAAGGCTTGATGCGTCGAAATATTTCACTTTCCGAGTGCACCGAACGATTTCGAGGCGAGGCGGACTCAGAAAAATTGGATAATTTTCTACAAGCCGTAGAAATTTTTAAAAAAGTCAAGAATATATCCGATGCAGATGCGCTTTTAGAGTTGCCGTTACTATTTAAAGATTTTGCTATCAAATGGTGGAAGGGTGTGAAAGACGAGGCGACAACTTGGAAGCGAGCAATTGGCCTATTAAAAAAACAATTCGCTCCAAAGGAAGCCTCACGTCATCTTTCAACTTATTTTCGACACGAAACAAAAAAGAGGTGAAAAATCAGACACGTTCATTTGCGATAAACGAGCACTTATTTCATAGTTTCCATATTCGCACTTTTCCGAAGAAATTGGCTTGGACATCGTTTACTCTCTTTTACACGAACCGATCCGTAAAGATGTAAAAAGACAAGAATTCAAGAGCTTCGACGAATTAACTACGCTATGTAGAGACTGGGAGCAACTGTCAGTTAATACAAGGCCATTTACCAATTTTGCAGAATCACCCCAAAAGCAAAGCAAAAATTACGATGCAACCACTGCAACTATCGCGGTCATCGGACTGAAGAGTGTCGAAAGCTTCAACAGGCAAAAACAAAAGAAGCAAACAATTCAAAATCAGTCGAAGAAAAACCAAAAATAGTTTGCTTTGGATGCGGAGCTAATGGGTTCTATAGAGGAAATTGTCCTAATTGCAAGAACAAAACCTTCCCTAGTCAGTCATATAACTTAACACAATCCCTGAAAACATCATCGACAGGAAGCATTCCAACAATCCCATTTTCGGCGAAAGGAAAAGAATTGCTTGCCTATATTGATACAGGAGCGTTAACAAGCATCGCAGGCAATGACTTATACCTATACCTTAAAGAAACTGGACACAAATTTCATAAGGTCACTGCAAACGTCACGCTAGCGGATGGAATCGATTCACAAAAAGATATGTGGTGTACATCTTGTCGCATAATCATCGGTAATAGGTCCAAGGTAATCCACTTTAGCGTGTTGCCAGAAAGGCGAAATTCCATCACACTTATCGGGATTGATTTCCTCGAGAGCTCTGGAATCGTTCTGAATATAGCACAACGAACATGGCAATATGTCGATCAACCAAATGTCATTTTTGAATATTACGATCATGTCGAACCACAAACCCAAACACTAAGAAGCGACATTTCAACACCAGCGTCCTTATTGAATTTGGAAAACAATAGAGTCGAGCCGATTTCTCCTCTGGGCAATACGACAAATCAAATTTTAAATATGCCAATCGACGAATGCGATCAACAGCCCGAAAAAGAATCAGAAGATGAAATATTTGACATTTTTCGAGACGCGCTTCCTTTGTATGTCCACAGTCCAAAAAGTGACTCAAACTTTGAAAATGTTTTTTTGAATACAAAACGCAACGAGCGAGCTTACAGAACAGAAAGCCTTTTCCAACCACCGCACAGAGTAAATATAAATGCTATAGAACTTCGCACAGAAGAAGGATGTCACCTATCACATAAACAAACGAAAGTGCTTGAGTCGATATTAAATATGCACGAGCAAGTTTTCAACTGGGACAACGAAGTGACTGCAAAAGGAGTTGAGCATATCATTGACACCAAGAACCATCTGCCAACCGCTTCGCCTCCGTACAGACTTTCCCCAGCTAGAAAAGAACAATTAAAAGCTGAACTTCAGAAAATACTCTTGAAAGGCATAATCGAACATTGCGATTCTCCATGGGCATCTCCAGTAGTAATGGTTCCAGGAGAAATACGTGTTTGCATCGATTATCGCAAGCTCAACGCTGTCACAACACCGGATCGTTACCCTCTCCCCAGAATTGACGATCTTTTTCATGATGTTAAAGCAACCTCATTTATGAGCACTCTCGATTTACAGTCAGGCTACTGGCAAATAAAAGTCGCCGAAAAGGATAAACCGATAACCGCTTTCGTCACACCTTTCGCAACATTTCAATTTAACCAAATGAGCTTTGGACTTCGAAACGCTCCGGCCATAGTCTACCGCGGACTATAGCGTCACTTAAATAGCGTTTTTTTTTGGTAATCCGGAATTGGTACACAGAACTGTCCGATTCCGGATACCAAACGAACACGCAAACACATTTTTTTGCCTCTAATGGTTGAATGGCTATGTATTTGAAAAACATCATATGCAGAATTGCAGATGACATGACATTGTTTTTATTTTCTTTATTTGTACGTATGTGCAAATGTGTACATGTATGAGTGATTCTGTTTTTGATTCCGACTTCAAATTCGGAATCGTTTTTCTGTACTATCCAGTACAAGAACTGTCATCTTGTGCCAAGTGAACGAATTCAGAATCGTTCGGAACAGTTCCGGACGACCAAAAAAAAAAACGCTATAAGTTAGTATACTTACTACTTATAAGTAGTTAAGCACTATTCACATGAGCACGACCAATGAACGACGAATAACTGAAAAAAGTGATTTTAGATTTCCTTACAAATTCTCAACAAAACAATAGAAGAATAGTTTATGTTTGATTTATGAGGCATAAGTTTACTTTTTAATCTCAAATGTTAATAAATTTGAGAAAACAAATCCATTCGTCGCGAAAAGATACGATCAAACTCTATTCGCGTTCCACATCATCCTGACTCCCAACGAACATTATGTTCGCGCGCGTCTAACCTCAAAAATGATTCTTGCTTTATGTTTTGGTCGTTCACTCACGACGAATTAAAAACTCTCATATGAAAGAAGTGTCAAACTCGATGAATTTTTGTTCATTCGTTGGTCGCTATTCGTGCTCATTTGAATAGTGCTTAAGGCCCAATTTCAAAGAAAATTCATGGATAAAATAAAATAAACCCTCCACGGGGTAAGCCTTGACGTGGCGGAGCGGCTTACGGAAACTACTACTATGAAGCTAAGAGCTATGCGGTCGCGAAACTTGATTTCGCAGAAGGGCCTCCCATGGTCGACAGGTCGAAGCGGAGTAGGCTGTTACTACCAATTGCCCCACAACGAAGGAGTGTTCCCACCAAGGCACTCCCACCGAGGGACGGCAGCTAATGAATTTCTTCTTTGGAATCAACGGTGGCGTCTCCAGTTCCAGTTAGGCCAAACTACTTGGTGAACACTTTTACGGGCTACTTCGGCTACTTCAAATGCGTGAGCGAACGCATCACGACAATCCGAATCAAGGCTTAATTCGGCAACATTAGCCTAATATGTGCGCATGCCTCCACAGAAGAGAAAAAAGACGACACCAAAGACGAGTTCTATGAGCTCCTTGACAAAACATACGAGCAATGTCCTAGTTATGACATTAAGATTGTCCTCGGAGGACATCTTTGGTGGAACAGTCGGAAAGCACAGCCTGCACGACACCACTTCCGATAACGGATTCAGGCTCATCGATTTTGCTGTGGGGCGAAATGTTATGGTAGCAAGCACCTGGTTCCCTCATCTCAACATCCATAAAGGTACATGGAGATCTCCTATTAATCAACCGTCAACCAGATTGATCACATTGCGATCGACGGAAGGCACTTGTCCAGCATTTAAGATGTTCGACCTTTCCGAGGAGCTAACATCGACTCGGTCCACAACCTCGTCGTAGCCAAGGTAGTACTACGAATATCCCGACAACGGCCAAAACAAGGAAATGCTGCAAGAAAATTCTACGTCGGACGGACAATCGCAAGAGCTCGCCAGATCCTTTTCTGATCGAGTCTCAAGTAACCTCTTAAGGAGTCCTATGCCACCAACATCAAGTATCGAAGACCAGTGGCAACATTGCCAGAGAGCAGTTAGAGATGCCGCCTCTAATGTGCTGGGTGTCACACAGCCACCAAAACGAAACCCCTGGTTCGACGAAGAATGCAGGCAGGCCCATGCAGCCAGAGAGGAGGCATATAAAGCGGCGCTACAAAGAAGGACAAGAGTTGCTCGTGAGTCGTGAGCTCTACGACTAAAAGAGGAGAGAGGAACGCCGGCTTCTCAGGAGGAGAAAGAAAGAGCATGAGAAACGTCAGATCGAGGATGTTGAGAGAGCCAACAGCAGGAATGAAGTTCGGAGGTTTTACCGAAAGGTTAAACAGCTGGCTCAAGGTCATCGAGCAAGAACTGATGCCTGCAG
>CAKKXW010000001.1:52176732-52215827 GCA_920937365.1 Sphaerophoria rueppellii
TTTTTCGTTTGTATCGGTATCGTATCGAATAACAAATGATTTTATCGTATCGTATCGATATCGGCGATAATTTTAAGACAAATTTATCGTATCGTTATCGACCAGTGCTTATCGGCGATACGATAATATCGACAATTTTATAAACACGTCTATCGTATCGATATCGGTATCGCAGGTACTGGATATCGTGTCGATTATCGTATCGACCTTCGATACGATACGATACGATACCGATATTTTTATCGAATATCGTGAAGCCCTAAGCAATCCTGACGATGGTGATGAAGATGATAAGAGTTCATGAGGTTGATATAAATAATTCTCAAATTCATAGTCATATTACACCTGCTTGAACGTATGACTTAGCTGTTGAGCTGTTAAAAGCGTTAACAGATGTTTTTTTTATATTTTTTAAATCTGAAACCGTCAGGAGCTGTTTCAATAGCAATACTCTAGTCAGAACTATAATAAACAGCTCCTCATGTTATTAAGACCAGAAATAACAATACACACTATATCCACTTATAGTTTCTGTAATGACTATCAAATCAAATCAATAAGTGAATTCTAATCAAATCGTTGTTAAACAACAAAGGAATTCTTGTCGGCTTATTTACATCCGTTTTTTACAGTGTACCATACATAAGGTACCTTACCTCATAAAAAAGTTAAACCTCTTTTTGCCTTTAAGGCTTACTTTCCCCAAAGATATTCGATGTAAGTACTTTCGAACATAAGCTGCCCATTCGTTCGAGGTACATTGAATGTGTAAACACCCCATTTCAAACAACCATAAAACACTTTGAAATTTGCTTCAAAAAGTATAGAAAAAAGAAATATCTCAATTCGACTTTACAACCTGACCAAGTAGATAAGAGTGTCATTCAGTTTTGAGCAAAGCCTCATACCTAAGGACGTCCGCAATTCTCCGAATCCCACTCGATCTTAAAAGGCGTGAAATTAATTTACATAATTTTACGCTTCTTGAACTCCACTCGCAACTCTCACCCTCACTCCTCACGCCCAAATCCTTCTCTAAGGGTGTGCATTGATCCTTGGACAATAAAGATTCATATTATGGAGTGTTAGGTACAAAAAAAAATAAACCGTCTCCTGTGACTTGAGTCGAAATGACACTCAAGTGCTTTTGTGGACAAACCTCTTAATATGTTAATTTAAGATCTGTAGTATGATTTGACCTTATTACTGCTCCGATAATGTGAGAAGGCAATTTTCACAAAATTTAAATTTTGTTTGAATTTAAATTTATAAAAAAAGAAAATATTCATCTTCACAACGAAGATCTAAACCTTCTTTGCTTCACCGTAAATTCACCATTCAACTTGTGTGTGTTCGGGCTTTGTTTTGAAATTAAATTGAAAATGATAAATTCGAAGATGTCAAAGCATCTCTATCTAATTTCTGGGATAGTTGGCTTGTTGTCGTCGTTGGTCATGTGTATGTCGTCGGGAACCTTTGGACAGTAAATCATGTTAAGTTTGCAATCAACCCTTATGGTTGCTTTGCCAAGTGACTTTGTGAAATTTATAATTGAATCTTAGGTGGAAAACTTGAAAGTTAGTGTTCCTTGATTGGCATCGACCACAATATTGCTGAAATTGTGTGTATGAACTCTGTAAGGGAACAAAGAAGCAGATAGTTTGTTTATACTTGAGGGCTTAAGTGGGGGTTGTAAGTTCATTAAGCTGACTTTCTCAATATATTGCTTAAGTTCAATTATTGTCAAGAACTATCCGAACTGAGAACATTGAATATGATTTTAAGTTGCGTTTGAAATAAAGTAAGTGGACATTAAAGGATATCCATGTTCCCCTTTTGATTTATTTTTTCTTACGAATAAAATAGACATCCGTTAACTTTTTTTCAGAATCAATAGCGCATTTCAGGCCCAATATTCATATAAATTGTTTTCAATTTCAAGTCGTTTTGAATTCTAAAAACGGGAAAAAATAGCGATTGAGAACCCTTTTCTAATGAAATTTAACCTTTGACTCTAATAAGGGATCATTTGAACACATGCAAAACAAAAATACCTTCCCTTGGATCAGTTTAAATATTCGATTTGAGTTGGTATTTATTTGGATTTGGACCTTTTACTTGAATAATTTTTGTTGAGTGAATTTGCATAACATTTTCACATTGCGTTTGATTTTTTTTTTCTTTTTTTTATAATTTGCACCCACTAAAGGGATTTGAATACCCTTTTTATACCAGAGACACAGTGAGTGTATAAGGAAGAAAGGAAGGGGCAGGAAAGGAGGCGTTGGTGTACATTGGTCTTGAATTCTTTAACATTGTAATGACCTGGAGAGACAGAGAGCGAATGAGAGTTACACATTCACGTAGTACGGCTAAAAAATGCTTCCCCATACTTAAGAGTACGTCCGAAGTTGGGTTCGAGGGTAAACTGATGGACATTCCTACAGGCGTGAGTATTACGGCGAATTTTTTTATGGCAGTAATGCAACTGGCTATTTCACTGGAGCAATTATCGTAAAAGTAGCGATAAAACAAGGAGAGACACGCTACGTTACGACGGTGGTCTAAAAGGGTGAATGAGTCAGTGATCTCTCTATCACCAATCATTCGTACAGCTCTTTTTTGTATTCCATTAAAGAGGCTTAAGTAAGTAGTCCAGAGATGTGAATTGTACTCAAGCTTTGGATGGTTATAGGTTTTATAGATAATAGCCAGATCAGAGGGGGAGAAAAATGTCTTGCGCCGTTATTAGAAAGCCAAAAATCTTGCGGCATTTTTGGCGATATGGTATATGTGCTCGTTCCACAAGAGCTGGGCAGTGATGCACATACCGAGAATCTCGAGATGTTCGGTCTCGTTGATGCAAGTGCCATTGATGGACAGTGCTGGGAGGGAGGGGTATAGCTCGCATTAACGATACAAGACAGCACTGAGTTTTCGAAGCATTAAACTCTACCCGGATTTTAATTCCCCATCGAACAATGCTGTTAAGTCAGAGTTTAATGAGCTTATTATATTTTGCCGTTGCAGTTCTACATCCGATTAGGAAGGATGTGAATCTGGAAACGAATATGAGAAGCTAAGGGTATTATCGTCACCGAAAAAATTTATTGGATTAGGAGTAACATACAAGAGATCATTAATGAAAATGAGGAAGAGACAAAAAGGTTTCAGACTTGAAACTGTCCGATACAACGGTTGGAAAGAAAGTTTCTAATCCAACGAAGAAGGGATGCATCGATACCGAAATATACCCGAAAGAGCAGGATACCAAACTTTATCAAATATAATAAATAAATAGAGTGACACGGCAGTTCTTGAAGAGCCAAGGCCTAAGTGGCTTACTCTCATCGACAATCCTCTAGGTGCGTGTGAAGAATTGAGGGGACCTACAATTTTACGCCGATTCCGAACGGCAAAGTTGAGAAGCACTTTTTCATGACAGATGATACTCTTGGAAGTTTTGTCAGTTCTTCGGAAGAGGCAGTGCCCGTGAAAGATGAAATAAAAACTATGGATACGAGTAGGACTCGAACCCACGACGTACGATGTAAAGATTTTTTCCACTGTTCGGTGAGATAAACCATCAAATCACCAGTGGACCTGTTGCTGCGAAAGCCGTATTGCCGGTCATTAAGAAGCTTTCGGTCTTCGAGATATTTCTTGAGCTGATAGTTTTTCAGCGTTTCCATGACCTTAGAAAGAAGGAACGTAAGTGCAATCGGGCGATAATTGGAGGGAGAAGACGATTCGTCTTTTTTTGGGATTGGCTGTACAAATGCTGTTTTTTCAACTGCTCGGAACGAGCTTAAAAGAATAGAATAAATGGAAAAGCTTACGCAGGGATTTTGTCAGCGTGGACGAACACCTCTTCAGAGCAATAGCGGGGATACCATCCGGACCAGCGGATTTATGTATGTTGAGATCCTTTAGGGCTCTCACCACAGCATGAGTGCGGGAGAAGACTTGTCCGGTGGAATCATTGACGCGTTCAAGAACAGGCGTAGTCGTGACAGTCTCTGGCATCGAAGAGTTGGCAGCGAATTGCCTAGCAAAAAGGTTAGCTTTCGTGAGAGAGCGCGAGAGAGTGTCATTGTCGACGAGCGTTGGGACCGAGGAAGAAGAAGAATTCTTCATATTTTCAACAAATGACCAAAAATTCTTACTGCCTTTTGAGACATTGCAGTATTTTTTGCCTTAATTTTTGGTCATGTAAAAATTTGGTCCGACGAATATGGGCATTGGAAGCCTTCCTGGCTTGTTTAAACTTGTTCCGGTTTTCCTCAGTTGGGCTGGGTCTAAAACACCGGAACTTTACTTATTTTCCTGTCCCTCTGTACAGCTTGAATTAAACCATGACTTTTCCTTGGGTTTGATGCTTTTAAGTTTTCATTCACAAAATAATCATAATAGTAATCATATCTGCGCTGGAGTCTACGTCACTATCGAGGAAGCATAGTGACCAGTTAAAGATCCGGAAAAAATTGTTATAACCGTCTCAATTGGCTTTCTCGTATTGCCACACGGTTCTCTTCGGAGTTCTTTCTCTAACTGGATTAGCTTGACACGAGAAATTTGCAGATATAATACTATGGTCTGATCTGGCTAGAGGCTTTATTACATTGTAAGTTTATTTATCAGGGTCAGACGTAAGGAACAAGTCAGGATTATTTTCCGCTTGGCCATTAATGTCCGATATTCGAGTGGGCTTGGTGACAAGCTGAGTAGAGTGGTTAAACTCAGCAAAGACTTCACCACACGTGTTGTCTGCCCCGAATGGAGAAGCCACGAAGAATTGTGTACATTGAAATCGCCCAAAATAATGATTTCAGTGTGAGGATAGAATAACACAATTCTTTGAATGGAGTCAGACAGAGCGTCAAATTCGCGAGAAGTTTAAGCTCTGTTCAAATTTGGGCTTCGACATAGAATCATCATCCCTAATGTAGACGGCGAGACCATGCTAAGAGAAGAATAAAGGCACTTAGCAATACCCATGAATAAGAAATTCAGTAGGGTCGAAACTCTCACCTACTTGGGTTTCACTCAGTGCCAATAAAGCTGGCCTGTTCGAAACAGTATGGATATACGCAGCAAGAAAATTAATTCTTAGCCCACGAATATTGCATCAATTTGACATCATATTTTTTCAGATAAATTTTGTTTTTGATGTTCATAATATGTCAGTTTAAATTTGTATTTATAACTTTGAAAGTGTTTTTGTGATTTAAGTTTTCGAAGACAAGTTCATGCGACCCAGTTGTTCACATCTTTTTTCTTATAATTTTTTAAAAACAAAAGGAGGACATAGGTGTGTAGGTATAGTAGGGGTTGGTACCTAAGTTTTTGTCGCCGAATTCGATTTTGATTTATTATAAGAAAAGACGACAACACCTATTCCGTAATTGTTCAAGCAATCAGTTTCTTTTTTCGCCAAAATATTTCCCATAGCGCCTTAAACCTAAACAGGTTCTCACTACTTTTACCTTACAAAAAGAAATAAATGAAATTCAATTACAAATCCGCATACGACTAGACTTCTGTTTTTCTTTTTTGGGTAAATTACCCAATGGAATTGAATTAACCGCTTATTCGGCTAACAACAAAGGTACATATCCCTTAAACCACATTTTGCTTTAAAACATAAGGAGTGAGAAAATGTTCAGGTTCACCTTCTCGAAGTGCAAAAGATAAGTCAAGTACGAGTTTCTTCGTTTTTACGCACACACATATGGGTCACAACACGGCAGCAGCGTGCATATACATACTCAGATATAAAATTCGACTCCTCGTCCTCGCTGAGATGCCATCTCGAATGATTCTAATAAAATTACGTATGAACGAAAGGGTTAAGCAAATAAGCTCAGGTATTACGTTCATTAATTCGATTTCCATAACAATTTATTCATAAGACTTTGTCTGCTGTTTTAATCGATGTCTGCTCTACGTACATATACGTACGTTCGATGCGCCTTAGCCTTCGCCTTCATGTAATTCAGCTTTTTGCTGCTTCGATCCCTCACCACAATCGACCTCATTGCTTAAATCGGGGGATTCAGCACCTCTTTTGAAAGTCCTTATTGTCCTTCCCGAGGTGGTACATCATTTGCATTCGAGCGCGCAGATATCGCAAATTTAAATTTTCAATTATCGCAGGGTGGTGCGGTTGCGGGTGGCCTTAACAATGCCTGTTTCTAGCTGATTTTGAAACTATGGATGAAGGTGCTGAGGGCTGATGATCAAAATGAGAGCAGCAAAAACGGTGAAAATAATCCGATGATTTTATAATTGAGTTTGCCATGAACCGAACGGGGTTTTTGCTTGGCATACCCAACCAAATTAAGAAACTCAATAGAAGATATTTCCGATGTCTTGGAAGACGACGACGACAACTGTCATTGCCATTTGCATATATTCACTTGTTTTTGTTGTTGGCAATGTGGCATGTGGCATTTGTCCCCTTTAAGTGAGCATTAGAGATTCTTAAATGACAAAACAATACTCATCCAGGAAGTGTGGGCTGACAACATTTTACGACAAAAAGGAGTCTTGCTCTGGTTAACCTCACATATAATCTATTTTGAAATCGTTTTAAAGAGCTCTTCTTCAAGGTGGGTTCTTACACTGCTTTCATAAGGGTGGATGTGATGTGAGCTTTTTGAAAGAAATTTAATTGATTATTTGCACTTTAGCAGACACATTGTTTATGATTGAGTTAAGTTTTATTGGTCAAATGCAATGTTGGTTAATGATGCACACAAAAAAGTTTTTGCCTGAACTTTACTTTCCTGGCTGGGTTGAGCGAACTTGCTCCTGTATACCAAAACTTAACTAACAAAAAACATTAAGGAATAAAAACTTGTAGCTAATTATAATAATTCAAATTGAAATATTTTTCTCAAATCACATTTTATCTAAAAAATATTATTCCGTAAAATTTTTTGAAAAGTTTGTTGATTCAATTTTTTTTTTTTTTTAAATCTGTGGAGCGGATGTTTTTTTTTAAATTAATATTCATATACATATTTTTTTTTTTTTAATGTTCTAAGATTAATCGGTGTATGCAGTATTCAAGAAAATGTTAATATGCGCATTACACCTCAATTTCGATATCTTACATTAATCCGATTTCGAGATACAGAATTAAAAAAAAATAGTTTAACCTTCTGACCACAACAGGGGTGCTTGTTTGTTAGTTTTGGTGTAGTATTTTTTAGGTATGAGGGCAAAAGGTGTACATTTGGGTTGTATATCACCCCATGTTGTTGTCCATGTATATGAAAATTTGTAGGATCTTTTTTTTCCTCTATATAAAATGGAATGTATAATGTAAATGTAAATGCGCTATTCAGCCACCGAATAAGTACAGATGAATTTGTCTCAAAGAATTAGGATTACAACTGGCGAAACCTCATATGAACGGACGTCTTGATAAACATTTGCCTCAAGAATTAGCTGTAGGATTAACGGGGGTTGTAGGACACCCCATGGAGTCCAATGAAGGTGAGCCCCCTCCAAATAATTATCACCCCTGAACACAGGAAAGAGATATGTTTAAACTGTTTATAAGTTTTTCTTTTTGTAAATATATAATCATTCTTTCATGAATTAGGTTTTCTTTTGATTTAGTATTTGAATTGCTTTGTCTGAATACAAATTGTATATTGTCCTTGAAACTATTTTTTTTTAATTTATTCCTGGCTGGGGTGCTGTGCCACCCTGTTGTGGTGTATGTAAATTTTAAATATGTTGTGAGCGGAAGATTAAGAATATTTTTTTAAAATCAAAAAATAAACCAGTGCATTTACAGATAGACAGACAGACAGACGGACGGACGGACGGAATCGCCCGACCCACTTTTTTCTGTATTATTATTATCTTTATATTTTCATATGAAATATTTAACAAAATTATTTTACTGATGTACATGGCTTATAAGCCGTCTGCCGAAAAAACATAATTATACGAAATTAATAGATACAATAAGGGAGATTACAATTTAATAAATTACATTAATACAATTGTTAAAAGTTAAGTCAAGAACGGAAGAGCTAAAAAAAGAGTTAAAATGTGTCGATACACAAAATGGGCTTCAAAAATTATCATTAGACTGCATGTATTAAAAATTAATGTAAATGTTCTTATACGTTTGACTTCTGAACAATTCAATTGTAAAAAAAGCTTTTGTTAAAATGTAATCTTCGGATTTCCTGTATTATTAGACAAAAAGCTTAAAATCTGATTGAGGTTGCATAGTGAACAATTCGAAATCAGTTCATTTATATGAGATCTATAAGTAAGCTCAAGCATTTCAACACGCATTTTAAAGATTACGATTATCTCATCGACAGTGAGATCGTTTCGAAAATAGTTATCATCCCCCAAGCAAGGTTGAGTTTAGAGTAAGCTGTTCTTGTAACAGATTCTCTTGCCCGGGTTAATGATATCTGATACTTAGCTTCGTCTACAATACAAAAATAAAGTCATACAACTCGTTTCTCAGTGCTTCAGTACATAGTGACAACGGATTGTTATATTCTGATGATACCAGTCTTAAAAAAGGAGTGTATCTTCCCCGTAGAATAAAATTATTATTTTTTTTTTTTTTGAATACTGTTGTTAAGTCTCCGCAAGACTTTAACAATATAGTCAGCATTAGACTAAAGGCACAGATAATAAATTTATACAGATGTCTCACCCTTATGGCGAGAAATGATATATGAAACTGAAAGCACAGATAATTAATTTATACAGATGTCTCATCCCTGTAGAAAAAAATGAATCATTTTTTGCCCTTAACAGACAAAGCCTTAACAGACAAGGAGCTTTCGGGAGCTTTTTTCTTTGCCGAAGTATTCATTTATAGGAGATGAGATGAGCCAAAATTGATTTTGCATGCATAAAGTGAATGTGTTAAAGCTTTTGGAAAAAGCTTTTTTTTTTGGTAGCTTTCAGTTCCATATATCATTTCTCGCCATAAGGGTGAGACATCTGTATAAATTTATTATCTGTGCTGAAAGCTTGCAAAAAAAAGCTTTTTCCAAAAGCTTTAACACATTCACTTAATGCATACAAAATCTATTTTGGCTCATCTCATCTCCTTTAAATGAATACTTTGGCAAAGAAAAAAGCTCCTTGTCTGTTAAGGGTAAAAAATGATTCATTTTTTTCTGCAGGGATGAGACATCTGTATAAGTTTATTATCTGTGCTAAAGGTTTCTTAAGTAAATTGGAAGTAGGCCAGATCCAATGCCAATGGCGTAGTTTGGTGTTTCATGGGGGAATCTGAAAACGCGTTTAAAAAAGTACCGTTGGACCAATTCGATTTCTTCTAATTCCTGGTATCCACAAACTTCATTATAGCATATAAGAGAGAGCTTTTGATAGTTGCCTCTAATACCTCAAATTGAGTCGTCGCATCTATGGAGTTAATTTTGAAAAAGTTGGACCACACACAATTAATAGCTGCTTTCTCTACTTTCGTTTTGTCTTTTAAAAGTCTTTTAAGTCCTAGGTATTTGAAATAAGTCACTACTTCTATGTTTGAGCCGTCAAGGTTCCAGTTGCGATTAGTCCTGTTACTACGATTTTGGGATCTAAAACCATTATCATATTTATCTCCAAACATAATACCACCTGGAATTTTATCTTCTATGAGAGAGAAAATCAAAGGACTTAAGATACAACCCTGCGGAACTCCCCTTTCAAATTTGAATATGTTTGATGATCTTCCACCAATTTTGACAGTAGTTGTTCATAGATTCTTATAAACTTTGTAGACAAGCCGATACCTGAATGTTTGGAAAACATTAACTTCTGTTTATAGTGTCAAATTTTGTTTTTGAATCAACAAAGAAAGCATCCAGCTTCTTTTTATTATCAAGAAAACATCTAGCCACGTTCGTTAGAAAGATTGTAGAAAGATTTGCTCGGAACCCAGCCTGAAAGAAACTTATTTATTTATTTATTTATTTCGTTTATAAGATCTATTATAACTTTATATTTATACAGAAAACATTAATGAATTTAACTCACTGATTTCATAAGAATTAATTTCAAACAATTTCTATTTAGATAAAGATCGATTATATTTCCATAATGATTTAAATTGACGCAAGTATTAGTTATTGGTTCATTTTGCCCATAGTTGGTTACATGGCGTGGAATATTAAAAAATGAATCGTATCTTGGTCTTAAAGTTCTTGGAGGGGCATTTATACTAAATAAGGCTTAAAGATGACCAACTACAACATCTGTCGCGAACATTATAGAATAATAAGTTCTTCTACAATAAATGTTAAATCAATCAAAAGACATCTACTTGTATAAGATGGAAAAAAAAACATTTGACCAGGTCATTTCTCGAAGGGCGAATATAGTAAATCGCTTCTGAACATTTTCAATTCGTGTGGTATCTTTTTTGAAGAGCGGATACCATACAACACAACAATATTCCAAAATTGGTCGAACTAATGATGCATAGAGAGATTTTAACGTAGAAGGGTCTGTAAATTCTTGAGAATTCCTACATAAAAATCTCAACATAGCATTGGCTTTAGAAATAACATAATCAATATGTATGTTGAACAAGAGACGTGAATCAAAAATGATTCCCAAATCTTTTTGGCTTAACACTCTTGACAATATATCATTAGCCAAAACATAAAAATAAATAAATAGAGTGGCGCGACAGCTCTTGAAGAGCCAAGGCCTAAGTGGCTTACTCCCATTCAACAATTCTCTAGGTGCGTGTGAAGAATTGAGGGGACCTACAATTTTACGCCGATTCCGAACGGCAAAGTTGAGAAGCACTTTTTCATGACAGATGATACTCTTGGAAGTTTTGTCAGCTCTTCGCAAGAGGCAGTGTCCGTGAAAGATGAAATAAAAACTTTGGGCCTGAGTAGGATTCGAACCCACGACGTTCTGCTTAGCAGCCAACGCACCTAACCACTAAGCTACGGACACTACTAGCCAAAACATAACAAAATAAAATTGGTATTGCGGAACTTGAAAAGGTTATTACAGAACATTTGCTAACATTTAAATCTATCATTTTGAAGTTCTAAACTATCAGCAATAGTTCTGATGGACTTAAAAATCTTTACGTCATCAGCAAACATTAAACATTTCAAAGATTTTGTAACAGCTGGTAGATCATTTATATTTAAATAAAAGGAACAGCAAGGGTCCTAGGTGACTACCTTGTGGAACACCTGAATAGTTAAAAATTGTATAGGTAAGATAGCGTAGATCCAATTTTAACAAACTTCGAACGATTTGATAAATAACGAGCCAATAATGTGAGCAGAGTCCAATGAAATCCCCAAAAAGCAAGTTTTTTTAATACCACCTGGGCCCTATTTCATAAAACTACAAGACTAATAATTATTTGTGAATTTACTTGTAGCTTGTAAATTATCAGCAAATTTCTGTTTCATAAAGAATTTCAATAGACTAATAATTACAAGTAAGTAGACTTGTAGCTACAATTGAAATTTACAAGTGCGGCGAATATTTCTGTTTCATAAAAGTATTTGTAAAATTTTTATTAGTGATAGACTTGTAGCTACAAGCGATTTTTTTACAAGAGTAGAAAGACTAATAAAAACAAAATATGATGGCTAATTTTGGTTCCTTTGGGTTTTAAATGATGTAATTCATGGATAACGTTGTACATATCACTAAAATGGATCTTAAATTATCAAGCATTATAATCGAGAATTTACAACAATTTTTGGGTGTCATGGATAGAAAAAAATATACTAGTTTTGTTGTCCCTTTAAGGAGCTTTAATGGACGTGCGTCGTTTGGCAGTTAAAGTGCAATAACAATGCAGTCTTTTAAATTTTTATGATATCAAAAATTAGTTGGCACTAAAATCAATCTACCATTCCTAGTTGCAAAAAGTCTTGCCTTTTAAATCATTATGCATTCATCTTCCTGCAATATGCACTCAAAGTAGAAGCTTTTGAATGTAAGTATATTGCGGTTTAAGGATATAAAGAAAAGTTGAATTTAACTTTTTGATATAGTAAGAAGGATTTATGTTGGTGCGGGGATTTGTATGGGACTTAAAAAAAATTGCATTGTTATAGCATTGAATTTTCATATGCTCTTGATGTAGGGATTTCAACATTCATACATACAATTCAAAATGGTTATAAATGAAAACGATATAGCACCGATAAATTAAACAATTTTCTTGAATATATTTCGTCTGTCACTGCTGCTAAAGAAAGTTCAAATATTTGTTTATTATTTGTTTATTTGCGTTAATCCTAGTTACACTTGTAGTTTTTTAGAAGCAAAATAATTTGAATTCGCCCGACTACAAATAAATGAAAATTTTTTTGAAACAGAAAACTACAACTCCATACTTTATTTGTGCTTGTAGCTACAAGTCTACAAGTACAACACTAATAGTTTTATGAAATAGGGCCCTGATGGCTGACCCTGTCAAACACTTTCGAAAAGTGCGTGAAAATAACATCAGTTTGACATTTATGTTCTATGTTATCTATACACAATTTTATTAAAAGTACTAGATTAGTCGTAGTTGACCGTTATTGTACAAATCCATGCTGATTTACTGAAATATGATTTTTCACCACTTCATATACCTATTTTATTTTTCACTATAGATTCAAATATTTTTGGAATCAATTGTAATCAAGCGATTGGCCTATAATTTACAATTGACTGCTTTAATCCAGATATATGAATGGGAGATACAGGTATAAGATGATTTCCAAGAATCTAAAAAGTCACAATTTTTAATAGAAAGGTTGAATATATGATGCAATGGTTTCAATAATAACTTTTTTTTATTATTTCTTTCAACCCAAGCAACAAGCCTCAGGTATAATACTTGCATACAAAATTTGCACAAAGAACTAAAAACAGAGATTCCCCTGTAATTTTTTGATAGGTTTGGGTCTCCCTTTTTGAAAATCGCAAAAATATATGAAGATCGGCAAGACGGAAACTGTTTAGGATTTTCTTGTCAAAAAATATTTTTCCGGAAATTGTGAGCTGGGATTTTTGTAGAACTCAGCTGGGATGCAATTTAAGCGCGGTTCCTTATCATACTTCATTTTTTTCAGAGCAAGTAGTAGTTCTAACATTGGTAACTGTGAGTTTAACTCGTCAATATAAGTAAATAGTAACGCAAAGCTAATGTTCGTGTGAGCAGCAGCAGAGACCATCGAATTACTTCGGCCAGCTAGTGTGCGTACATTTGACGAAAATGATCTAGGATCATTACAATGAATAAGCTTCAACGCCAAGGAATTTAGAGGCCAAATCATTTTTTTTTTCTAAAAATTTTAAGCAAAGCAAACGATTTGTTCCTACATCTTCTATATTCTTCATCATACCGACAAGATTTGTAATTACTTCCTCTATTGTATGAGCTCCTCACGGCTAATTTTCCGATGGTGTCAAATATTAAGTCCGCTAAGACGTCCACTGTACTTGAAACCAGGCTTGAAAGATAAATTGAGTACTGAAGTAGATTTCTTCTATTAACATCGGATTTTTCATCAATACAACGAAGCTTTTCACGTCCATTTTCAATTTGCTGTAGGAAATCGTATTCCAGGGTCCATAATTCACAAGAAACGCCAATGGGAAGATGCAATGAATATGTAGCAGTAATCACCTCGAGATCTCTGACAATTTCGACCCAATCATCTATGGCTAAGCAGTAACCGATTACAGAGCATCCCTGAGTAGAAATGAACGTAAAACTGCCAGTGGGACCATTTCTGGATGCCCCATTTAGAATAAAGAATCCGAAATCCTCAACCAGCTCAGTAAAAAAGTTCAAATTAGTGTTTCTGCTTTTATCTACAGATTCTCTTTTGAATGCGAATTGTTCAAAATTGAGAACGAAGAATTTTGGAAAACCCCTATCCGACTGTTCAAGTCACCAATTACTAAAATATTTTCATTTGTTTGGTTCAATAAAAAGTTTTTCAAAGCTTCAAATTCAGCTTTCCGATTTCTTAAAGATAAACTGGTAGTATTAAACAATTTAAGAAAATCTGGCGATTTACTTTTTAATCCATTGTTACATTGTAACAAAAATAAAAGTTAAAAGAATGAAAACCATTGGAAAAATTGGAAAATTAAAATGATTAATAGAGTAGTAGACGGCAACGCTATCCTATGTTGTACGTTGAGATATATCTTGGATATATCTTGGACCCCATTAAAATCTCAACTTTTCTTTTACGAATCCAAAACAAATAGGTATTCTATATGTCGCGAGTAAAAAATGTTTGAGATAACAATATTACCAGAGATTACGGTTAGAGTAATTTCCTTTTGAAGAGGGAGCCGATCTTTGATTTAAATTACAAAAACAGAACATGATTTCTATTGACGAGATATTCGAACTCGATATTTTCATCAAACGATATGTTGGAGAAATCAAACAAAATGTGTCCGGAATTTCCGTGTATCTGTTGCTTTGGTACCTAAATTACATGCTCGGAGATCTCGGGTAGTTCCATCAAACAGGTAAAGGTCCATCGATTGTTGATATAAATGCAAAAACCTTTCTCATGCAGAAAAACAAAATATTAAAAAGTGATTTGTACAAAGCATATTAACACTATGTAACGCGATGGGTGAAGGCCATTCTATGGTTGGATCTTAAACTACTTCTGTTATATTCTGCGTCCATTTTGCTGCTGCTCCTAAGTCATGTAACAAAGATATTCGATAAAATCCAACTATCTCCTTTGATCGCTAAAGTGTTAAATCACACAGTTATACCATTTGCTTTTAAATACCCTTAAGTTAATTCTATTTATTTTCATGCCCGAAATCCTTACTCCAAAAGGGTTTTCAACACTCTAGCCCTATAATCATCACATCTTCAAATAAACTTGAATTCCTTGCGTAACAGAACCAACTGTCTTTTTCACAATTACCTTAATGTATACTTAAGACATCTTAAACGTCTTAATGAAATGTACACCTTGTAGCTTTATTAAAGGCGAAAAGATATCAAACGCCCACCCATTTGTTGTCCGTCACCGTCATAAAGCAGTTAAAAGAGTCAATTCTTAAAAAAGGACTTCACCTAATACCTCTCTACCTGCGATGATGAGGTATTTGTTTTCAAAAGACTGCAAGAATCCTTTGATATCCAAGAAGGATGCCTATTAGAGTAATTAAATAAAGTCTTTACGTTGCCGTTTGCTATGTCTTTGCTTTCACTTGCTGTTCGTTTTGTCTTTTATTTATTCGGTCAATAAAAAAGTCTGTTTTATTTTTGTTTCGCCTCTAATTTAAAAAGATCCTGTTTCAAGAAAAAAAAAATTCAGCTTCGATTGATTTTATGATAGGTATCAAAAAATTGTGTTTTTTTCTTAACATTACTCTCTTCGGCCAAAGGATATGCGTTCTATACACAAGGAGTTGCTTGTAATGTTCGCTAAATTACTTACACCGGTAATTTAGCGCCACTTGCTTACACCCTGTTTAACAAGCCAACCCTAATTTCTTAAAAAACATTCACTTTTAATTATAAACCAAAGGACGAAGGAGGCAAAAGCACAAAAAAAAACATAAAAACAAACACTTAAGGAACCGGGCAAGCCAAGGTAAGCAAGAGAGGCAAAAAAAAAAGAACAAACTTTGGCTTTGAGGACTTTTAAGGATGTTTTAATTACTAGTAGTAGTACTAGCTTACCTGATGGTGCCTCAAGGATATCAACTCTTGTTGTCAGCGGGTAGTCCTTTTTTTCTACCACCATTAGACTGCAGTCAAGTGAGTCTTTGGCTTACTATGTGAAAAGCTTTGTGGCAACGAAAAATATGAAATATGGCAGAGTATTAAAGACTAAAGCACTTTATATGCGACAGCGAGCGGCTTTAAAGGAATGACGATTTCCTTTATCTTTTCGGTTGATATGTTGAATGGCTTGAATGACATATCGTCTTTATTGCCGATGGGATTTGATAGCTTTAAGTTTTTTCTTATTTTTATGTCGATAAAATCACATCGCACACGAGCGCCGAAGTTAAGTTGATGTCACATCAAGTGTTGTAATAACAAATCCTTTAACAACAGAAGAGGAAAAAAAAGAACGAAATTTCACCCTTGGGGGTAATCGAAAAGATATTTGAGAAATTTATCCTTAAATTGTCTTCGAAGAACTCCTGCGGCGGACAATGATTTGCTAGGGAGGTGTTTTGTTGCGCGCGTGTTTTATTTGGCAATTGGGAAGGTGTCTTGTGGGGTTATGGCTTTATAATCGATTCAATTTATTTTTTAATTGGATTTTCGTTGGCTCTGGCATTTCAAGATCATGAAAAAAAGTCTGAGAAAACTTCGGAATATGTACCTATACCCGAATATTCAAAAGCCAGTCATTTACTGTGTAACCTAACACGACTTCCTTTTAGATAACAACATAGTATTTTCCGGCTTGGTCTTTCGACTGGTTCTCAACAGGGTCTTTGGCTGATCAATGGCTTTGAACCGGTTTATCAACGGAATTTTCTCCGGTTTTCAATGGATTATAGTTTGACCGAATGAACGGTAGTGGAACCACAGTCAGTACTGAATATATGGAAAAACTTTTCCAAATTGTATAATGGCGATGAAAAGCAAAACTCCGTCAGCAATACACAACCATTCAATTTGGGTGCAGCAGGCCAACAATTTCACCCACCCGACATGGACGAACTGAAGATAGCGATATCTATAAACTTAAGTCGAACAAAGCCGCTGAAGCAGACGAGCTAGCCGCAGAACTGTACAAAGCAGCTGGAGATGATTTGGTTAGGAGAATGCACCAGCTCATTTGCAACGCTCGGAGGAAAACATGCCCAATGAATGGAACCTCTGCATATCTCCTCAGAAAAGGAGATCGCCTGAACTGCACCAACTACAGAGGTAAAAGTCTCCTTAATATCGCCAATAAGATCTTGTCTGCCGTGCTGTGTGAATGTTTGAAACCCTTCGTCAACAACCTGATAGGCCCATATCAGTGTGGTTTCAGACCCGGAAAGTCCACCATCGATTAAATATTCACACTATTGCAGGTCTTAGAGAAGACCCAGGAACTTCAAATCGATACCACATACTTTTTCATTGATTTCAGGCTCGTCTCGTTTTGGCATCCCAGAGAAACTCGTCCAGGACGATGGGTCTAGCCGTTAACGAGGTCAAGACCAAATTAATGTTGTCGATAAAAAATTACTGCCAACATCGACATCTTGGAGCAAACATCAGATTTAACTTCGAGGTAATTAAGGACTTTGTCTACATGTAGTGTTCGTAGCTTAGTGGTTAGGTGTGTTGGCTGCTAAGCAGAACGTCGTGGGTTCGAATCCTACTCGCGCCCACAGTTTTTATTTCATCTTTCGCGGGCACTGCCTCTTGCGAAGAACTGACAAAACTTCCAAGAGTATCTTCTGTCATGAAAAAGTGCTTCTCAACTTTGCCGTTCGGAATCAGCGTTAAATTGTAGGTCCCCTCAATTCTTCATACGCACCTATAGAATTGTTGATGAGAGTAAGCCACTTAGGCCTTGGCTCTTCAAGAGCTGTCGCGCCACTCAATATTTATTTTAGTCTCCTTGGGAACCGCTATCAACTCAGACAACAACACCAGCGCTGAAATCAAACGAAGAATCACTCTTGACAATCGCTGCTTCTTTCGACTTAGAAGGCAATTGAGTAGTAAAGTCCTCTCCCGAGCAGCTAAAGTGACACTCTACAAAACCCTCATCATCCCGGTCATCATGTATGGTGCAGAGACATGGACTATGACAAAATCCGAAGAAAACGCTTTGGGCTGCTTTGAGAGAAAAATTCTTCGAGTGATGGATGGATGATGAAGAAGATTCCACCAAGAACGTTACGAGCTGTACAGCAACACTGACCTAACCAGAAAAGTAAAGGTCCAACGACTTAGATGGTTGGGTCATATGTTGAGCGAATGGAAAATTATGTTCCGGCTCGTAGAGTTTTCGAATCAGACCGCGACTCAGGTGGAGCACACAAGTGGTAGAGGACCTGAACTAACTTGGCGTGCGTAACTGGAGACAGCTTGCCAGGAACCGAGCTGGCTGGAGAAGTTTGTTGGGTAAGGCCCTGATCCGACCTGGACTGTTGTGCCACCATAAGTATAAGTAAGTTAGAATGAACGGTTTCCTTATTTCAAGAGACATGGAGTATTACCACTCTTCATCCTGATACTGTCGATGGTTCGCACCCTTGAGCACATTGTGAAGTGTGAACTTTATTTGAGATGTAAATATTCAAACAAACCTCTTTTATGAGATTTAAATTTTGTTGGTCTGATTTATAGTATTTTGGAATTCGTAATGTACGGAGCTAATGCATCATTGGGTGCACCATAGCTTCTTATTAACCCTTTCCCATTTTAAACCCTTATATATCGCTTTGTCGTATTTAAAATACCCTTGTCCCTTTCACAGACTCTAGACTAAATTATTTGTGTCGATACCGAATTCCATTTCAAACTGTTCAATAGTTTAAGCTTAAATGACGAAAAAAATAACAAACAGACGGAGTAAGTTTCGAATTTATTAGCAAGGATTCATTCGTCTATTTGAGCGATGAAGGGGAAACAAGCCATGATGCTTAAGTGGACTCGCACGTAACTTGACATGAGCCACCGGTTTTGAAAATAAATTTAAGATTAAGAGGTTGTTTAATGGTATTGGAATACATTTCCCCGACATTTGTTGAGTTTATTCTATTCCTTTAATTATTTTCTTCTTTTTTTCTTAAGTAACATAAATTAATTTCAATAAATTATGAGCAGGCATTTTCATATATTTATCGACGACCACGAATACTGAAGCTCTGAAGCTATTCACAGTTGGCCTCATATCTACATCCTGAATGTATCTTGTATGAAAAAACTAAAAGGCATTTTTTTTTTAACAAAAAAGAACCACTCTATTAGCTTGACTCCATTTCTATGAAAGAAAAACAGAAAATAAAGTAAAAAAGCTTCGTCCAATATAAAAATGTTCGCTCATGCGAATTTCATTTGTTGTGTTTTCAAACAAAAGATAAATAAACCAATCAAAATTTTCCACCTCAAGAATTCACAACATCCATCCCTGGTGCGGTCAATTAGTTTTCACTTCACTAAGCATTCAGATTCAGATTGTTTTTACAATTATTTCCGAAGAGGTCTTCAGGGGCTACAAGCCTACCCTACCCAGTCTATAAACACAATATTAACGAATTTATATTTTTCTTCATTTATTACAGACAGACGCTGCTTGGCTGCCTGGACTGTTTGCTGGCTTAAGAAATTCAACTTAATTAAACAAGACCATCATCTAACATGAAGCAACTTCAATGAAAAATTTAATGTTGCATACAACCACATTGGGTTGGTCTCTTGGTCAATCAGCTGAATTAGAAAAGAGCCAGCGTCAGCCACAGTTCAGCGGTTACCAAAACGCATCCAAATCCAAAGCCTCATCTAACCGAATGAGTAAGATGAATAAGATGAACCCCCGGCAGGCCGGCTGGCAGCGTAAACCAGAAAAGTGCTAAAAATGAGCAGCCACGAGTAATTTGGGTGCGGTTGTACGCCTCAATGCCAAAGGATTTGCAAAATCTCCCAAAATATGGAGAAAAGAAGTCAGCCACTAATTAAATAAATTAAACCAAGCGTTAACTTTTAATGCAAAATATAAATTTTATAGAAAGCTGAGGAAACAATATGCCATTCGTTCAATGTACATCCATATCTGGGTAGGCAAAACTGGCAGTGGCAACAGCAGCTGGTGTTGAGAAAATGTTGGGTGTTGCGGGGGCGTGTATAGATTTGATATGGAACAAGAGTAAAAATAGCAATTCGTTTGGAAGCCACATCGGGATTAGCACCCGGCCACAATTGTTGTATGAGAGTCTTTTGTTAACAAGCATAGGTACAAGAGAATGGAAAAATAGAATGAATGAATCTTATGGTTTTTTGAAGATATGGGCGGTTGTGTTATGCATTCTGAAAATTCGGTTCATGGTATTTGAACGTGGTTAACTTTTTGAGTTTATAATTTTGTATTGTTTAAAACATGAGAGTTAAATTTAATAAGTAACATGAACAGTAAAATATAAAATAAAAAAAACAAGCTCCTATTGTGCATATACAGCTTCATTGGGCTCTAAAACTTTATTGTTAAATCTTCCTGTTCAGTTGTCGTTTATTTGTTATGTGATGCTTTGTCTGGTACCTAGTTTAAAAATGTCCCTATACTGAAAGAGGGGGAGCTCGAACTTGGTCGGTATTAACTGGTCCATCATTTCTTCTTTCTCTTGTTTCTTGCTATTAGTCTTTGAATCATTTTTTTTTTTTTTCATTTCCTACTATGACTAGGATTGCTTCTTTAGAACAGACCTTACAGACATTCTTCTTTATTTTAGCTCAATTCGATATTTTTCTTCCTCTTCTACAGCTTCATGCATTTATAGTCACTAGTCGACCCAGCTCTCAAAATTCGAGTGCGTTAAATCTTCATTGGAGGTTCACATTCATCAACATGTTTATCAACTTTTTTCGTGTTGGTGGAACAAATGTACCTGACATTTCTGCAGGGAGCTAACTTCACCGGACACTACCTTCACATGGGAATTAACTTGACCTCAAGTGGGAAATATGTTTACCTTTTTTGGTGAAGTTATGTCCCAACTTTGGTGGGATATTACTTCGCTTTTCTTTGGCTATTTCCCCCAAAAGGTGGTGTTGAATGGTAGCTGCACAGGAGATTCAGAAGGTCAGCTAACCTTTATAAGAGGTCAAGCTAGCTCTCTAATAGACTACTGCTTTGCTACTCCAAGGCAAATAAAGAATTCAAAAGAATATGTCTTTTAAAAAAGTCCACATTTGAGTAAGAGGCAGTATCGATTATCAATTCCTCCCGCAGTTCTGCCGAACTCTGGAAGGCTGTGAAAATTTCAAATGGAACCAGAAATATCATTGCTCTAGGATTACAAGCACAAAGTCTGTGTGAACACTTCAAAAAGCTCCTCAATGCAACGATTAGATCACCCTTAATACAATACGCACCCCCTTTAACCACAGACGATTTTCTAGACGCACCGTTTACAATAAATGAAGGGAAAGAAGTCATTTATTGAGAAAGCTAAAGTAAATAAGGCACCGGGAGATGATCGAATTCCTTTTGAGTTGTATAAGCACGCAACTAACGAATTTTTAGTGCTACTTACGAATGAATTCAATCGGCTTTTCGAAAACGCTTTGGTCCCTGAAAGTTTCAAAAAATTGATAATTTTTCCGCTTTTCGAAAAAGGGAACTATGAGGACGCATCAAATTATTAAATACAAATGACAAACTGTTTGCTGGGATTATGGAGAATAGAATGTCCGAATGGAAGAGAAAAGACTCTCTGAATTCCAGGCCGGTTTTAGAAGAAATTATTCAACAACGGATCACATATTTTCATTGTACAACATTGCCGATTCATATAGATATCAGGAAGAAGAAAAGACTATATGCGTTCTTTGTTGATTTTCGAACAGCATTCTACTCTTTCGTTCGTGAAGGGCTTTTCTATAAGCTTTATACGGAAATGGGTCTCAAGCAAGGCTGTATCCTGAGTGCCTTGCTCTTTTTATTGTTTATAAACGACATAACAGTTGTGGTCAGAGGAGGTTTAGTGTTTGGAGGAGCTTCTTCTTTCTGCACTTTTATACGCAGATGACATAGTCTTCTTTGCAGAAACGGTTGATGGTTTGCAAATGATGATGAACAGGCTAAAAGGCTATTGTAATTGCTGGAATCTTGACAAATATCTTTCGAAATCCAAGATAATGATTATCAACGCGGGTGGTGGCAGGAATGCAAGAAAGGAGAAGTGGATATTCAACAACGAGGCGGTCGAAAAACATATCGAACGGAAACTAACAGAGTCAAAGCGTGCAATTTCAACTGTTTGGGAACGCTGCTTCAAAAGTGACTGCATTGTACATAGTGCTAAGCACAAAATTTTTCGTTCAACAGCGGCATCGATTATGCATTTCAACTATATATTGTCAAACTTTTTCAAATGAATGATGAAAGAATACCCAAAATCGTATTGAAGTGTTCGATTAGGTCGAAAGGGCATATAGTAACAGAATGGGAAGATTTGGCAGCTACATACAGGACAAATTTAATGGTTACACAAAACGAACAGCAGCAGATAAGGTGCTGAGGAAAAAGTTTGATATACAATTAGAAAAGTACGGTCATATCTTGTATGACAGAAATGCTGCTGAAGCCCACTCGTCACTTTTTAGATGCTATTATAACCGTTTAAACTTCTGCCTTGCTAATAATACATATCTTCTTAACTCCATGTCATTAAATAAAATAAGCATTATTTTTAAAACGAGAGGGGAGCTACTTCCTCATAACTTCAAGCCTCATCGTCCTGATTTGCCTTTAATTTGCAGTCTCTGCAGTTTGAACAGTCGAGAAGACATTCATCATTTTATTGCAATTTTTATGAAAGAGTTCAGAGTGAAATATTTTGGAAAAGAAAGTTTGAGTGAAGGTGAGCTTATTGCTATTCTAAATGGAAATGTCGGTTGGAATGTCCTTTATAATTATATCCTTGCTTTTTTCGTTACAGAAACTGTATAATAAATGAAGATTTTTAAGTTACAAATTAAGATGCTTAGATAATTTTCCATATGTATATTATAAAAAAAAAATGTGGTGGTGCAACAGCTCTTGAAGAGCCAAGGCCTAAGTGGCTTACTCTCATCAACAATTCTCTAGGTGCGTGTGAAGAATTGAGGGGACCTACAATTTAACGCCGATTCCGAACGGCAGTGCTTCTCAACTTTGCGGTTCGGAATCGGCGTTAAATTGTAGGTCCCCTCAATTCTTCACACGCACCTAGAGAATTGTTGATGAGAGCAATCCACTTAGGCCTTGGCTCTTCAAGAGCTGTCGCACCACTACATTTTTTTTTTTTATAATATCATGACAGATGATACTCTTGGAAGTTTTGTCAGTTCTTCGGAAGAGGCAGTGCCCGTGACACGAGTAGGACTCGAACCCACGACGTTCTGCTTAGCAGCCAACGCACCTAACCACTAAGCTACGGACACTACATATGTATATTATATTAACTCAAATAATGTCAGTCTGGTAGACGGCCATAGACCAAACCATTATAGACTTATAATAAGTATTAATTTTATATTGAAATATAGAGTCATTTCTAAACTTAAAAACTAAAATTTTACTTAAACAAACAGTGAAACAATTTTTGACCAGTTCGGTAGGACTGCAAACAATTACGATGATTATGTATTGAACTGATTTGAAATAAAATTAAATATTCCAAACTGCTTTGCTTCAAAAAAAATTATAAGTACAGAAGTTATGTTCATATGGTTTCCCCCTACCTTTTTTCTCTGGAATTTATAACTACATAATCTAACATCCGTAACCGAATTTATGCCATTGCGTATATACCGGAAGTTATATTTCCAACATAATAATCGTAGATTCTCATTTTTATTCAACGCCAGTCACATAATATTAAAAATAAAATAATATATTGAATTGTGTTGTGTCTATTGCCGTGTCGTCCTTCGACCTGAACTTATTACCAAATAAATCAGAATTTATTTTCATTGAAGGAATTAAAGTGATCAATAAATTCTTTTAAGTATCATCACGAGTCCTCGTAAAGCGCCTGTTGAATTTAGAAAACATAAACCTACACGTTCAAAGTATAACTGATTCAAGAACCCGCTGCTTCACAAATAAAAAAAGACACAAATTCAATTCAAAGGAAAGGCCAAAACCAAGTCAAAAGATATACGAAAAAAATATTAAGTGATTCCGTTGAATCTACTATCTACTCGAAGTTGAAAAGGAGTAGGTACGAGTTAGGATTGGCAACATATTTGCTTTCGACTGGTACGTGATGGGAATCCATGTTACCCTCAAGTTCAAGTTGTCTGTCTACCACTCTTCCTCTACTTGACTTTGATGTTCTCTAAAGACAGAGACACATAAAAGAGATAAAAGAACCAAGAAAAAAAAAATCTATTAAAAAAATTATAAGTTAATCCCTTGTGGAATATTTTCAATTGTTTACAAGACAAATTGCTTCCACGTGAGTCGATAGGGTCTAGGGACGACTTAACGTTCAACACATAAGCGGTCCTCACAATCTAACATCAAGGAACATTTTTATGCTGGTATGGGACATGTTAAATTTGCTTTATTGAGTCCTTTCTGTGCTTGATACCAATCTTATGGGTACGAGGAAGTGGGCCATATATTTTGAGGTAGATGACAAAAAGGATCATTGAACATATTGAATTTATTCCTTGGGTCGGGTTTAATGGCCAAACATGATGTTTGCTTTTATTGGATGTTGTTCGAGGGTCAATTTAAGAGTGTATTAGATTGGCCTAATTATGACCTTTCAATATGTCGTTCAATTTTATGAGATGACGATGATTTTGAGGTGTATTAAAGGGTTGAGTTATTGGGTATTACTCTTTTATGCACCATATTTATATCAATTGTGGGTCTTTAACATTAGATTCTTCCGTTTTGTGGTTCATATGAATAGCTTGTCCACAAAATGGTTATTCCAAAATAACGTTTTCCTTTTTTTATGTTGCACCTGCTCCTTCGCGTAGAACGAATTAAAATGAAATCACTTCCTACTCTATAATTAAGCAGGAGTTATCTTTGTGCTGCAGTAGTAACCAATCGTTTGATAATATTCTAATGAAGTCACTCGAGAGTCAAAGGAACCACCAGCCAAATGGACATAATCTTGCTCATCCATCCTCCACCCTTGTAGTTTTTTTTTTCTTTTTCAGACGAACTCGTCTGTTGTCTGGCAAGGAAGGCGTCTGTAATAATTAAAATTCTTTATCACCAGTGTTCTTAATTTTATGGAGATCTGATTTAAGAACGAGAAAAAAGAGAATACTGTACGGTTTCTAGATTTTGACAATATAAGAAAATGTACGCGACGCTGAAGCTGGCGGGTTTATCCAGTGGATGAAGAATCAGTAGAAAGGAATGGAACTTTTAAGGCGCTAGAAGATAATTATATTTTAATTAGAATCATCCGGCTGTAAACTGTCCTTCTACCTTTTTTTTATAACTAAGAAACTGAGAGTTTTTTTTTGCAGTTTGTCCTTAGAGACTGAGATTTATTGATGGGGAGCATTATTCTTAGATGCGTTGAGGGTTGTTATGGGACGGTTTTTCAATCAATGTTATTCCCTTGTTGGTTTCTGTTGTTCATAAGGATTTAAAATGTATCGATGTTTTTTTGTCTACTTCAGAGGGATGTTCCTTAAAAAAATATTTAATTTAACTACTGCTTGAAGAACGAAACAGTGGATAGATACATTGTTCACCAACAATAATTATAAGAGATAAAAGTATAACAATTAAGATTACCCGCCAACGCATACTCAAGGAAATTTTAGAAAAATAATGGTTATCTTTGATAACCGAAAAAAAATAACAACAAAACCTAAGATAATAAGATAGTTTTGCGAATTGTGATCATCCTATATAATTACAGATATTGCATGAGTAAATGTAGTTCTTTTATTTCCAAACCTATATTGGGATTTTCTTGCCACTACAATAGTTTTTTTAATAAAACAATTCTTGACAAAATCACTGAACAATCTTTCGAAATAATTTAGTTGTTACAAAAAAAATAGTTTTTTGTATAATGTACTTTGAGCCATTTTCTTCACTACAAGTTGAAGTCAATTTGTGATTTTGGTTTACTTCACTCACTTTGACAGTTTCAACTTTTGATTCTCCACTCTTAAGTTAATCAACTTCCGATTTTCTCAACTTCCGTAAAAAGTAGAAGTTTAGAGGCAAACTTGAGAATTTTCTCTCAAATATGTTGATACATATTGTACCTACCTATCTCCTGTCAAAAATTATTTTCATTATGAATAACAATAATTATTTGAACAAAAAATTGCTCGTTCAGTTGTGTTTGAGGTGTTGAATAAATTCAATAAAAGAAAGTAAAAAAATAAATTGTAAAAATTCAAAAATTGAAATGCAAAAAAAAAAATTGGTTGCGGGTAATAAGTAGTCGGTTTCTGGCTAATGGTGTAACGGTAAGCGTGTAGAAATAATTGGTAGTGGGTAACAGAGTAGTGTCGTAACGGGTAAGCGGCTATGGGTAGACATACTGCATAGCACAAGTGGGTAGTGGGCTGGGTATTGTGGTAGAGGGTTATCCTTATCGATTATCGTTTGAGGCAGTACGAAGTCTGCAGGGTCAGCTAGTATACTGATAATTGACAAAGTCCAAGAGTATTTAGGAATTGCAAAGTTATTTTCAGAATCTTTAAACTGATATGCTATCATATTCATAATCTCTCCTACCTCGAGGAAAGTTTGAATCCACTTGGCAGCTTTTAAATATTTTTTTCGATAACTACCATCCGAATTTTGAAACTAAACAAAAAGAAACCGAAGGAAAACAAAAATTACATCTTCGTTTTGAAAAAAAAAATCATTTCTTAGTAGTTTAAAATTTCGAAAATGGATGGCTCTCTCAGCGAATGAAAAAAAGGAGTGCAGTTATAGTACACTATTTGAATCGTAGAAAGAAAACAATATTCTTCGTTCTCCTTAATTCTCATGGTTTGAAGTGACGTAAACACTACAATATTCAGCCAAGAGATTAAGAGCCATTTTCTTCTCTATTGCTCAACTTGTAGGAAACTCTCAAGTTGGCCAACTCTAGATTTGAGGAAAACTTGAGAGTTGAGGGACAAGTAGGAAATCGTTTTTTTTTTCACTACTTTAAATCTCAACTCGAGAGTTGAAATTCAAAAGTTGAATTCTCTTATTTTTTCAAAATTTCCCTGATACATTTTTGACAATTTAGTCTATTTCAACTTCAGATATGAATTTATGTCAAAAAATTTGTACATTTCTTCAGTAATTGTCATTTATGTAATTTTTTTTATACGAGAACATGGGAGATGCATCATTTTTTCTTGCTTACCAGGGGAACTGGTTCCAGTTTTCCTTTGAAAACCAGTAAGTTTTCCGAGTACCTTTCTAAAACCCATTTTTAAATTTTCCAGTTTTCCATTTGAAAACCACGGCACCTAATGGAATTTTCCCTTTGAAAACCAATGAGTTTTCCGAGTTTTTCATCAAGAACTTTCTATTTGTCCATTCTAAAACCAAATGGGTTCCAACCAAAAAAAATTTAATTTCCGACCTTTTTTTGGTTTTTCCAGTTTGCCCAATCTTCCATGAGTTTTTTCCAATTTTTTTTTTCACAGAAATCATCACTGAATAAGAAAAATACGAAACAAATTATGTATACTCAAAAACAGCAACTGTTGTTAAAAAAACAGTTTGTTCTTTTGTACTTAGAATTAAATTTTGTTTATTCAAAGAAAAAATACTTACAGCTTTGAATTTCGTTTTCAAATAAATTATACTGTTTTCAAATCGTTCAACTGAAAACACGAATTCTTTTATTTCAATTTATTATATTAATCCATGAACTTATATCAGGTTATGGGCCCAGTCCATGCTTAATATTTCTTGGTTGTATTTATAAAAGAATTCAAATTAACGATTTTTGCATTAATTGGATATTGGAAATAAAAAAAAAAAAAAAATTCAAGATGTCCCAGAACGTTCTCCCGTCCATTGAGAAACTTAAAGTCCGTGAAAATTGGAATTCCTGGAAGTTTGGGGTTAAGACGTACCTCGAACTGGAAGACCTTTGGATTGCATTGAATATCAAGATAATGTAGTACCGGATGCCAAAAAAGTGACGAAAGCCCGAACAAAAATAATCTTATTGATTGAGCCGATCAATTTTGTACATGTACAGTCTGCAAAAACTGCGAAAGAAGCATGGAACAATCTAGAACGAGCTTTTGAAGATTCTGGGCTAACGCGTCGAGTTGGACTTTTAAGAACTTTGATTAATACACGCTTAGAGGATAATGATTCCGTTGAGGCATACGTCACGAAGATAGTTAACACTGGTAATCGATGCAAATAATACTAATTATTTCTATATATTCCCAGATGAATCGAATTCAGTGGGGAATGTTGTTGAATTAGATGGAAATATTGGTGAAATCGATGTTAATGTTGGCGAACTAGATGTTGTTCTCGAAGATAACACTACCGTTGAAAATAACAACAGCACCAAACAAACCATAGTAATCTCAGATACCAATTCAGATACCTGTGATACAACAACTGAGACATTTTACTCTGAAGAAGAAGAAATCGATGAAAGTTCAGGGAGTGATGTCAGTTACGTTCCATCGATACCAATTTCCGAAGTCAGTGTTGCTGAACCAAGACACTCTCAACGTACTCCGAAGCCTGTCCGAATGGATAATTTTGCTTGTCAAGCTAAGTCAACTGAGCTTTACGATCCAATAACAGTTCAAGAGGCGTTGAACCGAAGCGATGCGAAGTTTTGGAAAGCAGCCATGAAAGAAGAATATGATTTATTGATTGAAAATCAGACTTGGATGTTGACCGACATTCCGCCCAAGAAGAGGTCAATCGATTGCAAGTGGGTTTTCAAAACCAAGAAGGACGCCACAGGCAAGATTTCCCGATTCAAAGCTCGACTTTTTATAAAAGGCTGTGCTCAAAAACATGGTATCGATTACGACGAAACTTACTCCCCTGTAGTGCGATATACGTCCATCCGATTTTTACTTGCAATAGCCGACAAATATAACCTGGATATCGATCAAATGGACGCAGTAAGTGCATTTCTGCAAGGCGAACTGAGCGAAGAGATTTTTATGTTGCAACCAGAATGATTTGGTGACAATAGTTCAAAGGTATGCAAGCTTAAAAAATCCTTGTATGGTCTGAAGCAAGCTAGTCGCATCTGGAACAACAAATTGGATGCACCACTACTAAAGTTCGGTCTGTCAAAATCGAAAGTTGATCCATGTGTATATTACAAAATATCTGGAGATAAAATGCTATACGTAGCAGTTTACGCAGATGATCTCCTAATTTTATCAAATGACGAAAAGCAACAGTTGGAACTAAAGGACAACTTAAAGTCGAATTTCAAAATGAAGGACATCGGTGAAGCACGTTTCGTTTTGGGCATTCAAATAAAGAGAGATCGCAAGAAAGGAATGATTTCATTAGACCAAGAACTATACATAAATGACATTCTTAGTCGTTTCAATATGATGGATTGCAATTCAGTGAAAACGCCCTTAGATCCTAATCAAAACCTGACGAAAGAGATGTGTCCTCAAAGCGAAACTGAACGCAAAGAAATGACTGACGTGCCTTACCAACAAGCTGTTGGTAGTATATTGTTTGCGGCTCAAGTTTCACGTCCCGATATCAGCTTTGCTGTGAGTACGGTCAGCCGATACAATCAAAATCCTGGAAAACCACACTGGACAGCAGTTAAACATATTCTACGGTACCTTAAGGGAACAGCCGATATGAAACTTGTATATACCAGTGGTGATAACAATGTATTTGCTTTTTGCGATGCTGACTGGGCAAGCAATACTGATGAAAGACGTTCTGTTACCGGCTATACTTTCCTGCTTAATAATGGTACTATTTCTTGGATTTCGAAGAAACAACCAACGGTTTCTATCTCGACCAATGAAGCAGAATATGTGGCGCTAGCAGCAGCAGCTCAAGAAGCAGCTTGGTTGAAAATGTTGCAGAGAGAGCTCATTCCAAACTCACCAGACTCGACAACAATCCGATGTGACAATCAAAGTGCTATAAATTTGGCTCTAACCAGTTCTTATCATGGCAGAACCAAACACATTGATGTCAAACACCATTTTATAAGAGTAAAAATCGATGAAGGCAAAATAATTCTAAAAAACGTTAGTACCAAAGATATGGCAGCTAATGTGATGACCATGAAGGCTCTACCAGCCCCAAAACACAACGTTTGTGTTACTGCACTCGGATTACGCTTTGGCAAAATCTAATTAAGTGGAGGTGTTAAAAAAACACTTTGTTCTTTTGTACTTAGAATTAAATTTTGTTTATTCAAAGAAAAAATACTTATAGCTTTGAATTTCGTTTTCAAATAAATTATACTTTTTTCAAATCGTTCAACTGAAAACATGAATTCTTTTATTTCAATTTATTATATTAATCCATGAACTTATATCAACTGTTGACAGGAAATAATATTGTTTTTTAATTCAAATGTCTGTCGAATGTAGTAGATCATCGTTTTGGTACTTTTTTTTGACAGAGATCTAATATATAACACTAGGTCTGTTAAATGACTCTGCTCCGCACCGAAAAGTACTGTAAAGATTCAAAAAGTACACGTTTGTGTGTTCCATGAGAAAAACCTTGCCCCAAACTGTTCTACAATTTGTCATTTTGTGTTCCATGAAGTTATCCAGCTCAGTTGAGTACACGTTTTTCTGCCCCTACTTTTTCGGTGGTATAGCTTTGTGAAAACTATCAAATGTCAAAATTTCAAATGCCAATTATTTTTATTTTTTTCCAATCAAACAATTTTTTGAAATTATATCGATTGACGAGTTTTCCGAGGAAGCAAAAATATTACTCCTATATTCCAAAGTAAACATATATCGAAAAAATCTAATAAGCTATTCAGAATCTTGCTTCCAACAAAAAATGAAATTTGTATTCAATTTGAATATTTATTTAACAGCTGATTTTATGCTTCAAAACGATATAACAGGGAGCTGGTCTTTTCTGTTCTTTCTTGTTCTGACAGTTTTCATTTACTTTTGCTGTTCTTTAATGTTTACTGTTTAATGAAGATCAGAACAGCACATGATCTTCATTAAACAGTACTTATGCTATATTGAACAAGTTTGTATATATAAGAATTTATTCAACGTAACATAAGAGCTTATTCATATAAAATATCTAGAATTATGTACCCAGCTACCCGCTACTTCCACTATCCCACTACCCTTACCCAGCTTCTCTTTACCCCCTACGTACTACCGCTTAACCACTACCCGCTACCCTTGCCATATTTCATGAACAGCTTCGTCGAATTTGTAAAGATTACTTAAAACCATCAATACCACTTCCCGAACATTCCCTTAAAATTTGGTACGTAGGAATCGGTGGTAGGAGGGTAAAAATTTAGGACTAAATGTATTTTTCAATTCCACACCATAAAAAATAACAAACAAAATTTCCTAAACATAAAAATATTTTTTATGGGGTGAACTACATATTCATATCTACTGAATATACAGATGAAATTTCATCAAATATCAAAATCGGTCAAGCCGTTTCGAAGGAGTTTACACACTAAAACTGTGGCATCAGGTTTTTATATACAAAATGGGTGACATTTTCCCGAAAACTGTGTAAGAAGTAAGATACAGTTTATTACAAGAGAGGAAGGGGTAAAAAGTAAAACCGGCAGAACCCCAGGCGATGATAGATCAAGTGCTAATGGGTTCCCCTTTTGCCAAACTCCTATCCTATCACTACAGATACCCACTTCACCGTTACCCCGCTTCCCACTACCCATTACCCGCAACCTGTCGACCCGCTTACCGCTACCCACTATCCCACCATTCAACTACCATGAACGACCTCTACGCCGCATTGGCATTGTTTGCTGTTTTAATGATGAAAAATATAAGTATGAACTTTAACATGTTTTTCTATCTTTTATTATTTAACCAACCTTTCACAATAAAAAGCTTTAATTTCAATATCACTACTGCAATCAATGTACAAAAATTAATAAAAATCGACGATTTTTTTAGAGTAAGAAGTAGCTCTTAAAAAGTAGGGGTAAGTGGTAGGAAGTTGAAAAGGACTGAATGTATTTCTTAATGCAACACTATAAAAAATTATTCAGAAAAAAAAACGCCCAAGAAATGCAAAACCAAAATGTGTTGATGAGCCATTCCTAACAATTAGCGGTATACGAATTAGTTATATACGTATTCTTGTGATGCTTAATTTACTCGGGCTGGGGTATACTCGCCGGAGTCCAAGGTCCGTCTGAGGAAAGCACGAAAACTCAACAAAGAAAACACCAAACTCTCTCCAATTAGATTTTAACTCTTCTTTATTGAAATAATTCAACTTAAACTAAAATATACATAGGGGTTTATCCTTACATATACTCTTAAAATTAGCCTTATAAGTACGCTAGTGACACGGCCTCAAAGGGAGGGGGACTCTCGGAAGGAGAAACAAAATATAACCTATCGCCACAGCCTCGAAGTGAGGGGGATTCTCAGAAGGAGGTAATTGCCACGGCCTCGAAGTGAGGGGGATTCTCGGAAGGAGGGAAAACTTATCTATTGCCACGGCCTCGAAGTGAGGGGGATTCTCGTAAGGAGGGGAAACTATAACCTATTGCCTCGGCCTCGAAGTGAGGGGGATTCTCGGAAGGAGGAGAAACTATAACCTATCGCCTCGGCCTGGAAGTAAGGGGGATTCTCAGAAGGAGGTTATTGCCACGGCCTCGAAGTGAGGGGGATTCTCGGAAGGAGGGAAAACTATATTTAATACAACCTCGACCAATATTTAGTATCCAAAAATAAGACAATGCTGATTGCCCTATGCACCATCAACTTATTGCTAATCAATTATCGACGGTGGGAGAACAAACCAAAATGTTTCTCGAATTACAAAATAATCTTAGCATCTACTTAACAACTATTAGGTAAAAACTAAATGTGAATTATATAATCACAGAATTAAAAGTGCATAAGAAAATACATAATCGGTAGTTGATGTGATTCATAGTCTGGGCGGTAAAGCTGCTGATGGTTTTATAATCTGGGCAGTGCGGTTGTTTATTTTAAAAATAGTCCGGGTGCACGGAGTTGTATTTTTCCACGGTTGTTCGTAGTCCGGGGGGTTATTTTTATAATAGTTCGGGCGGTACGGTTGATTATTTCTTACGGTAATCCGGGTTGGTCGGCGTTTAAGGCGTGAAGTGTAACGCTTCGTTACATTCTCATACCTACTGAATGCACATATAGGATTTCATCAACATCGGTCAAGCCGGAGAGTATGACCACTACAACTGTGACAGAAGAATTTTATACACTATACTTACTTACTTAAGGTGGCGCTACAGTCCGTTGTGGACTTGGGCCTCAATCAACAGCCTCCGCATCCTAGCTCGGTCCTTAGCTAGCTGTCTCCAGTTTTGCCCTCCAAGTTGATTGAGGTCCTCTTCCACTTGAGTGCGCCACCTGAGTCGCGGTCTTCATCTCAACGCTCCTATCAAAACAGCCTAAGGCACTTTCATCCGATTTTGTCAAGGTCCATGCTTCTGAACCATGAGAGCAGGACTGGAATGATGAGTGTGTTGTACAATTTTACCTTAGTTGCTCGAGAGAGGGCTTTTCCACTCAGTTGCTTTCTTAGCCCAAATAAACAGCGATTAGCAAGAGTTATTCTTCGTCTGATCTCGGCACTGGTGTTGTTGCCCGTGTTTATAGCGTAGGCGTAGCCTAGGTAGACAAACTCCTCTACTACCTCGAAGTTGTATGCCTCTATTGTGACGTTCTGTCCGAGCCGTCGGTGTTGGGTGTCCTTCCTCAAAGACAGCATATACTTCGTTTTTTCCTCATTTACCGCTAAACCCATTTTTGTCGCTTCTGTATCAATTATTACAAAGGCATCACGCTGTGTTCTTGCCATTATATCAATATCATCGGCGTACGCGAGAAGTTGAACAGATTTTTGAACATAGTGCCTCTGGTGTTGTCGGTGGAGTTCTTCACTATCTTCTCTTGATGTTAAAGAAATCGCACCACAGTGCATCGCCTTGTCTGAATCCTTTTTTGACGTCGAAAGATTCTGTAACCTCGTTGCCAACCTGGATGGAGCAGCGTGAGTTCGCCATCGTCATTTTGTACAAGCGAACGAGCTTGGCAGGGATGCTAAAACTAAAAATATAGCTTTATACAGTTCGTCTCTGTAGATACTGTCAATGAAAAGGTGGTGGGTATCGATTTGGAGTTCATAGGTCTTTTACAGGATCTGCCGCAACGTGAAAATTTGGTCGATGGCTGGCCTGAAGCCACATTGATAAGTACTAATCAGTTTGTTGACGAAAGGCTTCAGACGATGTTAAGTAGACTGATTCCTCTGTAGTCGGTGCAGTTTAGAGGATCTCCCTTTTTCAGGATATTATTTTCATCGATTTGTTTGGCTAAATACATATGTGTTTGGAGGCATTCCCTGTATATCCACTTAATATTGAAAATTAAAAGTCCCCATAGCCTCACCGCAGTTACCAATAACTAAATAAACAATAACCTTTGAACTCAAAGAAGTTATATTTAGATATTTATTCTATGAAAATGAAATTAGGAGTGAACGTTTTGAAACAAAACTTGATATTTTTAATTGCAGAGTTTCGTATTCACATATTTATATGAAAGTGTGATACATAACTTGTACGTAAATTAATGTCCTTCAATACTTAAGTCATTGGCGAAAAATATTTTCAAAGTTCTCTTAAGCGAATGTAGACAAAAAATTTATGTAATCGAACATTTTATTGTACCCATGCACAATTGCACATACATAGAGTATAAACGCTTGCTAAGAAACTGAACTGTTATGGACTTCCACACTTCCACACTTGCTGGTGATGGAAACCTTATGAGATATTAGAAGAATTCCTAATTCGCTGCACTGTATTAGCCCCATACCAACACAAAAAACAAAAACAATGAAAATCCGGCTTGGCGATTCAAAGCACGCTCGGTGGTACCCTCTTAAATTCAGCTACATACCGATTAATACATAATCCCATTTCCCATCTAACCCCATCAACCATCATAGTCATCAACATCTTCGACATTATTCAGAAGCGGAATGAGTGCTTTCATATTCTCTGAATATCTCTCGATTCGCATCCTTGCCCTCACTAAATCCTTTTTTGCGGAGGCATTTAGAATCTTTGATTTCGTCCCCTAACGCTGTTTATAGATGATGGTCCCGTCAAATGAAAAGAAAACTGAGTCTCAGTAGTCCCGGTGCCAGTCAGCAGTGGTATAATGGAAGAGCCATCATTGAAGTTCCACGTCGTTGATTTTATTAGTCTCTGGCGAACAATTTTCTTTGGAATTTAAAGGATTAGATACAAGTTGTTTTCCTTCAATATAAATTGCATTAAGACATCGTAAAAAATACGCTCCATTTAGTTTCGGGTTTCTTCGGGATATATGTGACGTGATTTTGTTATTTGAATGAAAAACAAATTAAGTTGTAAAATCGAAAATTTTCAATCAACTTTTTATCTATAAAAAAAAAATACTTTAAAGTTCGAACGAAAAAAAAGAGCTTGAATGAGCGATTAAGTATAGCAAGAACAAGTTATCAACCTAAGATCCATGAATGGAATATTCCAATCAAACAATATAATCCCACTTTTCTCTTGTGGTACAGAATAAAAGATAATCCGAAAGTACAATGAAGTCTCCGCTTGGTGATACTATCTGCGCTCGATGGAATATCAATGCGAGAATGATGATGGCCACTTGGCGTTGTGTTTACCAAGAAATTATAAGGAAATAGATTACCGCCACATCCTTCCAGGATAATAAGATAAATTTGATATTGGTGAATGTTCTTAAAGCTGTGCACATCATTTCGCTGAGGGTAAGAGAAGTGACACGTACATACAAGAACGCTTGTCTTACGTACTAGAATCATTATAAGAGACCGGAATACTAAGGAGCTTTTGCAATGATAATAATTACTATTATTTTTTGGTTGGGGTAAGTCTGTATGGAATACTGATCACTATTAGGGCATTAGGTCTCAGAAGGCTCTAGGAAATAACACCAGATTTTTTTTGGAAAAAACGGGGGTAGTTTCCGGTAGCCGCCTCAGAACGTACCTACTTGGCTTAAGGTTTTTTTTTTTTAATGGAGGTGGTTGTAGTTTAAAAAATAAAAAATAGAATGGCGCGACAGCTTTTGAAGAGCCAAGGCCTAAGTGGCTTACTCTCATCAACAATTCCCTATGTGCATGTGAAGAATTGAGGGACTTACTTACTTAAGGTGGCGCTACAGTCCGTTGTGGACTTGGGCCTCAATCAACAGTCTCCGCCAGCTAGCTCGGTAATTAGCTAGTCGTCTCCAGTTTTGCACTCCAAGTTGATTGAGGTCCTCTTCCACTTGAGTGCGCCACCTGAGTCGCGATCTTCCTCGCCTCCTACGTCCCTCGGGAAAAGTGTCGAAGGCTTTCCGGGCCGGAGCATTGGTGTTCATTCGCTCTAAATGACCGAGCCATCTGAGTCCCTGGACCTTGACCCTGTTGTATCTTCTTCGCCATTCCCCTTCAATGCACACGGGGCCAAAGATGACCCAAAGCACTTTCCTCTCGAAACAGCCTAAGGCGCTTTCATCCGATTTTGTCAGGGTCCATGGTTCTGCACCATACAGCAGGACTGGGATGAAGAGTATGTTGTGAAGAATTGAGGGAACCTACAATTTAACGCCGATTCCGAACGGCAAAGTTGAGAAGCACTTTTTCATGACAGGAAGTTTTGTCAGTTCTTCACAAGAGGCAGTACGCGTTAAAGATTAAAAACCCACGACGTTCCGCTTAGCAGCCAACGCACTTAACCACTAAGCTAAAGGTACTACATAAGGTCAAAGCAACCAGTGAAAAGTGTAGCTAAAACTGGGAAAACTATGCGTATGAAGGCTTCGAGTTAAGAACAATCCACTAAGCTACGGACACTACCTACCCCTAAACTACCGGTTATCGGGGGTAACACAGCTAGTTCAAAATAAAACTATTTGCTGCAAATGTATATATTTTTAAGTTTCAATTTTCACACGTGTTTTTTGACTCATGATTGCTTACTTTATCTGCTGCAAGCCCTGAGCAAGAAGGACTATCCTCGCTCGCAGTCATAGACACTTCATGTTATTGCACCAAGGGAAAACTATCATCTGCCAGCTACATTATCCCAAATCAAGTCTACACAAGTACATTCATATTTACTAAAATTATATGAGTATCCATAAGTGAATTGAAATTTGAAACTCGAACCCTTACAAAGGGTGATACAAAACAAGAGATATTCATTTTTCAAGGCTTCTGTTGTCTGCTTGAACGTGCTGATCTCAGGAACTACTAAATCAAATCGAACAATTCTTTTTGTGGTGAATAGTTCATTAAGTAAGGAAGGACTTAGGCTATATTATTATTACAAGCTTTTATTGCCTTATCAATTAAAGTTTACAATTATTAAATGTTTAATTAGATTTTGTTTTTTTTTTACAAATTATTTGATAGATAGATATAAATTACAAATACGAATATATTAGATTTATTATTAGTTTTTGGCGTAAGCCTCCTCCAAGACGGCCCATATGTCTCGGTTTTTCGCTTCACTGTACCAATTTGTGTTTATTTGGCAAAGATCGTCGCTCCATCTCTTGTTCGGTCGGCCTGTTGGTCTCTTGCTCTCCGGTCTCCATTTTGTTGCCAATTTTGTCCATCTTTGATCCTGTAGTCTTGAAATATGTCCAGCCCAACTCCATTTTTGTCTTTTGGTTCTATCTATCACGTCAATTATTCGAGTATTGTTTCGGATGTCTTCATTTCTTATCCTTTCGCTGGGTCTTATTCTGAGGATTTTTCTTTCCATTTTGGATTGACAGATCCTAAGCTGGTCAAGAGATTAGGCTATATAACAATAGGAATCAGTTTAACTCAAATGGAACAATTCTTTTTGTGTTGAATAGTCCATTTATCTCTTGAAGAGCCAAGGCCTAAGTGGCTTTACTCTCATCCACAATTCTCTAGATGCGTGTGAAGAATTGAGGGGACCTACAATTTAACGCCGATTCCGAACGGCAAAGTTGAGAAGCACTTTTCCTTGTCAGATGATACTCTTGGAAGTTTTGTCAGTTCTTCGCAAGAGGCAGTTCCCGTTAAAGATGAAATAAAAACTATGGTTACGAGTAGGACTCGAAGCCACGACGTTCTGCATAGCAGCCAATGCACCTAACCACTAAACTACGGGCTCCACATAAGGGCAAAGCAAACGTGAAAAGTGTAGCTTAAACTGGGAAAATCATGCATGTATGAAGGCTTCGCATTAAGAATAATTTCGATTCACAGAGAGTCCACTGTTTAAAAATAACTTTGCAACAGAATTCCCATGCGGGCATGATGCACAACGCACAAGTCGAAGACGCACCTCTGGCCGGTGAATGTGGTAGAGGCGGACGAAGTCGCGGGCAGCTGCTAGTTAATCTATAAAACTGTAACTTATCCTAAATAAACTAATCCCTAAATTAACTGTTAATAAGCGCAAGTCCATTGTAACAGATTCAATTGAATAAATAAATTAAATGAAATGACTTAGTGAACATTTTGCCTCATATTTTCATTTTATGCTTATTAAATAGTAAAAAAAAAATAAAGCCGTATGATTGTTTTACAGAAATTGTTAAGTCATTAAAGTGCATCAACTAAAAGTTAGAAAATAACGTGTGTACTATAAAAAATTCTTCCACATTACGTTGAGTGCTTGTGACTCACCTTGTTTCAATTTAACGTCAAATCGTATGAACTTTGAAATTGTACCCAACCTCCCATTGTCGTCTTTAATTCTCATACAGAAATTCCTCCCAGGATAGCACGAGTATTTTTAGTCTCGAAAAACTATACGGTATAAACCCAGAGGAAATTAAGGACTGATGCTCTTTTTTTTCCAAAACATGAACTATGAATTTTCATCGTCATATATTTGGATGTACCTTTTAAATCTGTGCAAGGATGAGGATATTTCTTTTCATAGACTAACGAGTGCTCAGTTACTTTATTGTATCCATCAGATTTTATACACATAAGGATATGGATATGATACTCTGCAGTAGATGTTGAGAAGTATTGCCAAAGGCTTAAAACCCAAATATCCTAACTCTTGATGCCATAATTTCACTACAGATACAATTTAGACATTACCTTTTTTCACAAGGAGCACAAAAAATCAAGTACAAAACCTTTTTTTTCTCGTAGTCAGGAATTAAAGGAGACCCAAATATGGCATATCAA
>CAKKXW010000001.1:52221100-52231275 GCA_920937365.1 Sphaerophoria rueppellii
GAAAAAAGAGAGAGCATGAGAAGCGTCAGATCGAGGATATTGAGAGAGCCAACAGCAGGAATGAAGTTCGGAGGTTTTACCGAAAGGTTAAACAGCTGGCTCAAGGTCATCGAGCAAGAACTGATGCCTGCAGAGATAAACAAGGGAACATCATAGTAGAATCGCAGTCAATGCTGGGGATTTGGAAAGACCACTTCTGTAGATTGTATAACGGCGACGACGAACAAAATACCGCCGTCAGACAGAAGCCTTTCATCGGACACGATGATAGCCAACAATTCCGTGAACCCGACCTAGTAGAAGTGAAAACCGCAATATCACGGCTGAAATTCAACAAAGCCGTTGGAGCAGATGGACTAGCTGCTGAGTTGTTCAAAGCAGCAGGCGACGAGCTAGATAGGAGCATGCACCAAATCATCTGTAAGATATGGTCAGAGGAATGCATGCCCGATGAATGGAACCTCAGCATTGTTTGCCCGATCCTGAAAAAGGGAGATCCTCTAAACTGCGCCAACTATAGAGGAATAAGTCTACTAAACATCGGCTACAAGATCCTCTCTGACGTAATATGTGAACGTCTGCAGCCTTTCGTCAACAATCTGATTGGTCCTTATCAATGGGGCTTCAGGCCAGGAAAGTCAACCATCGACCAAATTTTCACGTTGCGGCAGATCCTGAAAAATACCTTTGAACTCCAAATCGATACCCATCACCTTTTCATCGATTTTAAGGCCGCGTATTACAGCATCTACAGAGACGAACTGTATAAAGCTTTGTCTAGTTCTGGCATCCCTGCCAGGCTCGTTCGCTTGTGCAAAATTACGATGGAGAATTCACGCTGCTCCATCAAGGTTGGCAACGAGCTTACAGAATCTTTCGACGTCAAAAAAAGATTCAGACAAGGCGATGCACTGTAACGATTTCTTTAACATCGTTCTTGAGAAGATAGTGCAGAACTCCAACGTCAACACCAGAGGCACTATCTTCCAAAAATCTGTTCAATTTCTAGCGTACGCCGATGATATTGATATAATGGGAAGAACACAGCGTGATGTCGGCGCCTTTGTGAGAATTGAGACAGAAGCGGCAAAAATGGGTTAAGCGGTAAATGAGGGAAAAACGAAGTATATGTTGTCTTCGAGGAAGGACATCCAACACCGACGGGTTGGACCGAACGTCTCAATAGACACATATAGGGAACTTTGAGGTAGTATAGGCTTCGCTATAAACACGGGCAATAACACCAGCAGACGAAGAATAACTCGTGCTAATCGCTGTTTCTTTGAAATAAGAAAGCAATTGAGTGGAAAAGTCTTCTCTCGAGCAACTAAGGTAAAACTGTACAACACACTCATCATCCCAGTCCTGCTGTATGGTGCGGAAGCAAGGACCCTGACAAAATCGGATGAAAGTGCCTTATACTGTTTCGAGAGGAAAGTTCTTCTGGTCATCTTTGGCCCCGTGTGCATTGAAGGGGAATGGCGAAGAAGATATAACAGCGATTATACAACGACATGGACCTAGCCAGAAGGGTCCAGAGACTCAGATGGCTCGGTCATTTAGAGCGAATGGACACCAATGCTCCGGCCCGGAAAGCCTTCAACACTATTCCCGAGGGACGTAGGAGGAGAGGAAGACCGCGACTCAGGTGGCGCACTCAAGTAGAAGAGGACCTCAATCAACTTGAAGTGCAAAACTGGAGACGACTAGCTAAGGCGGAGACTGTTGATGAGGCCCAAGTCCTTTAGTAAGTAAGCACTTTTCGAGGAATGGCTTTAGCTATACAACGTTACGCTTATTAGTAACGAATAATAAGGGCAAACAAAAAAATAGAGTGGCGCGACAACTCTTGAAGAGCCAAGGCCTAAGTGGCTTATTCTCATCCACAATCTAGGTGCGTGTGAAGAATTGAGGGGACCTACAATTTAACGTCGATTCCGAACAGCAAATGTGAGAAGCACTTTTTCATGACAGATGATACTCTTGGAAGTTTTGTCAGTTCTTCGCAAGAGGTAATGCTCGTTAAAGATGAAATAAAAACTATGGGTACGAGTAGGACTCGAACCTACGACGTTCTGCATAGCAGCCAACGCACTTTTCAGTAAGCTAAGGGCACTGCATAAGGGAAAATCAACAGTGAAAAGTGTAGCTAAAACTGGGAAAATTATGCATGTATGAAGGCTTCGAGTTAAGAACAATTTCGATTCACAGAGAGTCCACTGTTTAAAAATAACTTTGCGACAAAATTCCCATGCGGGCATGATGCACAATGCACAAGTCGAAGACGCACCTCTGGCCGGTGAATGTGGTAGAGGCGGACGAAGTCGCGGGAAACTGCTAGTTAATCTATTAAACTATAACTTATCCCAAATTAACTAATCCCTAAATTAACTGTTACTAAGCGCAAGCCCATTGTAACAGATTCAATTGAATAAATAAATAAATAAATTAAATTAAATTAAATTAAATTAAATTAAATGAAATGACTTAGTGAACATTTTGCCTTATATTTTCATTTTATGCTTATTTAATAGTAAAAAAAACAAAAAAAATACAGCCATATGATTGTTTTACAGAAATTGTTAAGTCATTAAAGTGTATCTACTAAAAGTTAGAAAATAACGTGTGTACTATAAAAAATTCTTCCACATTTCGTTGAGTGCTTGTGACTCACCTTGTTTCAATTTAACGTCAAATAGTATGAACTTTGAAATTGTACCCAACCTCCCATTGTCGTCTTTAATTCTCATACACCAATTCCTCCCAGGATAGCACGAGTATTTTCAGTCTCGAAAAACTATACGTTATAAACCCAGAGGAAATTAAGGACTGCTCTTTTTTTCCAAAACTTGAACTATAACTTTCCATCGTCATATATTTGAATGTACCTTTTAAATCTGTGCAAGGACGAGGATATTTCTTTTCATAGACTAACGAGTGCTCAGTTACTTTATTGTATCCATCAGATTTTACACACATATAAGGGTATGGATATGATACTCTGCAGTAGATGTTGAGAAGTATTGCCAAAGGCTTAAAACCCAAATATCCTAACTCTTGATGCCATAATTTCACTACAGATACAATTTAGACATTACCTTTTTTCACAAGGAGCACAAAAAACAAAGCAACAACGAAGACACAAAACATCATTCATCCTAAAAATCTCTTCTTCTCGGTAGCATAGAACATACCCCATTGAGATTTGGATCCTAATTAAAACGCGTAGATATTGTTAACACTTACTATTGGCAACTTTTCAAAAAAGGACTTAGCCATGCATTAAAAGAGGAAATCAAAATGTTTACTAGAATGGAAATAAAAACATGCAGAATTTGTTTGTATGTTGCATAGTATTGGGCGATATCCTTTTCATTATTCTATGGCTGCTGGTGGTTGTGAATTGTGATGTTGAGTTTTAAAAGTTTTTTTATAGTTGAGTTCATTTGTCATTGTGTGAAAAAGAACATTGTGTGTTGAAGAAAAGAATCTTAGCGCCAATGTCTGATTGTTATGGAGAAAAACAAATAGTTTTGTGAGTGTCTAATAAATAAATGACCTTTGGAAAAACTAATGAATCATGTTGAAGAATGTAGGAGATTGTGTAGATACTAGATACGCTTCTTGGGTGTTGGAACAACATAACACCGATTTTTCAAACAACATTTTCTTTAGCGTGGGGGTACATTTTTCACTCGGTAGGTATGTAAATAATCAAAATTGCAGTATATGGGACTCGCAAAACTCACAAGTGATCAGAGATCATTGGTATAGCTAAGGGACGGCCGGCCGAGCCGTTGCGTTGGCAAGCATCTCGTCGGCGCCCCTATTTTAGAAATAGCTCGTACTATACTTTGACTGAAACTGCTGTACCGCGCGATTTTAAGAGTTGGCGAGCCGAGTTGTCAAGTCGAATTGGCGAACTGAGATGGCAAACCGAGTTGACTCTGTAAGTGGAATTGCTCAGGACCGATTTTTATTTCAACATAAGTGGTAAGTGACACCTCACCGAGGTCATAACTTTCTTCTTTAACAACAACATATGAACTAGCATTATGTGCCACTTCATCAAATCAGTAGGCACATGCCTACTTTGCCTTAAGGATAATACGCCACTGATTATATACCTGCTGGCATAGGGTATTGGGTATTTGAAACTTTGAAAGCCATATCTTTTTAGAGCATCATCTGTCACAAAGTCTGGAATTGTTTCTTTATCCTTTCTTGTCTTTGTCATACAGCGTTGAAGAACACGTTTACGAATGATAAAATTTATCAAACTGGGGTATTATGTTCTAGCAATGTTCCGTGAGCCTTGCACTGTTCGTCACCATGAGCATTTTCAGCTACCAGATCGATTTGTGAATAAATTGATACGTGATTTGTCCAATTTTAGCCGGTATTAATCCACATGAGATTCGAGAGCGCCCAACCCGATGCAGTCACTATATTTTTGATTTTCGCCCCGGCCGGCTCGGCGGCGGCTTATCAATACATTTTTGACACTTTGGACGCGCGCCATGAAGACTAGCTGCGGAAGATATTCAAACAATGTTATATTCCACACAGAATGATACCGAACATTTTAATTTTCAAACGAAAAATCGTTCTATGCCAAATGAGGTGTTTCGAAGGTGAGCCATCTGGGAGCCCTTTTCTTCATATTATTACATAACGGTGCATGTGCAGATAATTAATAGAGAAATTTTCATCTTTTCGGATGATATGAAGATATATAAAAACATGAATTCTGCAAATGATCGCATTTTACTACAAATTGATATTAACCGTTAGGTATGGTGTTAAAAGATAAGCTTAAATCTTAATCTTAACCCGATAAGTTTCCAATCAATGATTTTCTCAAAATAACGTTCACATACCTACATCTCCAGACTTATAATAGAGCACAACAAACAGTTACTTTTTCTCTATGAAATGGCATCTCTTCAATAGTTGCGTAGCTAGGAAGTCTTCCGCCTGCGGCTGAGGGCAATAAGACAAAATCCTCACCTCTCTTGATAAAGTTCAAAATCGATTACTTGTTGTGATTCACTTGTGACTGACAAACTTGATGAATGGAGACCGTGTCATTTCCAAAGCGAAAGAAATAAGTTTCGTAACATATGTAACGATTTTGGAGTCAGTATTATGAAGAGAAATCGGAAAATGTGAAAAATACCAGGAGGAAAATGTGATGACATTGAACTAAATGAAGAAGAAGAAATGCAACGCTTTTTAATCGAAATATTGCATCGAGGTTCAATGGAAATATCTACACGTTTCACACATTTGAAAGAACTGAACAATCGATTTGAATTTCTGTGTGAATTCGGGTCAGTTATGGAGCTCCCTGTTGCCTCATACAAAAATAAGTTAATTGAAATCAAAATCGATAAATGAAACTTGCTGAATTCTACCCTGATGATTTGGATAGCAAAGAATTATAAAGTGATATTGGAGACATCGTGCTTTTGTTGAAAAGAGCAAAGAAAAATGGAGAACAATTTGAATCAGTACTAGACTAACTTTTATTGTACATTTCTTCAATGGGACTTGAAGCCTACAAGACTTTAGTGACAGCGTTGAAGATATCTAATGACTATAGCTGTTTCTGTTGCATCTTGCCAAAGATCATTCAGTTAAATAAATCCTACTTGAGATCAACCTGAGCCAGCATAGGCTTTCAAATCTTGAAATTCATTCAATAGAAAGTGAATTTGCTGCAACTTTGATATATGAAGATATCAAAAACGATTTTGTAGCAATGAAAACAAGAAAAGTCAAGTTTTGAGGTTCTGTTACGAATTTGTAATAATAAGATACATATTGATTGATTGAGTGCCTCAGCTATATATTTTCACGCTGAAGATGCATCTTAACTACATCAAAAAAGTTTTGGCGCTTCCAAATCATCGACTGCCAAATGTCATTGTTAGACAGTTCTTCGTAGAATGGTCTCGTTTGGAGGTGCTACATAATGTTCAGCTAGTGGAAAGTGACTGGAGAAACTGGGACCCGACTTTCCAAGTATTGTTAGAAAGAATCGATGCCAAAATCTTCGAGAACTTTACGGAAAGAGCTGAAGGGAGTGAATCTCGTAATTTTTATAAGGCCTTGCAGCACAATCTTGGTGAAAACAACTATTTCCATGACCAGTATCCGTTAAAGACCATTTCAACCATTTTTAAAACCAGAGGAGAACTGATACGGTTAAACTACCGACCATATGGCCCTGAAGAAAACACGGAGTGTACTCTTTGCAACCATAGAACAGTGGAAAACGTACTCCACTTCATAGCGATTTGCCCTGTTCTGTCGTCAATTCGTTATGTGCATTTGGGAAAACGCGTCCTTAACCAAAACGAAACTCTCGAAGTGCTTAATGGATCAAACTGGAATATTCTTAGTAGTTTTGTCCTAACTGCACAAAGATATAGAAACCAAATTCTGAATGAAGCTTTCTAATTTTTGATATATTAACTTTAAATTCAATCGATAACTCTGTTTCAATTTATTTAAATTATTAAAATCAATGAAGCCATTTTATTTTAAAATATATGTAAATTTAAACTTTGTTTAGATAATACTTTTTTTTCGGGCTGACGGCACAGTCCAATGCTCTAATATTGTGAAATATGTAAATCAAAGAAATATTAATTTTGTAAAATAAAATCACACATACTTCTACTACTACTACTACATATTGATTTGTTAAATTAAAATATCGATGGTCATAAGAAATGTCAATTTTCAATATAAATAATAATAAGATATAAAGTGATATATCAAAATCAATCAATAGAATGCCGCGACAGCTCTTGAAAAGCAAAGCCTAAGTGGCTTACTCTCATCAACACTTCTCTAGATGGGTGAGAAGAATTGAGGGAACCTTTAATTTAATGCCGATTCCGAACGGCAAAGTTGAGAAGCACATTTTCATGACAGATGATACTCTTGGAAGTTTTGTCAGTTCTTCGCAAGAGGCAGTGCCCGTGAAGGATGAAATAAAAACTATGGGCATGAGTAGGACTCGAACCCAGGACGTTCTGCTTAGCAGGCAACGCTCCTTTTTTCGGAATTCATTTTTTTTATAAATTTAAACTTTAATATACTCATGCATGCTAGAAATAAAATATTAAACTAGCCTAATTATTATTACTTTTATATAACTTACTGACCCTAATCGGGCGCTCTAAGCAATTCATTATTCTTAAAATTAATGCCTTTCCGCTTAAGAACTAATTTCATCTCGTTTAGTTCAGTTTATTTATTTTTGTTTTATTAGAAAATTGAAAAAAAAAACTAAGGCCTTTGTCTCTTTTTTTTTGGTTTTTTTTTTACTAACATGGTCCTTAAAATAAAACTTAAAATTACCTATTCTACGTACAAACTACTTATACTTAGAACAACCACAGCGGCAAAAAATTATACTTATATCCTTTTATGTTTTGTTGTGGATTATTGTAATTGTCTATTTTTTTTTTAATTCTTATATTGGTGATTGTTTTTTCTTCACTTTTTTCCTTATATTTTGGAATTGTTGTTTTTCTGTCTTTATGATATTTTAAAGTGCCACTATACCTTCTCTACTTAAACCTTAAACCTAAGAACAAAAAAAATGTGTAATCCCGCTAAGGCAAAAATACCCCACCCGGACTACCCATTGTCAAATGCTGTTTGAAGCCACCAAAACTGGTTCCCCTACTTCACCCTATGAATGCGGTCCTGTTCGGACAGCCCTACTAAACCGAAGCAGCTCCGCTCCATCACGAGCGATGATGCTTCGTTCATACAGGAATCGCCGCTCTACAGTTTTACCGCTGACGTGGTAGATAAGCGGTACTGACAATCATGTCGCACTTTTCTTAATAGAGGAATGCCTCTGTTGGAATGAAGCCGCTCAAGCGTACATTCTCGAAGTAGTTGCCGTAAGGATAGAACGGCCCGAAAATCAAATTGTTGGTCGAAATTGTCATTTCTATTGATTCGAGTTCCGTTGTATAAGACCTCGTTTGAATAATAATGCAGATAAGAAGATTCTGGTGTCCGATACCAACCGAGACAGCACCGAAGACACTGCTTTCGAACAACCGAAACTTCTTCATTTGGGAAGGGGCAGTGTTAAACCACTACCACACTGGGAAACCATAAACAATCATTGGCCTCATCAGGGCTGTGTAGCAAACTACCTTCACTCTGGGGTCAAGCCGACTGCTGTAAAGCCGTTTCGTCAGAGCGAAGGCTCCTCTGGCCTTATTCAGGGCAGCATCTATATGTCTGTCGAAATACAAATACTGGTCCAACCAGACACCGAGGTACTTCACTACACTTTTTCTCATCAGTGCCTGTTCGTAAGGATCAAGCATCTTACGCCAATACTTACACGTATCTCGCGAAGCCTTAGCCAACGGAGTCCGGAACGAAATTGTCTCCGACAGTCGTGTTTTATTCTTCTCCGGATATTGTGAGATCGGTGTGCAATAAACTGTGTAACGTGAGTAAAGGTTTAAATGTCTGTCACTTAAATGTGGGAAGCATTCGCTCTAAATACACTATCCTCCCTCAAATGTTAGGTAATTCGAATTTGGATATTTTAATGATTTCTGAATCATGGCTGAATGAAAGTATTTCTTCAAATTTGCTGTGTTTTCCTGGTTATGAATTATATAGAAATGATCGTTGTACTCGAGGGGGTGGTGTCTGTATGTATGTGAGAAATCATATTCCTGCAAAAGTTATATATTCTTCTACTGGCTGTATCGAATTTTTGTGTGTAGAAATAAAAAATAATCATAGTGAAAAATGTCTTCTAGTGGTGGTGTACTCACCATCTGGTTTGTTTAAAGAGAATAATTTGTATGAAATTGAAAGCACTCTTTTTCTTTTAAACACCAATTATTCAGAAGTGCTTATTGCTGGAGATTTCAACGTTGATTTACTAGTCAACAACGTAAATTCCCGTCTATTTCATAACTTTTGTAATAAATTAAGTTTGTTCATTATTAATAAACAGTGGCCAACTTGCTTTCAGTCTTTAACCAATCCTTCACTCATTTACATTTTCTTAACAACTTCACTCCCAAAAATCTTGCGCAATGACCAGATAAGATTGACGTCTGAATTCATACATGAATTGATTTTCTGTTCTTTCCAGTTTAGTATTCAAAATGCTAATTCTGTAGCGACTTTTAACTTTCGATCTTATCGCAATTTTAACTATGATGAAATTGTTAATTTTTAATAGGCTCCTGGAAAAATTATTTAATGAATTTGTTCCCTTAGTCACAAAACGTGTTAAAAAACCTGCATCAAGTTCTTGTCCATGGTATAGTAACGCTATTGAAATTCAAATTAGAGATAGAGAACGTTTCTTCAGAAAGTTCAAACGTAATCCTACGATTTATAACAGAAATCAGTATATTTTTGCAAGAAATAAAGTCACTTCTCTCATTCGTTCGTGTAAAAAAGATTACTTTTCCACTAAACTTAACATATCCTTGGGCTCTAAGGTTCTTTGGAAAAATCTTAAAGAAATTGGTATCTGTTCTAATAAATCGTCATCTGGATGTTCATTGGATCCTGAGCAGATGAGGGCAGTTTATGCATCACCCCTGAATAGCTCTAACTCGGCTATAGTTGTTCCGGATAATAATGTTGAACTGTTTTCATTTAACTGCGTCGATGAATATCAAATCGTAAATGCCATTCGAACTGTAAAATCAAATGCAATCGGATCTGACAACATCTCACCAAAGTTCATTAGATTAATTGTACCTGCTATTTTGCAACCCTTGAAACATATTCTAAATATTTGTTTCTACAGTTGCAAAATTCCTGAGCCATGGAAGTGTGGTGTAATAGTTCCTATTCCAAAAAGCAGCAAGTCACTAGAGCCGTCTGAATTTAGACCTATTAGTTTGTTGCCATTCTTTAGTAAGGTTTTTGAACGGCTTTTTATCCAGATTTAAGTCTGCCGAGATCACTGAACGACGAAAAACCTTATCCTTGATAATGTGGTGTGAAGGTACCGAGTCCTTAAAACGTTGACATCTTTGTTTATAAATCTTATACAAAGTTCCCAACGTTTTATCGTCCATGTTAATTAGATTACTTGAAACCACTCTACAACAGTCTAGGCTAACGTAAACTAAAATGTCAAGCTTACCGTAAATGCT
>CAKKXW010000001.1:52277855-52290363 GCA_920937365.1 Sphaerophoria rueppellii
AATTTGAAACTTCATTTGCCGACCATTTACTGAGAGAGTCACAAACATCTGAGTCTCCCTTTTGTTTATTTCCCCCATCTCAATGCTCTCATTAGCATCGCTAAATGTTCCTAGAGAATTAATCGATGGTATACTTCTGCCCTCTCTTGATTGTTGGCTAGATTCTATGCTGTATACCGAATGAACTGATTGCCTCTTGTTGCTAGACTCAGAATTGCTTTGCCTCGACCTAGGACGTGCTCTGTTCTGCTTTGATCGCTTATGGAATTTTCCTTTCGACCACCTTGCCTGCCAACCTGTTTGCCCCATACCTAAGCATACGTTGCTTATGTGGCCTTTTTTATTACATATGTCGCAAAACGACTCTAAATGCCTGCACTGACTACGATCGTGATTGACTTCACCGTTCTTACATGATTTACGATTAAGATAATCTCCAAAATTGGACTTACTTTGATTGCGAGATTCTCTCCTCTCAATTTGATTTACCTCTATATCATTAGATGCCGTTGATGTTGATGGCTGAGTTGTGGGCTTAATAATATTTGAAGCTAATTGTGTTTCTTCGTATGCCGCAGCTATCATCTCTACTTCTTCTAACGTGGGGTTCTTTTTTAGAGTTGCTGCAGTTCGTACTTGGTCGTGAGGTGTGTAGAATGTTACCATGTCTCTTATCATGAATTCTGCATACGACCTTCTGCAACTGTCATTAGTGCACACAAAACTGCATGTCTTCGCTAAACCTCTCAGATCAGCAATCCAATCCCCATATGATTGGCCCGGTTTCATTTTATTGCGCAGAAAATTACAGCGAGATGCCAAGACGTGTATTTTTTGTTCGAAATGTTTCGTTAGTTTATCTATTATGTCTTTAAATGAATGTGCACTTACGCTATCAGTGTCTATCAGTTTTGTGAGCAATTCATTTAGAAAAGTTCCACATGATGAAAGGAAGTGTGCCCTCTTCATATTGTCGTCTGTAATTGCATGCGCTGAAAAATGTTGCTGGAGCTGAAATATGTACGTTTCCCACTTGTCTTTTTGCTCATCAAAAGATCGAAAATGTGGCACAGCGCTGGTAGCCACGTGATGATTGTTAGCCGCTTTGACAACTTCTTCCATTGTCTTTTGGTTGTCTTTCAATAGTTTCTCCATCCATTCCTGTTGCTGCTTCATGATTTTTTTTTAACGTAGCCTCGTCCATGGTCCTCGTCGCCAAATGTTATAAACTTATAATTCATAAATTTTATTCAATTTATATTTAATACAATAATTCAATTTATATAATATGTAAGAAAGTGAGTCTATCGCAGATGGCGGCCAACCTTAGAGTGAGGTTAGAATTACCATCCATAAAAGAAAGAGAAATATTTGACAGCATTGTAAATTGCGTATGTTGGTAACATTAGTTTTTAATAGGGTGCTTCATTCTGTCTTCGAGGAAGGACACCCAACACCGAGCGACGGCTCGGACAGAACTTCACAATAGACGAATAAAACTTCGAGATAGTAGAGGAGTTTGTCTACCTTGGCTACGCTATGAACACGGGCAATAACACCAGTGCCGAGATCAGACGAAGAATAACTCTTGCTAATCGCTGTTTTTGCGCTAAGAAAGCAATTGAGTGGAAAAGCCCTCTCTCGAGCAACTGAGGTAAAATTGTACAACACACTCATCATCCCAGTCCTGATGTATGGTGCAGAAGCATAATTTTCATAGCATAATTTTCACTTATTACTAATTAAAACTAGACAAAAGGATTCAAATTGGCTTATGATCTAAAATCTTATTATTTACTTACTGGCCCCAACCGGGCACTCTTAGCAATTCATGTTTTACTTAAAGATAATGCCTTTCGGCCTATGAGTCAATTTTTGTTTTTTATTAATTTATTTTGTTTTTTTTTAGAAAATTTGAATAAAAACTAACGCCTGGAGACTGACGTTTGTCACCAAGAGGTGTTTAGGCTGCTGAGGACAGCCACACTTGGCAAGGTCTATGAGGCACTTAACAAGCTTGTGTTCTTCGGCTAAACTAGGGACAGTTTCCGGTCCCATTTTTTTGTTTGGCTTCTCTACAAATCTACCATGGATAGGTTCGTGTAGTCTACCTCGAGGGACTCAGTATGCTTTTCTGATCGGCCAATTGTGCTATGATACTAATACGTTCGAGTTACTTGACTTTCTGTTCGGAATTACCCATTTTCAGAGTGCTGGGAGTTAAGATAATTTTTGAAACTAAGCTTTTCTAATTATTTGCTTACGCTACCTATTTAAGCTGTTAAAGAACCAAATGATTTGGTAAAGAATTCATGATTTAAACTCACTAATCATAAAAGGCTAACATAAGAATACTTGTCTTCTGAAGTCGACCCTTACGTTTATATAAGGGGCTGACTACTGAAAATACATAAAAAAAATTAATAAATGCGACCACTCAAGATATTTTGTAACGATTTGGAAAGACAAAGTGTGGAAGAGAGTTCCACATCCGCATAAAACGGCTAAAAAATTATTCCTTATACTTGAGAGTACGTCCGAAGTTGGGCTCGAGGGTAAACTGATGGGCATTCTTGGAAGAGCGGGTATTACGGTTGAATTTTTTAAGGGGAGGAATGCAACTGGCTATTTCACTGGAGCAATTACCGCAGAAGTAACGATAAAACAGAGAGAGACACGAAACGTTACGACCGACGCACGGTGGTCTAAAGGAGTGAGTGAATCAGTGATGTCTCCCTCTCTATCACCGATCATTCTTACGGCTCTTCTTTGTATACCATCCAAGAGGCTTATGTATGTAACTGGAGCATCAGCTCAAAGATGGAAATTGTACTCAAGCTTTGGACGGATATAAGTCTTATAGATAATAGCCAGATCAGACGGAGAGAAAAATTTCTTGCACCGGCTTAAGATACCCAAACATCTTGCGGCATTTTTGGCGACATTGCGTGTGTGCTCGGTCTACAAGAGGTGGGCAGTGATGCTCATACCGTGAATCTGGAGATGTTCGGTCTAATTGATGCAAGACAATCCTTAAGTTCGCCACCATAGTGGGTCGGAGTACCATCTTGTTGGAAATATCGTGACTTAGCTTGATAACTTGATGAATTAATATTTTTTTTCAATTGTTTTATACCACTTTACCCATTAAACATTCATACCCCAAATTTGGAACAATTATTTTCTAAGAACGTGACCAAGAATCACATCTCATATTATGCTAAGAAAATTGCCAGTTATGTTCTGGAAGCAATGGAGACCTGGAAGTTTTTTTTCCAAATTGGGGCTTACGTACTTTGGTATATAACCGAAAGAGTTCAGAATGACCAACATTATTGTATAGCAGGCTTACATCTGTACTCGCAACCACTTGTTTACTGACGATATATAGGGGTGTCAGCTTTCAAATGGAGAAAAGTGTTTAGCGCCGCTGAAGGGGTGGTCTCTAAGACCCCGCTTATGCTAAGACAGCCAGTCCGCTGGACTTTGCTAAGTTTGACACTGTTACTGCCTTTGCCCAGTGCAGTCCACCATACTGCGACCCCGGTCCGAAGACCGATGTATATAGCCAGTTGGTTAAGCGAGATTGAGGTACACCCTTTCTTGAAGGAGTTGCAATTTCTGGAATTTTGTATTTCCGTGTGAAGAGGACGAGATCTGTGATCAGCCCATCTTGTGAGCACATTATTCACTGTGTTTTTGAGGAGGTATTTAAGGGATGTTTTCCTGTGACGGCAATAGTAACGTCTTCGCAATAATCACTCTGTAACCTCTTTACTGCGGAGATGTTAGCAGTTTGTTAACTTCTATGTTCCATATAAGGGGAGACCTTACAGAATGCCCCTGCTGATAGATCTTCACCCTTCACGTAGAAAAGTCACCCATTTTTGAGGAGTTGAGTTTAAACAATACGCATAGTAAATTTTCAACGTTCAGAGTCGTCATAGCAACACAATTAACATTATTAAAAGCGCCTTCAATGTCTAGGATGGCGATATAACTACTTGCTTGTAATGGTAACTATTTTCTGATAGTCTTTCATTGTCACTACCTTTTGTGAAGATATAACAAAACATACTTGCAATATTGCCTCTTCACTTATCTATATGTATTAAAAAAGATTAAGATACTTAATTGGTTCTACAAACATATACTCATACTACCTTTGCTTTTGCTTATCGTTGAATTTCAAGCTAAAAACAATGATTAAAATTTTCATAATTCGTGAGGTCGATTATACAAATTTTCATCTTACCACCTTTCAGGACTAGCTATTGTCAAATCTCCGTATATTTCTTTACGTTATCCAATTACTACGCTTGCAAAAAAAAAAAAAATAAAAATGAAATCTGCAAAATTATTTTGTTACTGATCCAATTTGAATACCAACCATCCGTTTACAATTACCCACCTTTCAAGTTCAGTGAGTTTGGCGAGAACCAACAATAGCTCCCAACATACAAAAAATTGCCTCCCATGGAATGAGGTAAGTCTATAGGTACACAAATAAGAGCCCTTCCTTCATTTTCGTCGTGCAAAAGGATACGGATTGAATATTCATCCTACATGATATGATGCGGCAGCGACAGCGGCAATAACGAGCGCGCAAGAGACAAATTAAATAAAATTTCCGAAATGACATAACCTGTTTATTTTCCAAGCATGCAAGGGATATTTTTTGAATAAATATTGGGGGCTGATAGCGGTTTTATTTTTTTGTTTTGTTACCCCTGTGCATCTGTCAACATCGCGCGGTTTGTCGCCGAAAGGTTGATATGTGTTAAGAGGCGAGCGAAAAAAAAATCTCGTCAGATAAATGAGAGGGAGGAATCAATGGGATCAGGTTTGCGTAAAATTAACGTACGGTTCCAAAGACACGGATGCGAAGGAAGCTAATATTAAAATAAATTGGATTTTTTTTGTTTTGGTTGATTTTTTTTCCTGTTCATATTTGCGGCTTCAAAATCTTGCATTGTTCGAGATGTTTTGGCATTTTGTTCATTTAATCATTTTCAGGAGATGTACTTGACATTTCGTTAAAGAAGCAAGAAAAATCGTAAGCGGTAAAGCTATCAAAAGTTTGATTTGTGCAAGAAAATAATAAATTTTCTACAAAAAAGAGCAGTCACCTTCCATAATACACAAAAGTTTGGAAAGGTGAATATTATTCGACACTCAAACTAATTGCTACTTACATATACGTCAGTCTCCATGAAGCTCTGGAACAATTAATAAATTCTTGAAAAAAAAACTCTATTGAGAATGTCAAAAACAGTTATTCTCCTCGCAGTTATCTAACAAACATATCCCAAGTGTTAAAACGCCTTCAATGAGATGAGACTTATGGTTACCTTCCTACCAAAGAAATCCTTTTGATTGAATTATTATTACTTCGGACAAAATTATTATTTCTTTCGAAATTCCATCAGAAACGTGCTCAATGAGCAATCGAAATTTTATTAATCAATCATAATCAAGGCTAGAGAATAGAGAGGAAACCATGGGGCACCCAATAATGACTTCTAATATTGAAGGTGATTTAATTGAGTTCGATTATTGGTAAATGAAATTTCTCGAACATGTGGGTAGAAGTTATAATACAAATAATTTATTATCCATCTCTTGTGATGTTCATTACGGAAAACAAAATAAATGTTAAACTTTTCGTTCAAGCAGTTTGTTTCGTATAAGCTTGCTTGATAATGCTGAAAAACACAATTGTTTCTTTTCTGAAGATGCATATGCACGAAAAAAAAAGCTTAAATGCTTACTAGTAGCTACAAGTCGTTGAAAGAAAAACTTACCAAAAATGGCAAAAATAAAAAAAAATATGTTTTCGATTATCATTTGGAAATTAGTGAAGGTGTTATACCTACTACAAATTTCGTCCCTATACAATATTGAATGTCGTATTGTTTTAAGGTAGCTCTTTGACTTTCGTCTGTAGGATTTTGTCACACTTATGTTGGAAATATAATTTCCTTTTCTTATGCACACACTCAAGGTTTTTCTGTTCCCCTTTTTTATGCCAAAGCACAGTGCGAGCACTTGGAAAGATGGGAAGGACGGGGTGCCATACCATTTGGCCATATGCCATAATTCAAAATATGACTATATTACACTTTTGAATTGTCTCATATGACCATCTACCTATACTATCTATGCTAATATTATATAAAGCTTGTTCGTTTGAACGGTAATCTCTGGAACTACTGGTTCGAATGGTATAATTCTTTTTGTTGTGGATAGTCCATTAATCGAGGAAGGCTTTAGGCTACTTAACATTAATCTGTGACCAATAGGAGCGAAGAATCAGTCTGCGTTTTAACTCGCTTATCTCAGGAACTGCTTGATAAAATTGAACAATTCTTTTAATGTTGAATGGTCCATTTATCGTAGAAGGCTTGAAGCTATATAATATTACGCTGTGACCAATAGGAGCGAAGCGTCAGTGAAAAATGTGGAAAAAATGGAAAAGAATATTCATTTTTGAAGGCTTCTGTTATTTGCTTGAACGTGCTGATCTCAGGAACTACTAACTCAAATCGAACAATTCTTTTTGTGTTGAATAGTTCATTAATTAATATATATAACAATAGGAATCAGTGGAAAATGTTTAAGAAAACGGCAAAAAATTTAATTTTTCTGATTGTTTCAACCCGCTTATCCTAGCATTGAACATTTATTTTTGTATTGAATAGCCCATTTATCGAGGTAGGGTTTAAACTATACAACGTTACGATTATATGTAACGAATAATAAGAGCAACGCATCAGTGAAAAGTGTTGCTAAAACGGGGAAAATTATACATATTTGAAGGTTGAGAATCCACTGTTTTAAAATAACTTAGGAACAAAATTCCCATGCGGACATGATGCACAAGTCCAAGACGCACCTCTGGCTGGTGGATGAGGTAGAGGCAGACGAAGTCGCGGGCAACTCCTAGTATTTTAATATATGGCTATTTTTCGCTTTAGTAATGTGTTTTTTTTTTTCTTAATTCATTTTTTATTTATTTGAACTTATAACTACTTATTACTAGACAAAGAATTCAAACTAGCTTATTATATAAAATTTTATATTAAAATTACTGGCCGATCGAGCCTTAAAATTGATTACAAATCAAAACTGAAGAAAGGGAAATATGTAAATAAATAAATAAATATCATTTCATATATTTTCCTTAAATGCTACTTTAAATTAAGTCCTTAAAAATAAAACTTAATATTAATTAAAACTACCTATTCTAGATAACAGATACTTACAAACTAGAACAACCACAGCAGCAAATCTCTATAATTTTTTATTTCACTTTTTTGTAGTTTTTTTTTTCTTCTTTTTTGTATGTACAAATATTGTTTTTGTTTATATTCTTTTTATTTCTTTTTTGTTTGTATTTGGTTTTTGTTATCCTTGTCAATGTATGTGCCACCATGCCTAGACTTCTTAAAGCTTAACCCAAAAACCCGTAAACTAAAACAAGTATGTAAGCCGGCCAAGGCTCAAAACCCCACCCCTACTACTCATTTGGCGTTTTTATTTTTTACCTCCGAGCAGATTAATTCAGATCACGCATGTTGCAAAGAAGAAATCTGTGTTTCTTTTTTAGAAAGCTTAACATTTTCATGCTCTGATAAATTGATAGAGCAAATAGAGCCGATAGCTGAGCGAAGGTAACTTCACTTCTTTTCGGATTTTACAGACAAAAACAAACACAAAATTAAAAACGGATTCCCAACCCAGTCGCGAGTTAAATAACTAAAAACTCCGGTCTTATTTTGTTGTGTGTTTATTAGTGGTCAAAATTAGACTGATATCTTAATCGCAAATAATAACCTACGCTACTTAGACTCTAAGCAGCAGACACTCAGGTCAATGCATTCAATTTCGTATGACCTTCGGATATTTAGATTTTCCTGTAGGAAAAGATTTCGAAGCAACACAAATGTTCCGTCGTCAAGATTGCTGACTTTCATTTGTGTGACTCGCGCGTCTTCTTCGGGGAAGCAAAAACCTATTAAATAAATAAAAAGTTAATAAATAATTTTTGTGTTTGTGTAATTTTTTGTCATTATGGGTGATAAATGGAGTTACGAGATGACAATACGTTTAATAAATGAACTTGCGGCAAACAAACAACGCTTGCAGTGTGAAAAATAAAATCGATGTTCAGGTTTGTTTCTTTTTTAAATCGGAGGACATTGAATATGATCTGCTCAGAGCTTCGCTTTGACACCAGCCACCAGAACTGGTTCTATCGGTTGGGTCTCATTCGGACAAAGCCCTACTGAACCGAAGGAGCTCTGTTTCGCCTTGTGCGAGGACGTCTCGACTGTAAAGGAGCCGCCAAACGACGGTTCTTCACCTGACGTGGTAGAATAGCGGCACCGAAAATCTTTCCTGTATCAGGCCGCATCTATCTAAATAAGGGAATGCCTCTGGTGGAATGAAGCCGCTCAAGCGTACACTATCAAAATATTCGTCGTTCGTATAGAACGCCCTAAAGATCAAATTATATATCTCTGGCAATGTGACCCCGAACAAATTTTATCACGAAATTGTCAATTCTGGTGAATGGTAATGTACGAAAAGAGATTCCGGTGTCTGATATAAACCGAGACAGCGCCGAAGACACTGCCTCTCGAATACCCGAATCTTCTCCATTTGAGATGGTGAAACGAAGAACCACAATGGACAGCCATAAACGATCATCGGCCGCATAAGGGCCATGTAAAGGGTTTTCCAATAAGAGGTGTTATTTTGAATAGCTCGCTATTCCGGTAGCTGTCATTTTTTTTACATTTGACAAGTAGAAACTAAGCCATTAATACAAATGGATACCTACACGCTTCAACAACGCATTGAAATTATTAAAATTCACTATAAAAATGTTGAAAATTTAGCAGAGACGGTTCGTAAACGTCCGGACCATGTTATCCCTCGAAGAGATGATCACAATTGGCCACCGAGATCTTGTGATTTAACACCTTGCTACTTCTCACTTTGGGATAACGTGAAATATAAGGTCTACGCCAATAGCTCAACGTCGTTTCGAGACCTCAAAGATGGAATTCGTGAGGCTATCGAAGACATAGGGCAGCCACTTTACGATTTGGTTATGGAAAATTTCATGAAAAGGATATGGTCCTGTAAGTGTGGTCGTGGCGGTCATTCGGCTGATGTTGTGTTTCATAATTAACGCCATACTTTCCTCTTTGTAATGAAATAAACATCATTTATCTCAAAAAGCGCCATTTTTCCTTGAATATAAAAATAACACCTCTTATTGGAAAATCCTTTAGCAAATAACCTTCACTCTGGGGTCAAGCTGACTGCTGCAAAACAGCCGTTTCGTCAGAACGAAGGCTCCTCTGGCCTTACTCAGAGCAGCATCCATATGTCTGTCAAAATACAGGCACTGGTCCAACCAAATACCGAGGTACTTCACTTCACTTTTGCTCGTAAATAGCTGTCCGTGAGGTCCAACGATGGCCATCTTGCGCCAATTCTTGCGCGTATCCCTCGTGGCCCTAGCCAGCGGGGTCCGGAATAGAATTGTTTCGCATTTCTGGACATTTATTTTCAGTTTCCAGTCATCGCAATATCGCTGCTGGCTAGGTCAGTGACGCTGAACAGCTAGCATAGTTCTTGATTGAATCTTCGTTCCATTCTCTAATTATGCAGACAGGAACAAAAATCACTCGAATCATGCTCCATATCTCTGCACCATACATGAGGACCGGGATGAGGAGGGTTTTATAGAGTGTCACTATAGTTGCTTGAGAGAGGACTTTACTACTCAATTGCCTTCTAAGTCAAAAGAAGCAGCGATTGGTAAGAGTGATTCTCCGTTTGATTTCAGCGCTGGTGTTGTTGTCTGAGTTTATAGCGGATCCTAGGTAGACGAAGTCCTTAACTACCTCGAAGTTAAATCCCTTTGTTGGCGTTTGTTCCAAAACGTCGATGTTGGTTATCCTTTCTTGTTGAGACCATTAACTTGGTCTTGCCCTCGTTAACGACTAGACCCATCTTCCTTGCCTCCCTCTCAAGACTCACGAACAGGAGTATTCGAGTCCAACCTGGAAGGACGTCGCAGAAGAGGAAGGCCGCTACTCAGCACACAGGCGGTAGAGGACCTGGCGTGTGAAACTGGAGACAGCTAGCTAGGGACCGAGCTGGCTGGAGAAGTTTGTTGGGTGAGGCCCTGGTTCGACCTGGACTGTAGCGCCACCATAAGTAACTTAGTAAGAATTGGGTTTTATAAACCTGCGAATGCTTTTTAATCTGAACACACTACACCACATGCTTGCTCGAAAGTGATTACCCATTTTTTTAAACTGTATGTAGCATCACCAGAAAACAATTGTAAGCAATATTAAATGTCCTTGAACGAAGGTTGAAACGAAGGCGACAAGGGACTTGCACAATTTGTTGTCTTCACAATTTTCTTCGTAATCTAACATTGTTGAGCAACTTTGGCATCTGTTCCAGATCTATTTATTACTCTGACATTAATAAAAAAAAAAATAACAAAAAATAAGTTAATCCTAAGGAAGTAGATAAGAAATATAAGAAATTGAGATATTTTGCATATAAGATGGTACGAATATTTACAAAAACTTCATTTTCTTACATTCGAAGCTTCTGAGAAGTGAGACATTAAAGTCTGCCTCCGTAATAATTTTTTTTTTGCTTGTGTAGTTGTGTTAGCCAAAACGAAGCTATTTTGTTTACCTTTTACAATTCTAGACCTTTATGGAAATTCCCATGAACCCAGGAATTATTTTCTTCAACCTCTTTTGTTATAAGAAAATTGTCTTGTCTCGATAACTGGTAATAATATGTAAATTTTGTTCTACGATCTTGATAATATGCCACAATCTGGGAAACAGAAACCCTTTCTTGTCCATTTGTGAGCCCCCAAATTGGCACTGACATCTTTTTTCCTTAACGCCTGAATGGAAATGTAAACACCGGATAAGAGTCGCATAACAAAAGGGTTTATAAGGGTCAATTGGTGGCGGTGGGTGATGATTGTGTACACTACCTATTCTAACAATAAAAGAATCTCTTTATTTTTCTTAATTCTCAAGATAAACACGAAGAAGGGTGAATTTTGTTGTGACCTAATCAGTGTATTGAAAAATTGAAATGCACACAGAATCCTACGAATTGCTCGTAGAATAAAAATAAAAATTTTGAGTGAAAATCAAAAATATCACGGCACACGAAAATTGCAAACTTCCAAAATACTAAATCGAATTCTGATGGATAATAAATTATTCTTGCATGTATGTTAAGTGGATTTGTTTCGCATAAATCAACCTTTGACACTGCACAAGCACTCTCACGGCACGCGGAAGGGACAGTCTTGAAGGATATAGGAAAAGAAAAAAAAGTGAGAGAATACGAAATTGGATTTTCATCCACTTTAACGCATAAAGCTACACACGGCTATTTTCTGACACTTTTGCCTTATCGACAAAATGCCTTCACTTGACGGGAACAAGTTAAGCCTGATGTCGGATAGTCGAGTGTTTAAAATTTCATCATATGGAGTCCATAAATTTCATGTGGCAGAATTCACATATCCTTTAGTGGATTAGAATAGAAAATTGGTAAGTATTGGAAGAATCCTGAAGGTTTTTTGTATTGAAACCATTTTTTTCTCCGGTGTCAGTTTGAGGAGTCTATCGAATTTCTTATCATCTTTTTTTTGTATGTACAATAATCTCAAAAGCAAATAGAACAGATTTAATAGTAAGAACTGCCAGGACTATGGATTGCAACACCGAAAAATCCCGTTTTCCTTGAAGAAGAATTATTTGGAATTAGGAAACATTTTGAGCAAGGAAGGTGCTGGAAATCATGAGCTAACTTGCTTTAAGTAAACACATTTATTCAAATAAAAATTTTGATTAATGAAACAACAGTTGTGCATTAAAAATATTGATGTAATCGTAAGTATTCCCAATCAGTAAGGAAAAGTGAAAAATTTCATACCTGACATCATATTTACATTTTATACCAATTCTTCTTGGCTTTTTAGCCATAATATTCAAAATCTCCTCAGTGGAGACATCTATATATCTCTGTGTATGTTGAGGAGTGCTAACCCATTCAACCTTTGCTCTCCTGTTTTGTTACGCAAATAAGTCCTTAGCGTATGGAGAGTTGAAAAAGAACGTTCGCTTGAACCACTGTAACCGGCAGTGTTGCTCCAATCTGAAGTAATCAATAAATTTATTGAAAAACGTTTTTTCGCAAATATCCAAAGCTTAAATAAACGTTGTTTGTTGTTTCTCCTTGTATACACGCAAGCAGTGTCAAATAAAAAAATTGTTTCATTAAATTTAAAAACGACTTATTTTCAAATAGAAATAAATACCTTTGCTGCATAGATATTTCGGTTTTGCAATCTTCAATAGATCCAAAGATGTCGTTTGGCCATTCTGCCTGGAATGTTTGTATTGTTTCGAATAATTCTGTTTCTTCGAGTTCAGTGCAT
>CAKKXW010000001.1:52290863-52307873 GCA_920937365.1 Sphaerophoria rueppellii
TACCTTTGCTGCATAGATATTTCGGTTTTGCAATCTTCAATAGATCCAAAGATGTCGTTTGGCCATTCTGCCTGGAATGTTTGTATTGTTTCGAATAATTCTGTTTCTTCGAGTTCAGTGCATTTCGCAGGGATGATATTTTGATCATCATTGAAATCAAACGAAGAATCACTCTTGCCAATCGCTGCTTCTTTGGACTTAGAAGGCAATTGAGTAGTAAAATCCTCTCCCGAGCAAATAAAGTGACACTCTACAAAACCCTCATCATCCCGGTCCTCATGTATGGTGCAGAGACATGGACTGTGACAACATCTGATGAAAACGCTTTGGGCTGCTTTGAGAGAAAAATTCTTCGAGTGATTTTTGGTCCTGTCTGCATTAATGGAGAATGGAGGAGAAGATTCAACCAAGAACTGTACGAGCTGTACAGCGACGACTTAGATGGTTGGGTCATGTTGACCGAATGGAAAATAATGCTCCGGCTCGTAGAGTCTTTGAATCCAATCCGGAAGGACGTCGCAGAAGAGGAAGACCGCGACTCCGGTGGAGCACACAGGTGGTAGAGGACCTGAACCAACTTGGCGTGCGAAACTGGAGACAGTTAGCCAGGGACCGAGCTGGCTGGAGAAGCTTGTTGGGTGAGGCCCTGGTCCGACCTGGACTGTAGCGCCACCATAAGTAAGTAAGTAAGTAAGATATTTTGTATTTTGGATAGAAGTTTCCGGTGTTCCAGGAATTTCGACTGCAGCTCTGCCAAAAATTTGTTTAAAAACGGAATGAAGATTGTTCCCCTTCGTAGTTCTCCCGATTGTTCAGTCACCCTACCTAATGTTCGTTGAAGAGCCAGGTCCTAGCCAATTTCATTCGCAGTTTAAGTTGCTGAGATGAGGATATCGTGGAATTTGTCGTCAGCCTTTGCACGCATTTCTTTGATTTCATAGTACAAATCGTTTGCGTAACTGACGCACTTGCTCAAATCTTAATCTTAATTTTGTATATACTTTTATCAGGCTAAAAACTGGTTTTAGCACTTTTAGTGCAATGATGAATTGAGCTTTACTAATTGAACTGAGCAAGGCATGTGGTTATTCGCCATCAGATTTTGTGTTCTTCTCGTTCAATTCTTCCAGTGTCGAACAGACATATACCAGTGACTCGTCGAACAAACCGAGAGACGTCAAATGTTCCACCCAAAATGTTTCATAGAACTTGAGTAGACGGGTTTGCTAAGCACCAGGGTCTGTAGCAATTATGTATTTTTTTAATATGCCACCTGCCTTGTTCGAAAGACGAAAGAAGTTCACTATCGTTTTGAGAGTCGCGATGCAGTTCCTGATCAACGGAATATCACACGCATGCATGATGGCTAAATTAAGATTGTGACTGGCACAATGAACATAGAGAGCATCCGGGACAGTTTTTCTTACGACTGCGACTGCAGCCCAACCGTTGAAATGTCCTCTCATAGCTAGACGCCCCATCATTACCTTTGAAAAGAAAAAAAAATTTATCAACTTGGCTGATTTACTCATAGACAAAAAATACTGAGATATTCATAGCAGGCTTCCCATCGTTAATGGAATCTTATAAGAAATGGACAATCTGCAAGTGTATCAAATGTATTTACTATTTGAATAAAATGGGAAAAAACGTTTTGACTATGGTCGTTCAACACACTCAGTTTAAGAGTGATATTGCACCTTCTGAATTTACCTTGCCCTTTCATGAAACGCATCTCTCCAATCCAAGCCCTTCCAATGTAATCAGTAGAGTCTTCGCAAATTGTAAATTGTTCAACTACACTGACATCCGTGGTTTCATCAGCGGTTACTGAGAAACAACTTGACTCATCGACGCGTTTTATGATGTTTTTCATAGTTATTTCTCCTGCGCCGCTTCAACTATTTCATTTTGTATGCGAAAACTTAGATAAGTAGCGTTGGCGCTGGCTGTTTTCAGATGCTGCTTCAAAGCAAGATGTCCGCTTTCCACAGGGAATCGAAGGAGTGTTTTGAAATTGCCATCATTTTCCTCTGGTATCGCCGTGATCTCGATGTCCTCGAAGAGCAAGTCTCTGTCTGCCACGGGGTAAAACGGCACGAATGATGGGAATCAACTTTATTTGTCGATTTTCATGCTGGTGTTGTTTGCGATCATGGTCTATTTCGTAGATAATGTAATTTTTTCTCATCATAGATCATTTAAAATTCAGCGCGTCTTCAGAAACATCCTTGTGATACTTATTGTTTTGATGGTCTCTACATTTCTCCAAAGCCTTTATCCAATCTTTGAGAGCGCATTGAACAAAGGTTTTTGGTTCTTCATGTTTTCCTTTGCCAATATATATTCTTTTGTATGAATGATACGCAGATTCGGCAGTAGGCTCTGTCTTCAATAGCTGAATACGCCAACCAGGGAAACATGCATCATAACCAAGACAGCTGAAATTTTAAATTTTTGTCCTCGATGCTGGAAATTCGAAAGTTACGTCTCATGACCATGCATCAACGACAAGCTTCTTCTTTTCATCGTTGTTTAGATTTCTTCGACAGTTCAACCCCCAAACACCCCCCCTCCCTACTTCTGCCTTCGCCACTAGAATAGGTACCTACTGGAGGTTCAAAGGTGAGATCTTAAAGCAGCTTTTTGGCCATAAGGAATATAACTAATGGTGCTCTTCTTGCAAAGTAAAACAATCATGTTGTTCAAGATGAAAGACCGTCTTAGAATCAAAAGACTTTAGGTAAAAGCGCACATAATTATTCAAATACATTTGTTTACTTCAGTAATTATTCAATAATTTGAATTTGCTTTCCACAAAAGCTCTAACTGCTACTTCCTTTTCATTATGCGTCACACCGTGATGCTTAAAATGAAGCCTTCAATGTAATGAACATATCCGATAAATCAAATTACTACATCAACAGCCAACAATTACACAAGTAAATGGGACAACCTAATTTCATTAGACAGCCATGCACAAATGCAGCCACGCACCAACTAACCTTTGACCAAAAGGATGATCCCATCCTGCAGGCACAATGAATTTTTAATGCTAAAAGGCCTAATTAGCTTAACAATGACCCCTAGTGGCATTATAGCCAGTGCACACAAAAGACTCTCAGTTAAATTGTATCCCCAACGAACTGTTGAAAGCATTCAAGGTGGTGTTTAAATGCGTCAGCCCCTAACAACCCTACACACGTCTCCGTGTATATTGTTTGCTAGATGATTTCAACAACAGCACGATGTTTGTGGCGCACATACATACTCGTCGTCCGGTGGTGATCCAAAACTCTCCAGGTCAGTCGAGTCCAAATGCAAAAGGGTAAATTGATATGCCCTATTTGTATCAATTAACAAAAGGGTTAATTTACAACCCTAGCCAGAGAGTCTCTGGTGAATGTGAGCACCCAGTAATAATATGGTTGCCTTGCTGATGGTTTCGTTAATGTAGGGCTCCCACCAACTTCATCGAGGTGGATTGGGAGATGGGCGTGAATCACGCATGAAAGTGCTACTACTTGCTTTTTGGTCAAGTGATTGGTACTTATGGCTGAGACTTTCGAATGTATCAGGTGTTGGCGTAGATACTTGTGGCTGGTTTTGTGGGCCAAGTGGAATTATTGCCTGTAATTTGAGTTAAACGGGTGTTATTTTGAAGTATCTACTTTTTAAAAGTGAACTTTTAATCGCTTTATTGGGTTTCCAGACAGTAATTTATTTTGTTTTCAATTCATTTGTAGAATAAATTAAATGGTTTCGAATTAAACTACTCATTTCAAATATTGCTTTGGTTGTAATTAATTTATACGTTCTTATAATCTAGGCCTTAACCCATGTTTTAGAACATGTACTTTGCTTGGAAGAAGAGTAAACAAAATATCATTTTTGTCAACAAAGAAACAAAATCTCACACCAAATCTCAATGCAAACTATTTCGGGAAGGCAATAAAAATGTCTGGCAGGCACAATTGCAACACAAATAAATGTGCTTTTTCTTTTATTTGCCTTATTCAATTCATCGCTTTCTCCCCCCTACTAACCCAATAGAAGACCTAGACATAACAAGCAAACAAGAAGTACGCTTCGATTGGGGACAATTTTAACATCCTTGTCATCACAGTTATCATCATAGCTGTCTCGTGTCTCCCCTTGTATTGATTCAATCAATTTGATATCGAGAAATCGGTATGCAAACAAGCCACTGGGGATGACTTATTTTGGTATCCCTGCGGAAATAAAACCAAAACTGTAGAGTCAGTCAAGTCATCCTTTGATTCCTTTTGCCAAAGGCAAATATAAACGTAAGAGGCACAAGCTACGATTTAATCTCTTTAATTTCGCTAAATTATTTTAGATATTTCTATTTTTTCTTTTTTTTTTTTTTTTTTTTTTTTGAAAGGTGAATCATCATCTGGACAACCGGATAAATCTTCTTTTAGAAGAGAAAGAAGATAACTGATAAGTGCGAGTGCACACGGAGAAACAACAGTTCTTATACAACGGACCTACAAATTTGGTTAGTTAGTGCGCAAGGAGATGCGCTTTCAAGTCACTTCTTCAACATAGTCCTGTAGCAGATATTATCTTCAACAGATTTACTTAGCTTCTAGGCTATGCGAATGACATAGACATCATCAGTCGCTTCCAAAGAGTTTTGCTTGAGGCCTTCACAGCAATTGAAGAACAAGCGAAACTTGTTGGTCTTAAAATGAACGAGGAAAAACGCAAACTATGTTCATGCTATTAACAAACAAAAGAATTAATGGTCCATCGCCTAGGACAAGACGCCACTGTTGGTAGCATCAGTTTCTATGTAGTAAATGAGTTAATTTACCTTGGAACAAACATCTATCCCACAAACGACACGTCAGTGGAGATCAGATGAACAATTATTCTATCAAGTCATTGCTACTTTGGTTTGGCAAAACAAATAGGTTCAAAACCCTTCACTCGAAAAACAAAGTTGATTGCACCAGTCCCACTCTACGGCTGCGACCGACGAGTGCTGGACGATATGTAAAAAAGGAGAGATTATACTGGGCACTTTTGAAAGAAAATTCTTCGACGGATTTTCAGTCCTGTATGCGACGATGGCGAATGGAGAAGAAGGTTCAACCGCGAACTTTACGAGCTGTACCAAAATGCCGATGTACTCCAGAAAGCCAAGAAAAGACGAATACATTGGCTCGGCCACATCGAGCGAATGGACGACAACGCTCCAGCCAATAAAGTCTTCTCTCCGCAGCCCCCAGGTTCAAGGTAGACCGTACCTCAGATACAAGGACCAGGTGACTGCAGATGCCAGAGCGCTTGGTTTTGATTACTGGAGAGTGCATTTGAGAGCCCGTTCACGATGGAAAACTGCTATGTCTCAGGCTGAGATACTACATGGATTGGAACCTGGTATGTAGTTAATGTCATGTATAACATATTTCAGGTCTGTATTTGAGGTGTTTTTAACCAAGCCTTGCTTCTTTAATTTGGAACGGTTTCAAAAATACCAATGGTCACTTAAAAAAGTTAAAATAGATCGACCTCTTTTGTGGAACAATTGAAAATCTAATTGGGATGAAATCGTAGAAGCTTCGAAATGGGTATCATCCCCAGAGGGAACTCAATCAAAGCAGAAAAAATTTACAGATTCTCAAACCCGCTAAGGAGTGTTCAACAAAGACTTACAACAGGTAATAATAGCTAGTTTAAAATAGAGTTCAGTTCAGGTATGGAACTGCTGCAAGATTCGTTTGAGGAATAGTATTCATTGGATGCTCTTTAGCTTGCTGGTTATGATGAGATCCGTTCACATACGTACCAAGTACTGGAGGATTGTTTCCTTCAAGAACGTTAATATTTATTTTCAGGTTGAATTTCATTGGAATGTACAACTTTGAAAACGGGTTTTTCAGCAGCAATTTCTGATAATAAATTTGATAAAAATATGAAATTGCAAAATTGTTTTTAAACAGTGTCGTGAGCTCGGTATTATTCACGTTAGCTTGGTGTAGCAGAATCCTCACACTTAGGCCAAAAGAAAAGGCCCATTGTGATACCACATGAATCTAGAGAATTACTTCTTATTAGTCGAACCGTTTTGAGCTTTTTATAACGCGAAGAAGATATTTGATATCCTTATTAGCTAGTTCACTGAGATTATTATAAAAGTGTTCTCCCAGATGAAGTTTGCGTCTTAGTGAAAGAGCAGGTCATGTGCAGAGAAGGTGAGATATTGTTTCCTCTAATTCCTCGTCCATACAGTTCCTGCAAAAGTCATCTGAGGCTACACGAAGCCGTATTGCATGCCTGCCTATAAGACAGTGTCCCGTAAGGACACCTAGGGAGCTAATATGAAATCTGCTTTGAGATAACAAGTCCTTAGAGCACTTTAGGTCTAGTGACGGCCATATGAGCTTTGTGGCTGCGCACGTAGGTAAATTATTCCACCTACACCTTGTTATCGTGAAGTCTGTTTCTTTTAGCAAAAGTTGGCATGTAGCTATCGGTATACCTATCTTTTCTCTTTCAGGTGAGATAGATATGACGGTTCCAATTTTTAGCGAGTTCATCGGCTCTACAATTTCGAGTGTTGTCTCTGTGGCCCGCCAAGTAGCAGAGGTGAATATGAAATTAATGCGCCATCTTTATAAGATATGATCCACAATCGAGGGCCGTTTGATAGTTGGTTGAGACACCGTCGAGAGATTTAATAGCAGCCTGACTGTCAGAGAAGATGCGGATATCACGTTTTCTCTAAGCCAGGATAGAACCCTTTTTATTCGCTAAAATGTCCGCTTTAAAGATGCTACAATTATTAGGGAGGCGGAATGAGAGGCTTAGATTAAGGATTTCTGAGTACACACCACTAGCAACTTCATCATTTGTTTTGGATCCATCTGTATAAAAATAGCTGCTTTTGTCATCCTGAAGTTTTTTGTCTACCCAACCATCTCTGGTACGATGGAATGGATACCTGGAAGTTTTTCCCAAATTGGGGTTTTGGAATGGTGTAGTCTATGTACTTTGGTATAGAACCGAAGAATTTCAAAATGATGGAATGTTCCACACTAGCTGTACTCGCTGCCACTTGTTTGCTGAAGATATCGAGAAGTGTCAGATGGAAAAGACTGAGGATGTTATTCCCTGCTTATGCAAAGACATGCAGTGCGTTGGACTCTGCTGAGTTTGTCGTAGTAAGTGACTTTCTCCAGTGCAGTCCACCATACTGCAACACCGTACATGAGTATTGGTCGGATGACCGATGCATATAGCCAATAGGTTATACGAGGTTGAAAACGGGTTGGGGCCGCCAGACCGCAAACCACGTGACCGCAAGACACGAGACCGCAAGCCATATGACCGCAAACTACTATCCCGCACTCCTTTTGACCGCATGTCATATTACCGCAAAAAATCCTCCCTTTTTTTCAATACAAATTTCTCCTCTCCGTCACTCAAAGTTATGAGAATTAAGGAGATCGAAATCTGGTACCTTTTACGATTTTTCTAACAACAAAGGCCACACCCTTTTTCAAAAACAAACATTTTATGAGAAATCAAATGCTGAGAATCATGGAGAATGAAGCATTCGAATTTTTCGTTCAAATTTTTCTATATAAGCAGTAGCTTTTTTGGGAAATCAGCCAGTTCGAGGTAGGGCACGCCTTTTTTTTGTTTTTTTATTATAGTTTAAAATTCGCGCGAAACAATTAAATAAAATAAAAAGTTATAGTTTAAAATTCGCGCGAATTTTAACTATAACTTTGTATTTTATTTGATTGTTTATAAAAGATATGTCTTCTATTCCTTTGAAGGATAAAACGTTCTTTTAAGAACGAAGAATAATTCAAAAAGAGATATGACCTTAAATTGTAAGTAATAATGTTTGAGACAAATGGCTCTGCGATACTTATTCAATTGAATGGCTAAAAAAGTTGAACTTGTTCCAGAATGATTCTATGACCTTACGTCAGTTTTTTTCAGCGTGCGTCATCCAATTGTTGTTCAAGCTGTAAACAGTGTTGTAGATATTTGTTAACAACAAAATCCCAAACATTTTTTCCGAATATCATGTATGTCTATTTCCAAGTTTTTCATACCAAAATAAAAATTTTAACAAAAAATTTGAAATTTTTTTTCGAAAAATTAAATTTTTTTAATTTTTCTAAGAACCTGTACGGCAATGCATAAACAAATAAAAAAATTTTTTATTCTCAACCAAAAATCAAAAAAGAAAAAAATTGAAAACGACCGAAACGCAAGAAAATTCAAGCGACCTAACATCGTTGTTTAAGCTGTATACAATGTTCTAGCAATTTTTTAACAACAAAATCCCAAACATATCTCCTGAACATCATGTATGTCTATTTTTAATTTTTTTTTTATACCAAAATAAAAATGTTAACAGAAAAAACCAAAAAAAATGTCGTAAAAGCAACTTTTTTCCGTCCAGAGAAGTGTTCCTGAAAACATAAAGAATTCCAAGAAAAATATTGGTCTCAACCTAAAATCAAAAATAACAAAATTAATAAACAACAATTTTGCATATCATACATTCCAATACGAAATTGCACTTTCGGAATAAAATTCCAAAATAGTGCTAAGTCCCGCAAACAAAATAGAACTATCTCCTTTTCCAAAAAGTAGTAAATCTCGCAAGTAAAAAATTTGCGGTCTTATGACATGCGGTCACTTATTTTGCGGTCTTGCTGCATGCACCGGTTGAAAACCCCACTTGCTTCCTATGGCTTTCTTGCAAGAGAAAAGAGCTACCCTAGCTTTCTTAACTCTTTCCTGAATATAAGATTTCCAACTTAGTTGTTTGTCTAATATCAGACCAAGATATTTGGCTTCATTAGTAAAAATTAGTTGTACACCTTTAATTGAAGGAGGTACAATTACTGGGATTTTGTATTTCAGTGTAAAAAGAATAAATGTTAAAGTGATTCATATATCTACGTCTTGGTTTTATCTTTTATTTTCTTATTAAGCATTTAAGTGGGCGCGATGACGGAGCTTTCTTGTTTGGAGGCTTCTGAACTATTTTTAAAAATGTGTATTCAAAAACAACAAATTTGAATAGTTGAAATTATTTGTGTGAGCAATTTTGTTTTGTTTTGCCTATCGGAATTTATATCAACACCCACATCCATATAGAATTTTCTGTATATCTGTGTGAATTTTGTCCCCAAAAACCATGTTCTTCAGAATACTTTCCAAGAAGGAAACAAACAGATCCCTTTGCTTTCCATGCACATTGTTCTTGCGAATTTTAAAATCTTTAAGAAACCCTTGAAGAATTATTTAATCTCAACCGATGTGGGACCATAACTCATAATTTTCTCCTTTTGGTTATGTCCAACAGCATCCGGTCGCTAAGGGACTCAACCATACACACAAATTCAAAGCACTCTCAATGCCACCTGAAGCCAAGTCAGAATTTCCTTGAAATTGATTTACGAGCGTACACAATTGGTGGTAAGCATTTTTCGGGTCGATAAAGATGGCAGAATTCAACCAACACCACTGATCCCATTCAACTCATTGGTTTGAAATTTGTTTCAAATAATAAATCTTTTGTCGACCTTTTGCATATATTCCTTAAAAGCAACCGACCCATAGGCAATACGACGACGCGACTTGAAAAAGGTTTTGTATGTTTTTTTTGTTTCGTTTTATTTGAAAACAATCGATTTCGAAGTAATTTCATTTACAAAATCAACACTGAAATCTGTTTTCTGGGTATGTTAGTACACTCACTCACAGGTTTTGCGAAAAACAATTCTTATCTACAACAGGAACTGAGTCCTCAACATCCGTGTCTGGCTTTATGGGTTGTAGCGATGGGTATGGCAAATTGAACCATTCTAATACTTTAAATAGCTTGCGGTCTTTCACCAGCAGTTTTGTATACAAAAAGGGTTGAAGCAAGCAATAGTCGGCACAACACTTTCAAAATTCAAGATGTTAACCAAACGAGGAAATCCCACGTAATGGCCGAAATAATCGCAGTTAATTAGTCGACTATAGCAAGCAAAATTGTTACCGCGCTAAATATTTCTGTGTCTATCTTTTTCTCTATTGTAGCTATTTTGTTTTTAGTGTTTGGTCGTAGTTGTTAACGTTTATATTCGGGAATATTGTTATCTTAGCGGTAAAAAGCCATTATGAGGGGTAAGCACAATCTTCTGAAAATCCATGTTCCCTTTCAATGGGTGGCTGATGGGCTGGATGCGGCCATATTAAATGGTTCTTGTTCGCATAGTGGAAAATATTTTTACAGCAGCGGTGCTGTCGCGCCAAGTTGTGTCTAGTCAAATAGTACAACATAGAAGAACCGTCAACTAATTGCCTTCGTTATCCTGAGTTAAATGCCCTTAGGATGATAATCGTGGAATGAGACAATGAGGGTTGATGGTTCTGTGGTAAATGTTTAAAGCAGTCGGAATAGTTAAGGAAATGCTCATACACATTCTTGATGGAATATGATAGATTTAGGAAAATGTATGCTTGAATAGTCAAGCATTAAGATTTTTAAAAAAAATCTTGTTACACCAATCCAAGTTACGACTGCGAATATCCCAAGACCTGACAAAAAAAATGGTAAGAATAAGTTATTTTGATATCTGGTCACGTCGGCAAATATCTATGCCCTTAGAACTCTTTTCATTCAGATTGATTTAGATTCAGATTTCCAAGTCCTGTTTCCACTTTAACAAGGTGATTTTTTTAAATAGGTGGATATTAGCTTAATGGCGGAACTCGAAGATTGAAAGTTATTTTTAAGCTTCATAAGAAAATTGAGTGGTCATTGCTATACCTTAAAGTCATTATAGCGATAAACGCAACTTAAGTACAATATAGTCAAAGAAGCAGACGGCTTATTTTAATAGCTGAACTGTTAAGATTAGTCCAACAGTAAGAACAATGATAATGAACTATGCAGGATGTAGGCTGAGCAAAAGAATAGATAAGTGCTGTATGTTGTTGTATGTGATTGTCAAAAAAAGAAACCTTCCCTCCTACTGTATGATAAAGAAGTAGAACTGCCGTTGCATAGTCGGAAAGACCCTGCCAGATGCTTTTCTTGCAAAGTTTTAGACAAAGTAATGTGCTGTCAGTAGCTTCTCAAGCATTGGCCTTGAACTAATTTTGAAAAGCTCGCACATGCACACTTTTTCGAAAGCTATTAAGTTGAACCAAAGGCTTCCTAAGACAGTGCAAGAAATTTTTCTTCCCTTCTGATCTGGCCCATATCTAATCAATTATATCCGTCCAAAATTTGATAACAACTCCCATCTCTGGTCTACTGCTCAAGCTACGTAAAAGAGCTCTTAGATTGATTGGCGTTAGAGCAATCTCCAACTCATTCCCGGCATTGGAGCACCCTTGTAACATTTCATGTCTCTTTTTGTTCTATCGTTAAGTCAACAGAAAGTGTTCAATCAAATAGCCAGTGGAACTCATTTTCACACTCTTCTGTCTGAACAGATGAAGAGCTATATCTAAGGTGAAGAATAAGGTCTAGCGTCTTGCATTGATAGCTAAAATTTGACACTGGAGAAAACAAACATATTACTAGGCTAACTAGCAGTGGTGCGAAGGAAGAAAAGAGCATGCGCAGGTTCTCAGCTCAAAGATATAGAATAGTCACCGGCCAGGAAAAACACCCGGCATTTCCTTAAAAGGTCGAAGCAATGATTCTGGTTTCAGAATCGGAACAATAGCTCTTCGAAACAGTGAAGGAGACCTAGTCACAGAAGTACAGGGAATTGTAGATGTTTTCAAGCAGCACTTCCAACAGCTGCTGAATGCGCAAAATGCAGTCCCAGTCCCTAGCACAGAAGAGGCAGAAAGAGCTATCCAAAAGCTAAAAAATAACAAGTCCGCTGGGTCGGATGGCATACCTGTGGAACTCTTTAAATATAGAATCACATGCACCAGGTCATCAACAAAGTGTGGGAGGAAGAATGCATGCCCACTGACTGTTATATAAGCGCCATATGACCCATCTTCAAAAAAGGCAATCCTTTGTCATGCACAAACTACCGTGGCACATCCCTGCTTAATGTTGCATATTAAACCCTATCCAACGTACTGTCTGAGCGTATTTAACCGTTCTGGCTTAAGGCCAGGCAGAAAAAAGATAGACCAAATATTCACACTGAGGCAGATCCTGGAAAAGGCCAACAAATTTCAAGTCGAAACCCACCATCTTTTCATATCAACTTCAAAGCTGCTTGCGATAGCATCTGCCAAAAGCTGATTATGGCGATGTCTGAAGTCGGGATCCCGAACAAACTGATCCAACTATGCCGCAGAAGCTAAGCAGTGCAGTGGGCAAATGGGTAACAGCTCATCCGAGTTGTTTCAAACATGCTCTGGGTTTAGACAAGGAGATGCGCTGTCATGTGACTTTTTGAACATTGTCCTTGAGCAAATAGTGCGCAAGGCAGGTGTGAGCACGGAAAACATTATCTTCAACAAAGCCACCCAGTTCTTAGGCTATGCGGACGATATTGACATCATCGGTCGATCCAAGAGAGCTTTGCTTGAGGCCTTCACATCAGGCGAAACTCATTGGTTTTGAAGTGAATGAGGACAAATCAAAGTACATGCTATCAACAAACATAGCAACATCTGTCCACCGCCTAGGACAAAATGTCACTGTTGGTAGCAGCAATTTCGAGGTAGGTAAGGAGTTTACCTACCTTGGAACAAACATCAATTCCACAAACGACAACTTAGTGGAGATCGTAAGAAGAATTATCCTAGCAAATCGCTTCCGCTTTGATTTGGCAAAACAACTGGGTTCAAAACTACTCAACCGAAAGACAAAGTGTCTGCTATACAAAACTTTGATTTTACCCATCCTACTCTACGGCGCCGAGTGCTGGACGATAAGTAAAAAAGGGGAATTGATACTGGGCAGTTTCGAGAGAAAAATTCTTCGACGGATTTTCGGCGCCGTATGTGACGATGGCGAATTAAGAAGAAGGATCAACCGAGAACTATACGGCCTGTACCAAGAAGTGGATGTAGTCCAGAACACCAAGAAAAGACGACTACATTGGCTCGGCCACATCGAGCGAATAGAAGACAACGTTCTAGTCAGGAAAGTCTTCTCATCCCAGCCCCCAGGTTCGAGACGGCAAGGAAGACCGAACCTACGGTACAATGACCAAGTGACTGCGGAGTGCGAATGCTAGAGCACTTTGTTTCGACGACTGGGAGAGTGCATAAAAGGGACCAATCACGATGGAAGGCTTCAATATCTCAGGCTGAGATCCTTCATGGATTGTGAGCCGGATAGTTTCAATTTCAATTTTTCAACTAGCAGTGCTAAATAGAAGGACAAGGTCCAGCTTGGCTAATTTTAAGTAAGTTGTGGTCTCAACATGAACTGAGTTTTCTTGTAGCGTTCTAAAACTGAGCAATGGTACACTCCAGTTTGTTATCGTAAAAGGGATTCAAGTGTTGATTTCACTGCGAGGTTAACATTATTATTGATTCCATTAACCAGCCTGTCGATTTGATAGAACACTAAACCCATAATTAAGGCACAAAGAAACTAAAATTAAAGCTTCACATAAAGTAGACCTGTTGTTATAGTAGATGAGAAAATTCAGCACCCTTTTACAATCTTCATTACTTATGCACGAGGTCAAAGATCCCTTCCATCATATTCATTTGAAGGTAAGTCTATTTCAGTATTAGTGACAGCGGACTGCCCGCACTTAATGTGTTATTTATATAGGTATATGTGTTGCCTTAAAAAACAATACCAACATAAATTTTATCTGAAAATTTAATGCATTGTCGTTGCTCTCTAAAAACCTAATCTATAATACCGTTCGTCCGGTGCGGTTCGTCCATGATAGAAGCCGGTTGATGAACCCATTTACTCGTGTTATAATGTTTTCTCAGGATATGAAGTTACTGCTTCGGTTCTTGACAATTTTCCAATGTCCAGCAATACTGGTCGAGGCCACAGCACACAATACAAAATGTACGAAATTCATTTCAATTATTATCACGTGACATTAAAGAAGCATTAATGAAGGCAAATGTAAATAAATTCCACTCTTGGGTCATATTTACTTGGGCCAAGTTTGTAAATATTTACGAATACCAAACCATGGAATGGAACTCGTTCTTATTTGGTTGAAGAGAGTGTATCACTCTTTTTTGTTGTAGGGTTTGGTGGTATGTGGGTTGTTGGGGTTGTGGCATTATATGTTCACTTGTTCCCCAGGAGTGGGTTCCTTTTTATAGCTATAAGGGATGGACTGAAAATGGACAGTCTTATATCTTTAAGCTTTTTAAAATGGATAAACTGTTGATTTAGGTTGTTTTGATTTTCTGTTGCTTTAAATTTAATTAACATTTTTGTTTTCTATTTAAATTGAGACAGAATTGTAAAAGATTGATGTAAAACAACTGGGCAAGAGAACCAATCTCTAGTTGAAGGCTTATACTTTAGACCCGGATTGACTTAGGTGGATCTTAAGAAAGGAAAACCTTTGGTTCTATTGATTGCAAGCACGATTGCTAATATTAAGGTGGTATTTTAAATGTTCAGAAAATTGAAAAAAAAATTGGCAGACGTGCGTATGGCGTGCATGCAATCAATAGGATCAAATATTTTCCTTTCTTAAGATCCACCTAAGTCAATCCGCTCTGCTCTTAATGTCTTAATCTCCACGAGTTGTGGAGTTTGTGTTTCAACCTTATGGTTTCCCGCCACCATGTGAACCTATGGTACGTGTGCGCGAAGACATCACATGAATGTGATTTTAAGCCATAATTTGATTGTGGTGTTAGGTTAGGTTAGGTTTGGTTATGAGGGGTTGTGCCCAGCGTAAACTGTTGCATACACGGGGGTCTACTGGGCCATTGTGATCCCCTATACAAATAAAAGTTACCATCGATGCAATTTAAAGTTGTCGATTAACGTAGACCGGCTTGTTAACGAACCAGCCTGTGCTATCTATAAATTTCCTCATGTTTGCCATTGACACCTGTGCTAGATCATCCAATTCCCCAACAAACCTGTTCCCAAAATGACGGAGTCGGTTAGTTTGGAGGTTCGGACAGTCACAGAGCAGATGTTTAATGGTTTCTATTTCCTCCTCATCCTGACAGCTCCTTCCTACAGAAATTCGGGGCAAAAGCCCCTATCTTGTTGGCCATTGTGCCAATGGTGCAATGACCCGTTAGTACACCTATCAGAATTTTAATGTTCCTTTTACTCAGCGATAAAATATACCGAATTTTATATTCATTAATGTTAGGCCATAAACTTCAAGAGATTACGCAATCGTCCCTGGATTTCCAGGAGTTATAGATGGTCTCTTTTGATTTAAAGTCTATCTTCCTCTTGAGTACCCCAATCGGGACTAGTGGTCCCCTATCTGAATGGTCACTACTACTTGTGTCTGCTTCTGACCCTTTCCTGGCTAGTTCATCTACTATTTCGTTCTCATTCTATATTGCTGTGTCCAGGAACCCAACAGAGCTTAACCTGGTTAGTGTGGCAGATTCTATTTAATTCTTTCCTACAGTTTGAAACTGCCTTTGATCTTATGGTCTCACTGGCTAAGGCTTTGATAGCATTTTGGCTGTCCACGAAAAAAAGTAATCTCCGAGGAGCTTAGCTTTTCATGATGTACCAATTCAGCTGCTTTTTCAATGGCATAGATCTCAACCTGAAATACACTACAGTCAGCTTGGAGTTTATACGCCTCTCTGATGTTGAAAGATTGGCATACCACTCCAGCACCTGTTCCTAGTTCCATTTTCGAACCGTCAGTGTAGGAAGGGATACTCTGTTCACATATGAGTGAATTACGATCCCAACCCTGTCTTTCTGGTATGCAAATAGAAAATTTCCTGTCAAAATCCAGTAGAGGGGGAATGTAATCGGTGGTCTCCATAAGTCTTTGAATCATGTCATATCTAAGTAGGACTGACCCGTGTCCATAAGTGCTGTACTTCCAAAAACTAAGTTCTTTTAAACGAATTGCGGTTTTGGCTTCCGTGCACCTTATGAACTCATCCAGAGCCGGGTGTTCCAGGATCATTTCCAACCCAGCCTGTGGTGTGGATCAATGAGCCCCTGTTATTCCTATACAGGCTAGTCTCTGTACCTTATTCAGATTCTTGTGATAGCTTGATTTGTCTACTGCTTTCCACCATACAACAGAGCCATAGGTGAGAATGGGTCTGACAATATAGCTGTGTACATCCATTGGATGACTTGCGGTCGCTTACCCCAACGTACACCGAAGGTCCTTTTGCATGTGTAGAGTGCACATCGTGTTTTTTTCATTCATTCCTCAGTATTACGCTTCAATGTAAGCTTGGGGTCAAGGATCACCCCTAGAAATCTAGCTTCCTTAGAGAGTTTTAGAGGAATACCATTTAATTTAGGAGGGTTGAAGCCCTCCAGTTTCCGTTTCTTCGTGAACAAAACTAGCTCTGTCTTGGTGGGGTTGACCCCGAGACCGTTCTTAGTTGCCCAAGAAGATAAATATTTTAATGCGTTTTCCATAATGTTTTCGATGGTGGCAAGGAACTTGCCTAATACCAAAACCACTATGTCATCTGCATATGCTACAATTTTTATGCCCTGATCTTTAAACTTTGTGAGAATTTCGTTTACTACGAGGATCCCGAGTAGGGGTGAGATGACCCCTCCCTGTGGTGCGTCTCTAGTAACTGTTTTCTCAATCACAATCAATGCAAATACTTCTTGCTTTGTCGTTACTGTAAAAATGATCACATTCTACTAAAACGACTGACTTTATTGTTACCGGGATTGCCTCACGCCAATGAGCCCTAGGAGCATCATTTGCTTTAAGAGTGTTTCAAATTTCTAGTCCCGTATTTTTAACATCGTATACGTCTACTGTATCACCAAAACCATAATCCGTTCAAGGAACGGTGGTAGCTTTTGTAATACCTTTTGCGTAATTTTATAAATAGAAGAACCCGTTGATTCTTGCCAGA
>CAKKXW010000001.1:52308313-52319012 GCA_920937365.1 Sphaerophoria rueppellii
CACTTTATCGCCCCAAAGTAAATTGGACAGTTTAAGGAGAATTTCCGTCCTTGACTTCCAAGTTATAAGATGGGAGAAATGAATGCGGCACGACGACCTGCTACAATGCATGCGGTGCCAGAGGTTCGGCCATGCCGCAGCCAATTGCGAAATGCAGATGCGCTGCGTCAAGTGCGCAGAAACCCACATAAGAGGGGAATGCAGGTTAGGAACGGAGCGGGTTGAAGACTTAACCCAGCTCAAGTGCATTATCTGTGGGAACGAGGGGCACCCTGCCAATTATAGGGGCTGCCCTAAGGTCCAACAAATCAAAGAAAAACAGGCCAGTCAGAAGGCCGTAGAAAGTCGACCAGTATGACAAGCCCCGACAGCAAATTCGCTCGTTCGACCCAATCTTATATAATGTTAGTTTTTGTTTTTTTTTTTTTTTTAATTTTTCTAACAAAAACAAAAAATAAAGTTGAAGAAAATAGTTAGTTCATAGGCCGAAAGGCACTAATTTTAAGACGATCATGAATTTCTTAGAGCGCCCGTTTGGGGCCAGTAAGTTAAATATAAGAGTTTGAATTCTTTGTCTAGTAATAAGTAGTTTTAAGTTGAACTGAATAAAAAATGAATTTTGGAAAAAAAAAAACAATATCAGAATTTTAATGTTCCTTTTACTCAGCGATAAAATATACCGAATTTCTTATTCATTAATGTTAGGCCATAAACTTCTAGAGATTACGCAATCGTCCCTGGATTTCCAGGAGTTATAGATGATCTCTTTTGATTTAAAGTCTATCTTCCTCTTGAGTACCCCAATCGGGACGAGTGGTCCCCTATCTGAATGGTCACTACTACTTGTGTCTGCTTCTGACCCTTTCCTGACTAGTTCATCTACTATTTCGTTCCCTTCCATATTGCTGTGTCCAGGAACCCAGCAGAGCTTAACCTTGTTAGTGTGGCAGATTCTATTTAATTCTTTCCTACAGTTTAAAACTGCTTTTGATCTTATGGTTTCACTGGCTAAGGCTTTGATAGCAATTTGGCTGTCCACGAAAAAAAGTAATCTCCGAGGAGATTAGATCTTCATGATGTACCAATTTAGCTGCTTTTTCAATGGCATAGATCTCAGCCTGAAAGACACTACAGTCAGCTTGGAGTTTATACGCCTCTCTGATGTTAAGAGACTGGCAAAACACTCCAGCACCTGTTCCTGATTCCATTTACGAACCGTCAGTGTAGAAAGGGATACCCTGTTCACTTATAAGTGAATTAGGATCCCAACCCTGTCTTCCTGGTATGCAAATAGAAAATTTCCTGTCAAAATCCAGTAGAGGGGGAATGTAATCGATGGTCTCCATCAGTCTTGGAATCATGTCATATCTTAATAAGATTGACCCCTGTCCATAAGTGCTGTGCTTCCGAAAACTCAGTTCTTTTAAACGAATTGCGGTTTTGGCTGCCGTGCGCCTTATGAACTCATCCAGAGCCAGGATCATTTCCAACCCAGCCTGTGGTGTGGATCTCTGAGCCCCTGTTATTCCTATACAGGCCAGTCTCTGTACCTTATTCAGGTTCTTAAGATAGTTTGATTTTTGCACTGCTTTCCACCATACAATAGAGCCATAGGTGAGAATGGGTTTGACAATCGCTGTGTACATCCATTGGATGACTTGCGGTCGCATATCCCAACGTACACCGAAGGTCCTCATGCATGTGTAGAATGCACATAGTGCTTTTTTCATTCTTTCCTCAGTATTACGCTTCAATGTAAGCTTGAGGTCAAGGATCACCCCTAGAAATTTAGCTCCTTAGAGAGTTTTAGAGGAATACCATTTAATTTAGGAGGATTGAAGCCCTCCAGTTTCCGTTTTTTGAACAAAACTAGCTCTGTCTTGGTTGGGTTGACCCCGAGACCGTTCTTAGTTGCCCAAGAAGATAAATCTTTTAATGCGTTTTCCATAATGTTTCCGATGGTGGCAAGGAACTTGCCGAATACCAAAATACTATGTCATCTGCATATGCTACAATTTTTATGCCCTGATCTTTAAACTTTGTGAGAATTTCGTTTACTACGAGGATCCCGAGTAGGGGTGAGATGACCCCTCCCTGTGGTGCGCCTCTAGTAACTGTTTTCTCAATCACAATCAATGCAAATACTTCTTGCTTTGTCGTTACTGTAAAAATGATCACATTCTACTAAAACGACTGACTTTATTGTTACCGGGATTGCCTCACGCCAATGCACTGCAATCGAGAAACTAATTTAAATGAAGCACATCTCACCCCCTCAAGTCTTGCTTCACTGACAAGTGTCAAACAGCAATAATTGTTATCTCCACAATTGCAGATCTCCAAGGACCTTATTATGACCGTCTTATTTTCTTTCTTCTTCCAGAGCAAATAAAAAACATCACAAAAAAGATAAAAAAAATACGATTTCTCTCGAAATTCTTCCATAAAAACAATTATCCTTTAATTCTTTAATCCCTAGCGAAAAAAAAAATATAAAATCACTTTGCTTTCGACTCCTTATCGCTCCAGCAATAGAAGAAATTTGCCCGATTCTTCCATTCCAGGACTTAAAAAAAAGAACAATAATGTAAAAAAAAACCGGCCCCATTGTCATTAACTCAGAATACAGTGCTAATCCAAATAGGGCTAAGTAACAAAGCTCAGCTATACGAGAAAATGAGCACCCTCCGTCAAACTTATGACGTTCGCCTTTCCGTTCATCCTTGATGGCAAACATGTTTAAAGTGAAAAGAAAAAAAAAACTGACAATACAATAATACGGACAGTTTAAAAAAAAAAGTAAAGGGAAGACGAAAAACATCATTTTCGTTTTAATTTTCCTGCGAATGACACAAATTTTATTATTCCCCTTCGTTGTGCTGCTCTTGTGCTGTTCGTTGTGTGGGCAGCAAGGATATACAATCAAATCCTCGAGGGTGTTTAAGAAGCCAGGAGTCCGGCACCAGTTCCCATCTGACTTTTAACAACTTGTCCAACGGATGTGTATGTATGAGTACCTATATGGACAGAATTTTTGTCTTCTTCATTGAATGTCAAGATGGACAAATTGTTATTTGAAAATCCACACATCGTCATGGGTGGGTTAGCTAATGGAAGGGGACAGGATACGTGCCGTATGCAAATTGAAAATTATTTCCTTACAGTGAACTTGAGAACTTTTGTGTTTGTAATTTCTTCCAATTACTCTAAGTAAGCGGTCTAATGCTTTGGTTTGTCTGCAAGGTCCGTGAAAGGATAAAATGCAAATTTTCTCCAATCGACTTTGGAGTCTCTATAAGCGGTTTACGGTTAAAGTGGATTTCCCGCCTCTATCCTTAAAGACTAGGTATATAGACAAGACACTCGTCAGGTCTTCCTCCTGCAGACACTGAAGAAAGGTTTCGAGACACTTGACCTTCTGAAATTCCCCAGTCTCAAATTTCTAAGAAAAGTTTCATAAGACGTTCAGATGTTTATCGGTTGGTTTGAGGGAGGATTACATATTGTATCCTTGACACTGCCTATATGCCATCGACATCAACATCTCATCAGTATGCTGATGATTACAACTGCCCAGAGAGAGATAGTTTCTGTTAAAGACACACACACTTTTGTTTGAGAACATTTTCAGATGGGTGCGCATTTACACTGTATTCACCCGAAAAAAGGATTAAGATACCATGTTGTGTCTTGTGTGTGAAGAAGTTTAAAGGTTGAGTTTCTTAGATGTTATGCATTTTCCTTATGATGTGGTCAATCAAGACGCACTGACCATTAACGGAAATGTTTTAGGAAAATTGTGTACGAACCAAAGTCTCATTTGTCGACGTCTGCTTTTGATGCCATGTGATAAAATTTTATATTTCAATCAGTTTCGAAAAAGGTTGCAAGAAATTAACATATTAAAGAGATTGACTTTGAGGAGGAGGATAGGTTTAAAATATCCGATTTTACTGTGGAGTTCGTTCAGCCAGGTAGTTTTCTAATATCTGGGTAATGATTTTCTTAGCTTAATTATTAATTTTCTAACTGTGTATCATTACTACTGATTTATTTTCTGTTTGGAGAAGGCGATGGGAGATTATATCAAGAGTCTTTTAAGAAGCTTCAAGAAAACCAAGTCCATAACTGTCATTACCATCACCAAATAACGTCAATGGACAGTGAATCGTCGCACCAGATTATGATGTTGCCAGAATTAGAAAATGTTCCTTTCCTAGGTATGCAAATTCATTTTGCTCAGCAGCGTGCCCAATTGATTGAAACCATCATTGTATAGACTGCCGCGAGCCGCAGCCGGTCGTTAAGCATCTTGAAAGTAGTCGTTGTAACATTTTCCAACATGAAGCAATTCTTTTGATAGATCAGCGTAGACGTTTGACGCCTTAGAATATTAATAAAAATTTTAGTCAAGCCAGTTTCAAGGAAGGTAAAAAGCAAAATTTTGTATGTAACTTGTTGTTTATGAACATTTTTTCAATCACTTTAAATTCATCTGCTACCCAAATGAATAAAAATAGTGGGATCCTTCAATTACCTTGGGTCAGTAGAAGCAGCCGATAATTATATGACAGAAGAAATACGTGGGCGGCTGTTGAAAGCCAACACAGGTCTTTCAACGCTCTTTAAATCCAAAAATCTTACCTTAACTTCGAAACTGCTGCTGTATAAGACGATGGATGGATCCGAGACTTGAGTGCTTAGAAAAAGCATTTTGAGTCTGAACTCTTAGCCGCGTTCGCGAGAAAAGTTTTACGGAGAAAAGTTGGCCCCGTATTTGAGGAAGAACGATTCCAGACATTATATTTCAAATCTAACGCTATGCAGATCTGATGACAAAAACGTAGCTTGGTAGTCTCCAGTGGGCTGGACAACTAGCTTGTATGAGCGAAGAGGAACCGGCCCGGAAAGTCTTCTTCGATATAGTTAGTACATGGTAGGAGTCAGCATGGCAGACCAAACTTGTGCTGGAAGGATGGCGTAGACCAGAACGCCCAAAGCCTGCGGAACTGCATAGCGTCAGCAGATCAAGAAAATACTGTAGCTGTTTCAGAGCGTGATGGAAAATTGTTCAAGATAATGTTTCGTCAGGAATCAAATGAAAAATGTTTGGTGAGTGCATCAATTAAAACATGGCATGAAAGACTTGCCCACCAAAACATAAAGTCCGTCCGAGATATGTTGAACAAACAAAATAAAATATATTGATGATTGGAATGATAATGTTTGTACTGGTTGCGTATATGGCAAACAACATCGCGTTTCATATCCAATAAATCCGAAGGTTTCTGGATATGTTTTGGACATGATTCATGTTGACTTGTGTGAAATGAATATTCTTTAGGAGGAGCCAAATACTTCCTTCTCATGAAGGATTGACTGTTTACTTTCTCGAAAAATGAGGCACTTGAAAAACTAATTGCTTTTATAAAAATGGTAGAAAATCAATTTGACAAGAAAGTGAAACGTTTGAATCTGACTGTTATGTTTTGATATATGATCACAAACGATTGAAGACCCAAAAGAAGTCAAAGAAAGTCATATTTGTTGGGTATGATTTGGACTCTCCAAGTTATAGAGTGTACTTGCCTGATGAACGAGATATTACGAGCTCTGTGAATGTGATTTTCGATGAAAAGCAGTTCTACAAATATTGAATCGGTTATATGCACCCGAAATGAAAATTTAGGAGAATATGATGAATCCGAGTTAGATAGTTCAAACTATGAAAGTCCTGAAGAAGAAAACCAAGAAATTCAAACACCATACGAAGTGCAAGCGCTGCCTGATGCAAGTACTAGTCAGTCATTAAATGAAATAAATTCAACTTGTCGAAGCCTACGTGATCGTCGCACCTTGAAGAAGCCAGAAAGATTTAATTGTGATGCTTTTGGAAAGTATTTAGAAAACGAACCAAATGTTGCTATGATTGGTGAAGTAGAGGATATTCCTGTGTCTGAAGCATTGAAGAACGAACATTGGAGAAAAGCCATGACTGAAGAATTTACGTCTCTTACCAAAATGAAAACCGGGGACTTAGTTAAGGCACCAGAAGGCATCAAGCCTTTGACATGTCGTTGGATATTACGTCAGAAAAATGATGGTCTATATATAAGTCCAGACTTGTAGCCAGAGGTTTTGAACAAAAGCAAGGAAGAGACTATACCGATACATTTAGCCCAATTATTCGCTATGTGTCAATTCGTCTAATCCTTAGTTTCACTGCATCCAATAACATGAAATTGATGACTTTTGATGTCAAGACTGCATTTTTATATGGAGATCTACATGAGGAAATATTTATATTTCAACCGGAATTCTTGCATGATTGTACAAACCACGTATGCAAGCTTAGCAATAGCCTGTATGACTTGAAACAATCTCCTAAAAACTGAAATGACAAAATAACAAAGTTTCTAAAAACAATTGGACTTGAAAATACCGATGATGATCCATGTGCTTATTACAATGAAGATAGAAGTATGATTCTGCATTGTTTGTTGACGATGGATTGGTTGCTGCTAAAAGTAATGAAGAGATGGTAACAGTTCTGAAAAGATAGAATTAGGAGTTTGAGGTTACAGTTGATGCTGCTCGTGAAGGTCGATTATCATATTTGAGTATGCAGATACGAGACAGTGCAAACATTCAAATTCAATACTGTTAATACTGTTTCTACTCCAATGGAACGTGATATGATGACAGATGAAGAAAATTTTGTGAATGATATACGACTTGCAAAATCAACACCTTATCGCGAAGCCATAGGAAGTTTGTTTTATTTGTCTACAATTTCTCGTCCTGAAATATGTTTTGACGTAAGTTATCTGAGTCGATACTGCAACAACCCCGTGACAAGTCGCTGGAAGATGGTCAAACGTATATTCCAATATTTGCAAGGAACAGTTAACTGTGGGATATTGTTTAATCGAGACGAAAAATTAGTTGCTTAAACTGATTCTGATTATGGAGGAGATACTGCTTCACGACATTCAACAAGCGGTGTTCTTATCATCAGAGGAGGTCCAATTGTCTGGTATTCACAAAAACAACGTCTCGTTGCAACTTGCAACGTCATCTGCTGAAGCAGAGTACCATGCTGCTGTTTCTTCAATTGATGATATTTGCTGGATTTGATGGATCGGTAGTGAGCTTGGCTTAATAAATCAAACTGAACCAACAACATTGCTTGTAGACAACATGTCAGCTATACATATGCTTAAAAATACACATGTAAGGAAAAATAACAAAGGGCAAGAAACACATTGAAATTTCAAGAAAATTTCAAGAAAATTTCTACAGGAACATATTGGAAAAACAGTCAATGTAGAGCAGGTCAAATCTTCTGAACAACTTGCTGATATTTTGACCAAGCCGTTGACGTGGAAAATATTTCAAGAATTACGTAATAAAATAATTATGGAGGAGTGTTGAGATTAATTATTTATGTTCAAAAACACTGTATTTTTGTTCACCTTGCAATAATTTGATTCTCACTTTACTTTAATTTTTGTCGTATATATCTTCGAGAAGAAAATCAAGTCAATTACATTCTTCTCTTTCAATAATCAAGTCAAACAAATTTATAAATTTTGATTTAATAAAGATTTTTTAATTACATAATAGAAATATAATTTTCATATATTTCTCTTGTCTGGAGCCTCCATCGTTATCATTACCATTATAAAGTTAAAACCTTCGATTGCTCAACAGTTCTCTTGATGCCTTGGTGGCAACGTATTCATCTCTCAAACACTTGTTGATGCACCTGTTTTGTACAGCGGATGTTGTAGTGGGCACCAGAAAATGTGGGAAAGGTCTCATGTAGCAATGCCAAAATTCATCTTTGTTGAGTGGGTAAGAAGGTGAGTTAAATGGAAGATATCAGTGCACTCATCAGGACGCAAAGGTCATCAACAACCTCTGTCTACCAAGTCCTACTCTCACCTTCACGTGGTGACCACAAGGTGTCTAGTACCTCAGCTAAAGATAGGGTGAAAACCCCTATGGAAAGCTTTGGCGACAGCTAACGAGACAGGGCGGGGAGAGTGTTATCCACTGAGACACTACTCCTTTTTCCAGGCAGCAGCTAAAGAATTCCCAGGTGGCGTCTATAGTTCCAGTAAGGTTGAACTACGTATGTGGAGGAACTTACCACATACGTAAGTTGAAAATTGATAGCAAAAAATGCTTAACAGATATTTTTACTAAGCGAATTCTGGATAATATTAACATTATATCGGTGTAAACTTAAACAATAAGACGGCAATAAGTGGAAAAGACTGACTACCAAATGTAGGATCCAAACTTCTTTTTCTTTCCAACCATCGTGCCATCAGTTCCCATTATACAATCGTTTGGTGATCTACGAGTATTAGTATAACACATAGGCGATATATTGAGCAGTAACCATAATTTAAATCTTCAATGCACCCATATTCCAATAGATAAGCCTTAAATCGCCAACAAAATTACTCAATCTTACAGCAAGTTTTTATCCTTAAATAAAAATGTAACAAAAGTAAGAGTACCTTTGTATTACTTAAATACAAAACGAATGAAAAAAAAAAAGAAAAACAAATCACCTGAAATTAACTTCAAGATTGAATCAAATCACTTGGCTTAAGTCCTGAAAAGCTATGACTATGACGATTTCGTGTCAATCTCATCCCATCAAAAATCCATAGAAAATCATAAAACTCAATTGATCTGAATCCAATCGTGAAATTGTATACCATTGGCACAGGAAATACAAATAAAGATAAAAAGAGCGTGTACAACAAATCTACCTTCTATTTCTCCAACTTTCTTCCTATACCTGTTCACCTTATCTTAAGCCCCGTAAAATTGAAACCTATCCGAGATAGCTGGACGGAAAAGGGTGGGTTGCAGAACTTTATTCGTCGAATGACTTCCAAATGATTTGATTCGCATTCACGAAACATAAAACGCCAACAAATACCAAAACCAAATGCTTTTTCGGCTTTTTTGTTCATCATTCGAAACACTTATGAAGGCATTTCCGTTCGGTTCCTTAGATTTCTTGTGATTGAATTGGATTAAGAAGGAAGTTTACTTTTTTGTGTCGCCTTCCTGATTTCTGTAAGTATAAGCCCAGCTTTTGACTAACTGCTCTATTGGCCTCACTTCCGTTAGCGTCAAGCGAATTGTAGAGAAATATGACTTGACGAAAATTATTATTTGACACAATAGAAACGCAATTGAATGTTAAAGTGGCAATCCTATTATTCTAACCATTGTTCAATCTTCATTGTGTGGATATAGCAATACTCATACTTGCGACATGTTGTTTTCGTATGAATAAAACGGATAAGAATGGAAGAAATTTATGTGTTTCATGTGTCGTAAACTTTAAAATATGCCGGAGGATAGGAGTTCCTTTTTATATACATATACCCTTCTCCAGGGCAAAGGACTTTTTATATTATAGATAAAATGCGGGAGAAACATTATAATGTGTTTTCTTGCCAAGTTATCTTGAATGATGCGAGTTTGATAGATGTCCCATGGGAGATGGGATCTGCGTGAGCTTATGTAGTGGCACGTTTGTCTTTGTTTTATTTATTTCATAAAATTAAGTATGTGTCATCATGATAACAAAACAATATAATTTAGTGCATCTCATATGACATGTATGTAAATTTGAGAGAGTTCAAATTTAAGATAAAGAAAGATAGCTTTAAAAGTATACCAAATCTTATGAATTTCTAAGGCATTTGTACAATTTTTCATGGGCTACATTGTTAGAAGATCTATAAGGAACTGCATTTTTTTGGATTTTCCTGGATGTGCAGAGAACTAAAATACGTACATAGACGTATATTTGGTTTTATAAATCTAAATTCTATTAAAAAATCGTAAATGGTATCATTAAAAGACTAAAATCAATGACACCAACTTTCAAGGATTTGTGTCAAATTCTTACTTACTTACTTAAGGTGGCGCTACAGTCCGTTCTGGACTTCGGCCTCAATCAACAGTCTCCGCCAGCCAACTCGGTCCCTAGCTAGTTGTCTCCAGTTTTGCACTCCAAATTGATTGAGGTTCTCTTCCACTTGAGTGCGCTACCTGAGTCGCGGTCTTTCTCTCCTCCTTCCTCCCTCGGGAATAGTGTCGAAGACTATCCGGGCCGGAGTATTGGTGTCCATCCGCTCTAAATGACCTCGACAACAACCCGTAAGGTTTGCTGTTATATCTTCTTCACCATTCCCTTTCAATGCACACGGGGCCAAAGATAACGCGAAAAACTTTCCTCTCGAAACAGCCTAAGGCACTTTCATCCGATTTTGTCAGAGTCCATGCTTCTGCACCATACAGCAGGACTGGGATGATGAGTGTGTTGTACAGTTTTACCTTAGTTGCTCGAGAGAGGACTTTTCCACTCAATTACTTTCTTAGCCCAAAGAAACAGCGATTAGCAAGAGTTATTCTTCGTCTGATCTCGGCGCTGGTCTTATTGCCCGTGTTTATAGCGGAGCCTAGGTAGACAAACTCCTCTACTACCTCGAAGTTGTATGAGTCTATTGTTACTTTCTGTCCGAGCCATCGGTGTTGGGTGTCCTTCCTCAAAGACAGCATATACTTCGTTTTTCCCTCATTTACCGCTATCGCCATTTACTCCCTTTTTGCTTCATATACGACAGAAACTCCTTCCTGTGGGTTGTGGCTACCGAGCCTG
>CAKKXW010000001.1:52329156-52346708 GCA_920937365.1 Sphaerophoria rueppellii
AAAACACTTTAGTAAAAGTACATAAAAGTGTGAGAATTTGGGAAATTTATTGAGTTTTTGGGAATTTTAGGAAGTAAAAGAACAGACTTTAAAATGTTTGCATTCCGTATGCTTTGCGCAGCTGTAAAATCGAGGGTCAATTCAAATCCACGGCTCAACGAAAGAACTCTTTAGTTAAAACTTTAAAGGAATTCCTTTAGGTATCTACTTCTATAGGAATAGACATAATTGTAAGGCGAACTTATCTTACGTCTTACCCCAATCACATATATTATTACGAGGGGAAAATCTACGTTTCTTGCATAGTAAATTTGTTTATTTTTGTTAGTCCGAGGTTCAAAGTTTATCCTCGATTTGATAATGGGTCCTTATAAATTAAAAAAAAAAAACGGTTCAGGAACTCAAATATTTATGTGCAATTTTTGTGTGTTTATTCTGTCCTCATTGTGTAGTCTTTTTTCAGTCCCCATTTGTCCGGGAAAGTCCGGGATTTTGAATCTCAAGTACTAGTTTCATCAAAACATATCTGGCAACCCTAACTTAACGTCATCCTAGACCTTCTTCCGATTGACCTCTTTATTAAATATCTGGTGTCCTGCAGTATCTTGAGACTAAAAGAAATAGGCTGCTGGAAAACTAGATCCTACGGGCACTGCAACCAAACCAGCCTGATACCATCAGAAATCTTATCTACAACCACCGATTACTGCATCCCTACCCAAAACACTTCAAAAAAGTTTAGAATCTTGTTCCGTTCAAGTATCGACTGGGATGAATGCGATGTGACGGAAGACTTCGACACAACTATCTTGCGGTGTTGGTGCAGGTGTCATCTGTGAATCTCTTCAGATTTCAAAATCCTATAGACTTCCTGATTTTGCCAATGTATTCCAGGCAGAATTGTTAGCGATAAGGGAAGCTTGTATAGCCCTTAAAAATATTCGACAGAACCAAAATGTAGGTATACTTACAGACAGTCAGGCAGCCATTGATTCAGCTTTATCATCCTCTAAACAGGTCCAGCAATGCAGAGAGGCCCTAAAGGAACTCTATACGAGCTTCACGGCTTATCTGGATACCGGGCCATAGGAGCTATGAGAGAAATGAGAAAGCAGATGAGCTAGCTAGGCAAGGACCAGCCCTTCACTTCAATCAATATAATTTCCAAACCAAGGCACGACATAGCCAGGATTGTTGGTACCTGCACAGAGAATTGGCCCATAGGGGAGCATGCGGCAGAATTGGGTATACTATACATAACTCCTTCTGCCGTAGCAGTAAGGACCATAATGAAAAGGAAACGGTCCCACATTTTCTCTGCCATTGCCTTTGCTAGGAAAAAAGCACTCTTCTTAGGTAAAGAATTCTTCAACGGTATTGAGGAACTCTCAGAATTCAAGATCAAAGATTTGATCTCATACCTCAATAACACAAAGTGGCTTTAGCGCTTTGCCGTTCGAAATCGGCGTTAAATTGTAGGTCCCCTCAAATCTTCTCACGCACCAAGAGAATTGTTGATGAGAGTAAGCCACTTAGGCCTTGGCTCTTCAAGAGCTGTCGCTTTTCAAAATGATATATACCTAGCATGACTCTGTTAACATTACCGTAATTTTTATTTTTTTTTTCTGTTTTAAGTCAATTTTGTAGAAAATTGTCTCTCCCGGCCAAAGGGAGGTGAATAGATCCCCCTCTCATATGATTTTTTTCTTGTCTCAACCCAACTTACACGCTCTAGCTTTTTGACACAACTTTCATGAATCATGAAATTGTTTGCGTATTAAAGTATTTTTTTTACTAAGGCCCGGTAAGTAAGATGTGTCCTTGCGGTACGGCATGCAGCGTCGTAATTGTTGTAGCTAAGTCGGGCCATGGCACTTTTCAATCGAATTCTGGACCTACTATTACAGAGATAATAGAAGCGAGATAAAACAAAATTTATTTTTAGAATACCGTTAAAACTAAGCCATGTGTAAAATGATGATACGCTGTAATTCAACTTCATCAACTTCAGTCTCAAACGACAAAACAAAACCTGGGACACACTTGCATTACAAGTTCCAAGAACCTCAATCTAAACTACAGAATCATATTTCTCTTAATTGACGTAAGTTAACTTTTCGCCCCTTTAATTCCTGCACAGACTAAGAGGAAATTAAGCGACATGTGTTCCTTACCAATCTAAACGTTGCCTTATTATCAGCTATATATCGGGTGGAATCGGCTATTGCTCATATCATTGTTCTTTGCTTTGTGTCATCAAATCACGACTCATTTGTCAGTCTGTTCATTTGGATAATTGCGTGGCAATAAACTAAATAAGCAGCAATTTACAGTTGGGATAGCAGAACAATGCTTTTTCGGACTCCCCTCTCGACTGAGATATTTATATGATAGTATGTACAGTCCCTTTCTTTTAGACGGGCATGATAATGTAACGATTATGACTAATCTCCTGATTTTAACAAAATGCCTTTTCACATCCTTTCGACAGAGCCATCTAATAAAGAAAGTCAAATTCCGAAAGTCTTCTTTGGACGTCAAACCTTTTACGACGAATGACAACAAGAGCCGATCCCTTTGAAAACAACCGAAACATGAATGACAAAATCCAACAATGAACAAGCAAGACAAGAATGAAAAATTGACGCCAACTGACATAAAGGTTATGCTGTATCCACCCCACTTTCGGGGTTGACTTCACGCCTGATGAATAGATGTCGAAACATTTTGATAAGCAACTGTCTCCTAAAGTAAATTTTACCATTGTGACCACACAGCAAATGTAATTTTCAATTTAAATGCAAATATCAATTTGTCAATTTGAATATTTAGACTTAAAAAAAAAGAGCCATAGAAGAAGAAAAAATCACACAATTTGTTACCATAAGTTCTTTTATTTTTTCTTGACATCATTCCCCCCTCTTGGCGCAGAAGGATAAATGATGCTGTTGCTCAAAGTGAGCATCAACTGCAATTCCCACGTGACACAAACAAAAAATTGGGAAAAACACAGAAAAATAACGCAGCAACATAAAATATTCTCCCGCGAAGTTGCCTTTTCTTATCCTTAATTAAGGATTCACATCATTTTTTATTGGGGTTGGAAATACAAATAATATTCAAAAGAAACCAAGTAGCACTGTTAAGAAAAATTTAAATGAGAAGAAAGAAAAAAAGAAATGATGGGAAGAAATCCTTTGACCACAGCGACAAAATAAGAAGAAAAAGAAAATGTTCAAGAGGGTGATTCCAGACGAGAGGCCCTGCTGCCGGGAAGAAAAATTATGGTTGATATTTTTTACGACTTTACTTGTTTATTTGCATTATTTGTTTTATACCCTTTTTTCTGCTGGTCGTTCTGGAGTCAAAGTCTGAATAAATAAACGTGCGGAACCCAAGGTAGATTTTTTTCCAACCAGAAAGGGTTGTGTGGAATGGGATTTTACATAATAGACACCGTGTCGGCTTTACACCTTAAGATTCTAGCAATTTTCATAAATTTTTAAGTTATTAAAAAAATGTAATAAAAACGTAATTTTCTATTTAGGCCTTTAATAAAATGTAATTCGAGGAATGGGCGGATTATCTCTTAACAAGATCAAGATCTGAAGTGCGTTTTTGCGCTGACTATAGTTGACTATTTCTCGTTTTTGTACAGCTGCAGTAGTTACATTCCGTAACCACAATTGTCGTTTTTGCGGTCAGTGTTAAAGTGTCAAATCGTAACTTTTTCTAACCATTGAATAAGAAGTACAGGCAGCGGTGTTAGCTACATGTGCAGTGTACGTGAGTGAAGCAACAAAAATGTCTGATGATGTCAATTTTTGAGACTTGTGCTGTACTTGTACTTGGGATCGCTGCTGTCAAACTTCAGGGTTGTATTATTTCTGTTGGTGATGGTAAGGCGCTGAAATTCGTTGAGTTCATGTTGTGTGCACGGTTGTTTTAAATAGTTCTGCCATCGTGTTTCGAAACGTTTTTATTTGTTGATTGTATTACAATCAACCAGAAAATACTTCTATATTTTCCCCTTGTCAATATTTGAATCCTATTGTGAATTATATTTTCAAGAATTCTTAAATTGGATGCAATAAATTCTAAGACCGTTGTTTGTTCAAAAAACTTTTATGAAACTGAGTTTATACTTGATGGTGCAAGAAAAAAAGAAGCTTATTTATTTCTGCAATGCCATATGTCTGACCATGATATTAAATGCTTATTCAAGTTGTTCATAGAATTAGCAATTAAAAACGATCAAAAGGGACTTAATTAACGTGATGAATTACTGATGAAAAATGAAGGAAATGTAGTGGAAAATAAAAAAATTAAACCTTTATTGTTAAAACACCATGTGTCCTAAAAAAAAGAATTGAGATTGAAAACAAAAAGTTGAAGCAATATCTATGAAATCTTGATTCAATCAAATTTCGCTTGGCGCCTCTGAGATTAACCATTCAACTGCAGACTAGCCCTGCTGTAATGCGTTTGTGTTTGTGAAACTAACACTACTCAGAAAAATGCTTCACTTTTTTTTCATAAGACCCCTTCCTGTACTTCTTACTCAATGTTTCTAACTATTCCCAATTCTACTCAGGAGGTGAGTTGAAAATGGTTGATGTTTCAAAGTCTTTTTTTCTGTTTAATGGTGTCAATATGGATTCTAAAAAAAACATTCTGTTCGTGCCGCCAATTTTATTCAAATCAAAGGATTTATGTTCGTCTTCAATTAAAAATATTTCATTACAATAATATAAAGAAAATAAGGTTCCCCTTACAAATTTTAAAGCTTCAAAGGAAATGATCGCATTTCCAAGTGACTTAAAATTCAGCGCCAATTTCAAGAATCTCATTCTCTCACCGGTCACAAACCCTTTAAATCGAATTGACAATACTGCAATCCGCAAACACCCCCATTTCAACTGCAACTGCGTGGCGACTTGCAAGCCGCCAAAAATGGTGAAAACAGTCAGCGTCTACGTTGGGTTAGTTTACAAAAAGTCATCGAAAAACTCGAGGACATGGACATGGTTTTGGAGGATAAGTTGGCCGCTGCCCATGAGCATATGATTGTCGAACGCAAATGGAAGTTGCTCTGCATGAGCAAGTGTGAATGGAGCTGACTGAGGAGAAGATCACAGGAGAGAAGGACAATTCAGAGAGGAAGCTCAATGACGCTCTCGCAGAAGTCAAGCATAAGGAAACACAAATCAAAGAATGAATGACGAAATCGGCATACATATTTGAATTCCTTGTTTGTATGTATTCTATCAGCAATAAAAAATATTTAATTAGTTTCAAAGAATAAAGACTTTTTTTCGTTTATTTATATAAAATCACGAACAAGATATTGGTATTGATAGGTTTTTGCCGAATCTGGGAGCCGCAATTAGGAGAATATCAGGAGCTGGCTTACTTGGAACAGCTTGAAGATTTCTTTATGGAGGGTGGTCTTCAGTCTCTTTCCCTTTACTTTTCTTGCTGTGGGTTGTTCAAAAATAAATAAATATGTTCTCATTTCAATTGTCTTTAAAATCTTAACATATCAAGATCATTCTTGAATTTTTGCAATTTTTAAGATCAAACGAAAAGAAAAATGTAACCTCAAAAGATTTGTTTTTTTTTTTCTTGTTTGACAGATCAACCAAACCTAACAAAAAACCGTTTTTGGATGATTTCAACTATTTCTAACTATTTCAACTATGACACATCAACCATTTCCTTTTTGACATAAAAAATATAGTCAAATATAGTCGAAGTAGATTTTGGTATGTAATCTTATTTAGGTACATGTTAGGTGCTAGCATTTTTATATTTTTTTAGTAAAAACTGAACTCATCTTAAAGCGTGGTTTGTCGGGAAAGCTACCATTAAATCATTTTAGAAAATAAAATGTCTGCTCTAGGTTTCATATTTTTCTTTTTTCTCAAATATACCACTTTTTCAGAAGTGTACATTGATTCTTTTAAAATGGTCCTTATTGAAAATATAATAAGTAGTTGTTTTCGTTTTAAAAAATTTAATATGAATAAACTAAAAATATTATGAAAACAAATTTACTTATAGTAATCATAAAAACCAGTGGCTCAGATAGCTTTTTCGCTATGGGGTGTGGATAGATCTAGTTCGCTCAATTTTTTCTTTTTTTGAAGTTTTAATAATTAAAAAAAAAAAAAAACAAATAATATCTAAACTTCATTGAATTCATAAGATAATATTTAATTATACACATACATTTGTACATAAAATATAATAAATAGAGTGGCACGACAGCTCTTGAAGAGCCAAGGCCTTAGTGGCTTACTCTCTTCAACAATTCTCTGTGAAGAATTGAGGGGACCTACAATTTAACGCCGATTCCGAACGGCACATTTGAGAAGCACACTTTTTCATGACAGATTGATACTCTCGAAAGTTTTGTCACTTCTTTGTAAGAGGCAGTGCCCAACGTACCTAACCACTGAGCTACGGACACTGCAATTAATTTGTATATGAATAAGTATAAATACATATATAAAAAATATGAGTGCGGCCCATGTGGTCCACACGACTTACTTCCTAGAGTGGAAAAATAAGTAAAAACATTAATTTTTTTGCAAAACTGCATCCCGTTGGAGTTGTACAATGTACACGAACGTTGGTTTTCAAAGTAAAGTTCGATAATGATGATTTGAGGACATACATTACGTTCATTGAATAATACCAACTCGTGGACTCATGTACAACTACTTTGCACAGTTAAATACAGCCTATATTACTCCTGCATATTGTAGTTTTCTATTTGCGAAAGAATTTTTCTAATCGGAATAGTAGAAAATCCGAAGATAAAAATGTATATGGCAAAACAGCGTTTGGTGGGTTAGCTAGTAATCAAATATAGTATATGATACTCCTGAATATTGCTTTTTTTTCCACACTATCTATAAGATTTTTTGTTTGAAATTATTGCAGATATTATCATTATTTTCATTGTATTAGGGTTGTCTTAGATTTTTGATTGCCATTAAAAACCGCTAAGCCGATTAAGCTCAAAACCTAATCAGCTCTTAACAACACAATACCGCGTCGAATGAGACCGATTTCATGACAATTCATGAGTGGTTCGCGAGATAATCGAGCTGAAAAAACGTAATGCACATGCACATATGAACACTCTTACTCACTCCCAGACATCATCATAAAAACGCTTGGTTCGGATTCTAGTGACCTCGAAACATGGAGATATGCAAAAATTCACAAAATCGAGACGTAAAATAAAACCTTTTTAAAAATCGATATAAAAAGAGAAATTTCGCTGGTTCCCCATAGAATGTAGGTATAGAATATACATTTGACAATTTCTTGGAGTATCTGTGAGTAGATACTAATGACAGAGTGCGTTTCCTTAACTCGTTTGGAACTGGTTATGTTGAACAATTATCGATCCCAATGGGGGGATATATCCCCCTATCTACACCACTGATAAAAACGTGTAACTAAAATTAAACTAGCTGAGTGTAATTTTAACACACCCTCTCGCTTCAGATAGTTTACATTATACATTTTTTATGATACCAAGTTGTTTTATAAATTGTAAATAAATATCTCTTGAAAGGGGTTTTGTTAAAACATCTGCTTTCATTTCTTCTGATGGGCAGTATTTGATTTTGATCCTTGGTTTTCTTCATACATAACTGTTCTCTTTTTAACATTTTCCTCGAACTCAGCTAAAAGACGTCTTAACCAACATATATTCTGCATCGGTTGATGACAATGTTACTGAATTTTGCAACATATTCTGCATCGGTTGATGACGTTGTTACTGAATTTTGCTTTCGACTTGCCAAGCTATGCTACTACCACCAAATTGGAACACATATCCACTTGTTGATTTTCTGTCTTTTGTATCACCAGCCCAAGCTGCATGCACATAACAAACTAATTCTCTTTGTTTATTCGAATTAACGCAAAGTGATTTGTCGATACTTGTTTCAAAAGATACCTTATAACTCTCGTAACGGCTTTCCAGTCACTTTCAGTAGGTGCTTCTATTCTTCCACTGAGGACACTCACAGCCAAAGATATATCTGGTCTTGAAGCTATGACAATATACAGTAACGAACCAATTTCTTGACGATATAAGTTGTTATTCGAAAATTTGGGAATTGATTTATCATTGCAACTAAAAATCCCAGTTTCAATTAGAGTCATTTCCGGCTTAGAGTCTTGATTAAGTTTCAACTAATTGTTTGATCTTCGATTTTTGACTCAATCTAGATGAACCATCTTTTCCTCTTTCAATTTCGCACTTGTTATTTGGAATGTGCTATAACAAGACGAATCGTTTCGTGTTTTGCCACTGGTGCAAAGGTTTCGTCGTAATTTTCACCATATTTTTGACTAAAACCTCTTGCTACCAAACGAGCCTTGTATTTAACCTTCAACGTCTCGTTTTGCCTTGAAGACCCATCTGCAACTCACAGTTCTTTTTCCGACAGGTAAATCCGCAATAGTCCAAACATTAAGCTCTTTCATGGAATTCATTTCGTTGTTAGCAGCTTCAGTCCACTAACGCTTCTCATTTGCAGGTTGGTAAATGTAATATTTCTTCCCATGAATCAGGCTGTTTTACAGTTTAACTTTTAACTTTATACAACAATCGTTGGAGTGGAATACCTTTATTTGAACGTTGAGATCTTCTTACTTGCTGTTGTTTAATTACGTCTTCATCTTGATCTTCAATGCTAATGACTTCATCTGATATTTGGCTGTTCATTATAGCTTGTTCTTGATTTGCAACCTCGCTGTCTTCGGAATCACCCATTAAATCCACATCAATATAGTTATTTTAATAAATATCATGTAGACTATCTTTTTCATTCGATTGAGATACTTGTGTTAATTAAAAGTCTTCACGCCTAGATTCATTTCAGTTTCAATTATTCGCAACGATCTTGATATCTAAAGCTTATCTGATCTTGGATTTATAATCCTATATCCTTTTGAATTGGAATCTTATCCAACAAAAACTCCTTCTTCAGCTTTGTCACCTAATTTCTTTCTTTTCTGTTTAGGGACAAAAGCATAAGCTTTGGATCCAAGGTATCAGGTAGATTGGCGTCAAGAAGCATGCACTTTGTTGTTTCAACTAAACTCCTTTTCTTTCGTTCCGCTACCCCATTTTACTGTGGTGTGTAAGGAACTGTATATTGATGTTGGATACCCTCTCTTCGCAAATATAACTCTAGTCCCTTACAAACGTATTCTTTATCATTATCTGAACGCAAAATTAACGGTTTCCTCTTGTACTTGTTTGACATGAATGCAAAAAAACCTTTAATTGCTATTGTAACCTCAGCTTTAGACTTCATTAAGTACACTACTGTTTAGCGAGAGAAATCATCAATAAGAGTTAAAAAGTACCTGTTACCACTAGTAGCTGTCTCCAAAGGGCCACACACGTCTGAATGAATCAATCTCAAAGGTTGTTCTTCTCTTGAAAGTCGTACTTGAAATTTTGACTGTTGCCTGTAATGCAGTGTTCACAAATAATTTTGTCACTGTTCTTCTTAATATTGATGCCAGTGGCCAGGCCTTCCTTAATAAGCCTCTCGATAGCTGCAGGGTCTTTATGTCCAAATCGACGATGCCATTGATGAAGAGATAATGATAAACATTCAGCGACACGAAAAGATTCAAAAGAATTGCCAGCTTGCAACTTATATAAACTACCAACACTCTCTGCTTGTGCAATCGCCTGTGATTCCTTATTGACTTGACAGGTATTTTCTTCAAAAAGAATTTTGTGTCCACAATCAGCTAATCGGTGTACGTGTACAGAAAGTATTCCTCCATCAAGTCCAAGTACATACAAAACATTTTGCAATTTAATCTTCTGTGAGCTTCCATCAGGTTGTAAATAATTTAACCAACCAAACTCAATTCCTGATGCCATTACTAATATATTCTGGTGTTGTCAAATTTAAGATTCGTGAAAAATCCTTTATCATTCGTCATATGACTTGTGGCTCCGGAATCAAAGCACCAGTCCACAGTATTAGATTTTGTTCTAGTACGTCCTCCTTTTGAAATTGTTGATGACTTCACAACATTTCCCTTTTGTAGATACGATTTGTGTTTGAAACAATCATTTTTCAAATGACCTGGTTTCTTGCAAAAATTACAGGTTCTTGTTTCTTTCTTGAACTGATTTTTGAATCTAGGGCCTTCGCGTTGATAATAACCATTTGACACCATTGCTACTTCTTGTTCCTCAGAACCTCCTCGAATCTCGATTCGTCTTTGATATTCATCTAACATCTTCCCTGTAACGTACTCGATTGTCAGATCGGCTTCATCTCTACCTTCAAGAGCGGTAACAAGACCCGAATATGGCTCGCCTAAACTGATGAGTAAAACTGCAACAACTTCTTCATCATCAAGTGGTTTTCGTGAATCACTCATTTTTCCTTCAGTATAATGGATGCTGTAGAGCTTTCTTCTTAAATAAAGCCTACTTCCATAAGTTGACCTCCCTTCGATAAAGTTTCCCAAATATTATATGCATTATCCAGTTAAGCAATATGTATTAATTGGGCATCTTCAACGCTCAATGCAATATACGCTTTAGCTTTATTATTTGCCTTCCTCCATTCATCGGAAATTTCTGTTGGTTTGTCTTTACAAACCACATCACACAGCTCATCTCTGATGAGTGTAATGTTTACAGATTCCAAGCAAAATAAAGAATAAGCCGTGAATGTGAGCTAATATTCTTTGGCTTAGAGCTACTAATCGTCCGTTTTTTCCCTCGAATAAAACATATACTGCTTAAACGTTGTAAATCATGGTACCAAGTTATGTGTGTACATTACAAAAAAATGTCCCTTGAAACAAATAAAATCCACCTTTTCGAGATAAAATCAAAAACATTCATAGACAAAAAAAAAGACACAATAACAGCACACGTTTACTGGCCCATTACTATTATCAAATAATTGCTATGCAACGAGTAATTTTATTTTAATTATCACATAATTGAAAAAGTTGACTCTTGAATGTTATCTCGACATGATCTTAACAACAGGGTGCCATTCTTTCCATGTCACTTAACCAGTAATTAGCATTAGTCCACAAACACCCCTCAACAGGTTAACACCACCACCGTTTATTGTTGTAACCTGAGAGTATGTCCATCCATACTTGACAGAAGTTAAAACACATAAAAAAGAATTAACTAGGGGTTGTGACCAATTTGCTTATCGCGTGTCATTCAAAGTTCGAAATAAAAAAGTCAGCGACAAAAATAAAATCTAAAAGCTGTCAAACGATTGGTTTTTTTTTTTTATTTCGTAATTATTGCAGTCGCTTATCTTGACAGCTGTAATAGCTTTTGCTGACTTTTGTGGCTTAGGTTTGGGTACTTATATTTTTGGATATACATTAGGAGTATATCCGTCAAATTGTTATTTAATTGATTCCAGATTGATGTTAGACTTTTATTATTCTGTAATGATACTTCCGTATAAACAGTGGAAAATGAGTTCCTGGGGAGGGAAAGAATCATTATAATGGTTGCCATCTAAGCAAAAATAAATAAATTGGGATATTCTCATATCCGAATGGCAACTAATGTAATATGGCGTTAGTTCATTTTAAAAAGTGGTCAAGTTCAAATTTCAATATGAATAAAAGCCAATTGCAGCAAAGGCTATAAAGGTATACAAAGTCCCTAACTACCTCGAATTATATTATTATATGTTGGGTGTCCTTTCTCGATTACAGCATATTCCAATAAGAGGTGTTATTTTGAATAGTCCAATATTTCGGTAGCCGTCACCTTTGAAGCTAAGATTTTTTAATATTTGACAAGTAGAAACTACGCCATTAAAAAAAAATGGAACGATACACGCTTTAACAACGCATTTAAATTATTAAAATTCACTATAAAAATGGTGAAAATTTGGCAGAGACGGTTTTTAAAACTAAAACATTTTTGGGTCGTCGTGAAGCACCTTGTCGGACCGCAATACAGAAATTGGTGGACAAATTTGAGCTGTTGGGACAAGTTAGTATTGTGAAGAATTAAACCCGTGCACGTCGCTCAAGAACAACTGAGAATATTGCTGTTGTAGGCTGTAGCCCAAAGTGTTGAAGAAAACCTAGGTTTGTCCATTCCTCGTCGTTCTTTGTAATTAAGCATTCCAGAAACGTCATCAGACCGTATTCTGCATAAAGATTTGGGTCTTAAAGCTAATAAAGTTCAGTTAACACAAGAACTCAAGCCGGCTGATCATCAACAACGTCGTGTCTTTGCTGATTGGGTCCTTGAAATGCATAAAAATGATCCGGAATTTCATCGAAAAATCATGTTGACTGATGAAGCCCATTTCCACCTCGGAAGCTTCGTCAACAAGCAAAATTGTCTCATCTGGGGCTCGGAAAACCCAAGAGTTATTGTTGAAAAGCCTCTCCAACGCGTGACTGTTTGGTGCGGTTTATGGTCTGGCGGGGTCATTGGACCTTACTTTTTCGAAAATGAGACTGGAGCAACAGTAACGGTCAATGGATTGCGCTATCGAGAGATGATTAATGATTTTGTATGGCCGGAATTGGATGGTTTTGATCTAGACAACGTTTACTTTCAACAAGACGGGGCTACGTGCCAATGAAGCAATGAAACCATCGATCTTTTGCGGGAAAAGTTTTCGGACCGTGTTATCTCTCGAAAAGGTGATCACAATTGGAAACCGAGATCTTTTGATTTAACACCTTGCGACTTATTCCTTTGAGGCCACGTGAAAGATAAGGTCTTCACCAACAGCCCAGTGTCGATTCAAGTCCTCAAAGATGGAATTCCTGAGGCTGGTATGGTCCTGTAAGCGTGGTCGTAGCGGCCATTTGGCTGATATTGTGTTCCATTATTAACGGCATACCTTTCTCTTTATAATGAAATAAACATCCAATCATTCATCTCAAAAAATGCAGTTTTTCTTTGAATATCAAAATAACACCTCTTATTGGAAAACCCTTCACTTTGTTTTGCCCTCAATGACCGCTAAACCCATTTTTTCTATCTCTGTCTGTATACTCGCAAAATCACTGTTGACATCACGCTGCGTTCTGCCACTGATATCAGTGTCATCTGCGTACGCAAGTAGTGCCACAGACTTCTGGAAGATGGTGCCTCTAGTGTTGACGTGGGAGTTCTGCATCCAATATGATGTTAAAGATGTCGCATGGCAGTGCATCACCTTGTCTAAGGCCTTTTTTTGACATCGAAGGCGTCGGTGAGATCGTTACCGACTTTAATGGAGCAGCGCTACTTCTCCATTGTCATCCTGCTCAGACGAATTAGTTTTGTAGTGATGCCAAAACTGGACATGGCTCTATACAGTTCTTCTCTATAGATGCTGAGGTTCCATTCAAACAAAACAAGAGATCTCTTATTACATTTAAGGAATCTCTGAGGTGCCTGAAATCTCAATGAGATTTTGTTGGATTTAACAGGCCTATTTGTAGTGTCCGTAGCTTAGTGGTTAGGTGCGTTGGCTGCTAAGCCGTACGTCGTAAGTTTGAGTCCTACTCGTGCTTATAGTTTTTATTTCATCTTTCACGGGCACTGCCTCTTGCGAAGTACCGACAAAACTTCCAAGAGTATCGATCTATCATGAAAAAGTGCTTCTCAACTTTTCCGTTCGGAATCGGCGTTAAATTGTAAGTCCCCTCAATCCTTCACACGCATCTAGAGACTTGTTGATGAGAGTAATCCACTAATGTCTTGGCTCTTCAAGAGCTGTCGCTTGTAACTTTGCTTCAAAGCTTAAGATATTTTATGGCGTCAGTTCTCATTTGAATGTGAACTTATCCCATATGGCGGAAGTTCTCATTCAAGTGATGGCTTTTGTTCCCATTCGACTGTGAATTTAAGCCATAATCGGATTATGGCGAATTATGTCGTGAACGATTTCCATATGAACTAACGACATAATCATAATGGCTTTAGTTCTCAAGCCATTATGTCGTTAGTTCATATGGAAATCGTTCACAGCACCAAACGGAATTTTTTGGTAAACGTCAGTTTAATGTTACGGGAACAAATTAGTTTTAATTAATTAGAAATCTTAACCAATGGATCAGCTCCTATTCTATGGGTAGAAACTTCAGCACACTCAGAAATAACAATGAAAACAATGACTTCTTTGTACATGTTAACAATTTTTCTTAAAAACTTCTTCATTTAATTATGAATTGTTAATAAAGCTACAGTAATCCGTACTAGTCTTTTGTTATGTTCTTATTGTTTGTCAAAGACTAAAATCAAATGTTTCTTGTCTCGGAAAAACCGCAAAATGAGCACTACTTGCATACGTTTGCATAGTTATAATGAATTTTGCCGAATAACGCTATCGGTTAAACCACCGCCTTAACGTGAAACCAGACAATTCATCTATTAGCTTTTTATTTATTACAAAAATCTTATCAAATTCAATCTACCCACAAAAGTGCTTATTGGAAACCCTGCATACGATTCTCCAATTTTATTTCAATTCCAAAAGTTACATTACTTGTGGTTTTATTAAATAATAAAAAGTCTACCACTAGTCTCCGACATGCCACATAAATGTAATGAGGGAAAGCTATTTTATTTTTAAATTTAAATGTGGGAATGAAAAATTTGTTGCCGTAAATTATTCATTTAAATTTTCTTACATTACACTTACCTACCTACTTCGGCAACATGCAATCTTTCGAATCCATTTTGATATATTGACATGACAGGGCCAAGCGCTAACGCTTCCTTGCCTGGACCTATATGCCAGTTGTTGACAAAAACGAAAATAATTCACAATTCACTCGCAAAGTGCCAAAAGCAATTTGGGATTTTCATTTCGAATTTCTATAGATCTGGTGGTGAAAGTGTCACATAGCACCTTTCCTTCAGATGCTCATGAATTCCCCCTCCTATACAGCTGCTATAGCTGAGAGAGAGCTGCATTTGCAGCAGCCATTATGTAACTCCAAGCAACTTGAAACCAATAAAATGTTTGCTGGTCTGGGATTTGTGTTCTATGCCTGACGAACATAAGTCGACTTGTCGTTTTGACGTTGCCACTTGCCAGAGGTGGCACTATCCAACTATACATAAATTCATCGTTGGCCAGGTATTTAGAAACCTGTCTGAATGTTTGGTATTCAGTTGACGGCATGGCATTTGAGGTTGAGATGGAGGATGGTGACGACCAAGACCCAAAGAAGGTGTTCTCTTTCGAAACGTAGCAAAACTTAATTCCATTTTAAAGCGTCATTCATTTGGTCCTTTTGCACCGCCCGATAAGTATCCCTTCTAGATACAGTTAGTGTAGTTACGTTTGATATTGAGGTAGAACCAACTGACTGGTTCGTGTGCCTTTGCTCCATGTTGAATGCGGTAACTAGGTGTGGTTGTTCGTGGTAGATATGGTAATGCTTTTAACGATTGCACCAAATCTGATTTGTATTTTAGGTTGGTTTCCTCTTCCTCTTTTTAAACCTCTCTGTCTCTCTCTTTCCCACTATTTGGGATGAATGTAGGTAGTTTGAATTTATGTGTTGCGGTTAGCCGAAACAATTAAGGAGTTTTGCAAAAGTTTTTGACAGGTTGCTGAACACCACTGCCAGGGATTTACGTGGCAATGTTTGAGAAAGGTCGTTGATTTGGTGAACATTTTTTCTTTCAAAATATATTCGAGAAGTCTTCGCTATGTAGTTTCCATAGCGTACTGTTGATTATTTTAAATGTAATCGAATCTACCAAACAATCAATCAACAGATAAAAAAGGAGGAAGTGTTACTTAAAAGAACTTTAATATAACTGAACAAAAAATCATATAGAATCTTTCCTCGCCTAGACAGGCATTCAAGGAAAATATGTCCATAAAATCAAGACTTTTTTCAACTCGCGTAAGGCATTTCAACTCATTGAAATTAATATCAAAAGAGACTTACAGCCTGATTCTCCCGCTTGGCCTCAAATCGAAAGTCATATACCCTTGTGACTATTTCTTGTGAGGATTGTTGTTATTCCATAACATTTGTCGGATTCTCCCATAATCCTCAGAAGAATAGCCACAACACAATTCACCACAGCCATTCATTGGTCATCGGTGTCTCTCAGGGTTCGTAAAAGCCGTCTTCGCTACAATCTTCTCAATTTTATTAGTTTTTTTCAAATGATGTGCTGTTGTTAAATTCTAACTTTTCATTTACGGAGGAAACTTCGTCATGGCTATGCGCCATATACACTGATGACGTTGCTACAGCTGTTTCAGGGAAGCATCTTAACAACTTAAGAGAACTCTTACAAAACGGTCTAAATAAGCCATATCTTTGGGAGTATCGGTGTGGTTTAAGCGTCAACCCACACAAAACCGATTTGGTCCTATTCACTAGGAAATACAAAATCCCGCACATCGACCGTCCTTCAAAAAACAGTTTTTTAGGAGGAAACTAAATAGATATATGGGCCTTATTTTAGACAGAAAACTGAATTGGAAGAGCAACATACATGAAAGAATAAGAAAATCAATGGTAGCTCTTTTCACCTGCAAGAAAGCCATTGGTAGCAAATGGGGTCTGCAACCCAGAATCACTCACTGGCTATACTTACTTATACTTAAGGTGGCGCTACAGTCCGTTGTGGACACTAAAAAAAATAACCGTTGTCATATTGACAATTACTGGTTGTTAACTGAAAGTTATCATATTGATGAAAAATTGCCAATGTTATGTAAATTTTCAAAAGTCGTCTCAAAATTTTACAACTTGATAGTAAATCGGACAATTCAAAATTTTCAATTTACTGTAGCTATTTTGAAAATCAGAGTTGTGGCTTTAACAACTGGAATAATCAAATAGAATATTTTGGCTATCAATACGATGATTGTTAATTTGAAGCTATCACATTGAAAACTATGGTTATCAAATACAGCAATAGTGATGTCAATTTGAAAACTTATTATATTTTCAAATGAACATGATGTCATGAGTTTTCAGTCGGTAGTCGCGTGGTAATTCAATCGGACGGTAAAAGTTTTGTGTGACATTAACTAAAAAAAAAAAAATTAATCTAACATTTTAATTCGAAGAAAAAAATATTATATTTCCTATAGCGTGATCCATTAATTGAAAAACTCGAAATTTAAATAAATAAATCAATAAAAAGACTCATAAGTGAACACAACATTTTGAAAACCTTACTTATTTTATAAAGTTTTGTGTAATGAAATAATTGACCTTGCAAGAAGTTGGAGTCAATTCTCTTCGATATTTAAAGGTATGTAAGGTAGCACAGTAACAACCACAAGTGGCAACACTGTCGAGCGTGACATTCAGATTTACATACAAAAAGAAGACACACAGTCGTTAAGCAGTAAAGCAGTTGTAAAGTCGAAGTCAAGCAGTCTCTCCCGCCGTTAAAATTATTTCTATTGAATATACCTAATAATTCTCTTTATATATTGTAACAATTCTCTTTATATCTACTTTATTCTTTATTCGTAAAAGCCTAAATTATTGAACTACATACATAATAAAAC
>CAKKXW010000001.1:52372368-52382973 GCA_920937365.1 Sphaerophoria rueppellii
AATACGGCGTCCAAGAAAAAGCGCCAATATTGGCATAATCTGCGAAAGTCGATGGACCAAAACCACCACGTTGTAACCAATATGTCCGACACCCTCAATCACTAGTTTCTAGTGAATTGAAGTATTGAATAAGAGGCTTTATTAGACTATCAAACACGAATTTTTGAATTGCAGTACGAAGGAAGATGAACAGAGATTAGTGTAAAAGGAATACGACCTATGTTTGCATTAGGGTGCAAACCGAATGATGTACATGACGTATCTGTTAGATGTCATCTCACATAATGCACAGGACCTGCAATCTTTTAAAATCGCAACTGTCGACTCTTTACACTGAAATCGAATACAACAACCTAAGCACAAACTATCAGATTATTTCGGAGAATAAGTTATGAAGTTAAGTGATCTTTGATCACTAACTCCCACAGCCTGTATAACCAATGTTGCACCACCAAAACCAGGTAGCTGAAAGCGTCTAATACGGTTATAACCGCGAAAAAGAACCTGCGGCATAACGATGAGTAAAAGTAGAACTAAAAAAAAATCAGCAAGAAAATATTATCGAAGAAGAAGAAGGAGAAAGAGAAGAACGTTCTCAGCACCTACAGCAGCTGATGAAGGATTTTAGCCTGAGAAACAATAGCCTTCCATTGAGATCTTGAATAGTCCTCCGGCACCTGCAGTCAGTACGTCCTTGTATCAGAGGTTCAGTCTTTCTTGTCGTCTCGTACCTAGGAGCTTCGAAGAGAAGACTTTCTTAGCTGGACCGATTTTGTCATCTTTTCTTGGCTTTTAATTGATTATTCTTCTCCATTCGCCATTGTGACATAAACAAAATAAAATAAAAATAAATAGAGTGGCACGACAGCTCTCGAAGAGCCAAGGCCTTAGGGGCTTACTCTCATCAACAATTCTCACTTTTTCATGACAGATTGATACTCTTGGAAGTTTTGTCAGTTCTTTGTAAGAGGCAGTGCCCGTGAAAGATGAAATAAAATCTATGGGTACGAGTAGAACTCGATTCCACGACACACGTTCTGTATAGTAGCCAACGCATCTAACCACTAAGCCACGGACACTACATTGTCACATATTTGACCGAAAGCTGAAGAATGTTTATTTGGAAAGTGTCCAGTATCATTTCCCCTTTTTTACTTATCGTCCACCACTCGGTGCCGTAGAGGACTGGTAAAATCAAAGCCTTGTATAGTAGGCATTTTGTCTTTCGAGGGAGCAGTTTTTGACCCTCTTGCCTGGCTTAATCGAATAATCAGCGGTTCACTATGGTAACTCTACGTTGGACCTCCACTAAGGTGTCGTTTGTGGGATTGATGTTTCTTACTAGGTTTTTAGTTGAAAACCTTAACAACCTTGAAATTGCTGCTACCAAAAGTGACGTTTTGTCCTAATCGGTGGACAGATGTTCTTTTGTTTGTTGATGACATGTTCTTTGTTTTGCTCTCGTTGACTTCAAGACCAACGAGCTTCACAGCTCTCTGGGAGCAACCGATGATGTCAATGTCGTCCGCATAGCCTTACAGTCTATGGGTTGATTTGTTAAAGATAGTGTTTTCCGTGTTCACCCCTACCTTGCGTAATATCTGCTCCAAGACTATGTTGAAGAAACCACTTGACATCGCATCTCCTTGCCCTAACCCTGTGCATGTTTGAAACAATATCGCCATCGAAAGCTCTTGGTGGTGGGTGCTATCATAAGCAGCTTTGAAGTCCATGAAAAGTTGGTGGGTTTCGACTTGAAATTGGTTTGTCTTTTCCAGGATTTGTCTCAGTGTGAATATTTGGTCTATCGGGTTTTGTATATGCAATATTTAGCATGGTTATGCCTCGGTGGTGTGTTAGCTGGCTAAGCAGAACGTCGTGGGTTCGAGTCCTACTTGTGCCCATAGTTTTTATTTCATCTTTCATATGCACTGCCTCTTGCGAAGAACTGACAAAACTTCCAAGAGTATCATCTGTCTTGAAAAAAGTGATTCTCAACTTTGCTGTTCGGAATCGGCGTTAAATTGTAGGTCCCCTCAATGCTTCACACGCTACTAGAGCATTGTTGATGAGAGTGAGCCACTAAGGCCTTGGCTCTTCAAGAGCTGTCGCGCCACTTTATTTATTTAATTTATGTATATGCCTCAGTAGTTTTTGCATGACAAAGGATCACCTGTTTTGTAGATGGGGCATATGCAGCATTTAGATCAGTCAGCGGGCATGCATTCTTCCATCCACACTTTGCTGATGACCCATTGCATGCGGTTCATCAAAAAATCTCCTTCATAGTTAAAACACCCGCAGGTATGTCATTCGACCAATAGGACTTGTTATTTTTTAGCTTTTGGATGGCTCTTTCTACCTCTTCTGGGGACTGGATCTTCATTGACCAGACCCGCTCTTTTGTAATCGGCTCGCTTGACATTATGCGCACTCAGCAGCTGCTGCTTGAAAACATCTACAATAATCTGTGCTTCCGTGACTAGGATTCCTTCACTTTCGAAGAGCCTGCTTCTGGAACCAGAAGCTTATTGCTTCGTTCTCTTTAAAGAAGCGTTGGGTGTTGTTCCTGGCACGTGACTTTTCAAGATCTTTTCATTATTTCTCCTCTTTGTCCGTTACTCTTCTCTTGCTGCTCTTATTTTCTGTTGCAGAATCCACAAACGTGCATTTATACCGTTTGATAAATCGAGCAAGAGCTCTTAACCTTTACTAGGAAGTGGCCAGAATCGACATTTGCTACTCGGAATTACTGGATGCGTGTCTTCCACCGATTAGCGTCAATTCGATTTTTTGGCGGTTGAACCATGCAGCGAACGCCAGGTTACTGTGTAGATCTTCCGCCTTGGAAAACTAGCTCTACTTATCACCGCACAGGATAATAGTTGGGATATAACTTCACAAGAAAAAAAGTGAAGATATTTCCCACTTGAGGTGAAGTTAATTCCCATGTGAAAGTAGTGCCCAGTGAAGTTAGTGCCCTGCACCATAATATGTAATGCTCACTTTGGATATACGAAATAAACGACAAACCAATCAACATTTTGTAATTGTAAAACCTTCCTGTAACACCATTATCGAAACGTTCTTTTGTGATATCTGAACTTGGGATCCAGCATGCTGTAGAAGTCTCGAGCATTACTTAAAACATTAGAAAGAAAATTTCTCAATTGAGTTTTTTCTTGTTTGTAAGTACCTAACGCTAGTTTCAGACTAAAGGAGTAAAGGCCCAACTGTAATTGCTTGAGTGAACTTAAGTTAATGTCAAAATACCGGACGAAAATGTCTTTAAGTAAGCAAAATAAGTAGGCTTGACCTTCTTCAAATTGTCAAATTCACTTAAGCAATGAAATGAGCGAATGAAACCGCAATTGTAAAATTTGAACGAAAAGTTAATGAACGTTGCTTATTTCTTGCTCATAGGGTTCGTCTGTTTTCAGTGGTTCACTTAAGCGTGCTTACGTGTATTACAGCAGACCCCTTTGTATTGAATTGAAATAGTTTGTCATTCCCATAAAGATCTGAACTTACGCCAATAACAGAGCCTTCACAACTCAACATAGTCTGTCAGAGTTCCTTGAAGCTTAGAACTATAACGGTTATTGCAATTGGTTGCTGCAGTGGACAGAGACTCGTTGGGCGCAATAAACTTAACAGAGAAATAGCGAAAAAGATACGATATCAAAAATTAAGCTCAGCACACTCTGCCTCGTCAATAGTGGATTTAACATCGTGGATTGAGAGCCGATTATATAAATTGCTTGGAAAGTAAAAGATTTCGGAGAATCATTAGAGCTCTCGGGTTCTTAAACCTGCTAACAGTAACTAACAGTAGTGCCCGCTTAGTGGTTTTGGTGCGTTGTCTACTATGGGTTCGAGTCCTACACGTGCCCATAGTTCTTGTTTCATCTTTCACGGGCACTGCCTCTTGCGAAAAAAAGCTTCTCAACTCGTCTCTTCGGAATCGGCGTCAAATTGAAGGGCCCCTCAATTCTTCACACGCACCCAGAGAATTGTTGACGAGAGTAAGTCACTTAGGCCTTGGCTCTTCAAGAGCTGTCGCGACACTCTAAGCCTTTGAAATTTCGTGAGAAAGTCCCACATGAAATAAAATTCTCATAATTTTTTTTTCCAGGTGCATATTGAAACAAAGTGGTATTGTGTTTGTTAAAACAAAATTTGCCCATCTGCTATGTCACCTCGACCTCGCGTCGATGATATTCCTCTCATTCCTTTGCAATGATGATAATCAAGGATATCACTATCGTGCACGTATTTCGTATGTAATGCAGCAAATGTAAACAACTGTCGTCGCGAGTTCACACAAATTGAAATTCCCAGAGACTTAAAAAAACAAAACAAAAATAATACCACGACAGCATTGTGGGAGTAGGGCTTAGGGTAACAGAAGAAAAAAAAAAAACAAGTGCAAATTTTATGTACCTAAACGCTACACGTAGAGAGTGTAGAGAAAGCCCCAAACAAAGTACCTCCACATCCTTCATGGAATCAGCCAGCGGTAGAAATGCAATAAAAATTGGAGCTTTTTTTTCTTGTTTTTGTTCCCCCTCCCCCCCTAGTTGGTTCTTTTACCATTCCACCCTGATTCTTGTTGTGGATGTGAAAATGAAAATCGGGACTGAGAGTTTGAAGAAGTGAAAGAGAGAGTGGAGCAAGGAGCACATTGCTGCTATACGAATAGAGTATGTAGCCTGAGCATCCTATGCGGTGGTGCCCAGGAAATTTCCCAATGGAAATGGGAAAAATATGTAATTTTCATTCTTTTTTTCCTCATTCCTTATTTCTCCCAAGAGTTATGTACACATTTTTCTCTGGTTGCTGGGGCTTTTCTTTTTTTTTCATTTTCTTGCTATGTTCTTGATTCCAATGAAATCGGAAGGTTTGAGACGTAAGGACCCGCCTTCTTCCGTTGGTTCACCTATCGCGTCGACTCGATTCTTATTTTTTTTTATCGTTTGCTTGTATTTTGCCTTCTTCTTGGTCTTATTCTGCTTAGTGCAGGACATTCATACATAAAGAACATAGGACAGGACATTCGTAATGGTGACTGACGGTCGGTTGGTGGCAGTGGTGGAGATCTCAAGCAGTTGAATGCACACAGTACAATCACTGATCCATGTCCTGTTCTAGGAGGGTATCCTCAAATGCTGCACTATTATTGTGTGCAATTTTCGGAAGAGAGTGAACCTCTTTCTGTTTCCTGGTTAAATCGTGGCATCTGGCATGTCCTTTCCAATTAATGTTCGGGCGTTTAAATAATTGCTATGGGGAGAAAACAACAATTAAAAGGTCGGAATGAGGATCGTGAAACAAGAATTTCGTTTGCTATTATTCTCGATAAATGCTTCTACATTCAGTTCAACCCAATTACAAAGGGTTTTATGCTCAAGTCAAGCTGAAAGGATTTTACGATTTGTGTTTTTGTTTTTTTATTCAGAAAGCTGAGTTTGGGAACCTCTCAGCATATTCAAAACGAAGTTCAGTTGACTGCAACTTTTTTGAGTGATATTTGTAAAAAAAAATAACTATTTATATTTGATGAACTGAACGGCCTTGATCGAAGAAGTTTGACCAAAATAACCATTAATACGGAAGGAATAGACATTGACATCGACATTTCACAGTACTTCGTACATGAATATAACGAACTACAGAAACATAGTCCATCGACGGGGACAGAACAAGACATTAATACAACAGAGAGTGACAGATAGACACATAGGAAGAAAACACACATAACAGAAACCTACGTGGTTCAGAGGAGAAGACTTAGATTTCTATTGTCTCAGATAAGCTGGCGATTTTTGTAGTAAAAGAATGCTGCCGAAGCTGGGGCTTGAACCCGTAGCGTTCGGCATAGCAATCTATTACTCTATCCTCTGGGCCAAGGCCACCTGCACGGAAGGAATTTTTAACGTATTATTTTCGAAAAATCGTCAAAATTTGAATTAAATCAAATCTCGGCAAACCACGTACAACATATAGTTTTAGTTTTAAGTATACTTAGTTGAAGTGACCGTAGCTCAGTGGTTAGGTGCATTGGCTGCTAAGCAGAACGTCGTGGGTGTGAGTCCTACTTGTGCCCATAGTTTTTATTTCATCTTTCAGGGGTACTGCCTCTTGCGGAAAACTGACAAAACTTCCAAGAGTATCAATCTGACATGAAAAAGTGCTTCTCAACTTTGCCGTCAATAATCGGCGTTAAATTGAAGGTCCGCTAAATTCTTCACACGCGGCCAGAAAATTGTTTATTAATTTATTCATTTATTTAACATCAATCAGAGATTACAAACTCAAATAGACTAACGCAATTTAAAATGTATATAAATCATAATATAATTAAAGCTATATATAAAACGAAAAAAATTATTTGATTACAATGTTTAATTTCTTAAAAAGTATAAGTTTAACATATTTTTGAATGAATTTCTGCCCAAATTGAAAATAAAATCTAAATTGGCTGACACATTATTAATCTCCCTAACACTACGAGTTATGGGTTCATTAAACGCGTAATTAACTCTATGGATGTTTTCAAGGAATAAGTTACGAATTCTTAGTTCCCGAAAAAGAGCGTAAAGATCAATTAGAGATAATAAATAAGAGCAATCAATATGATGTGTAAAGATATCTCTGATAAAATTTATAGCACACATTTTACGGCGGTTTTCTAAAGTCTGAATACCAATAAGCTGACATCTTACGTTATACGGAGGCATTTCAATGTTCCAACCTAATTTGTACACTACAAATCTTGTGAATTTCTTTTGGACTTGTTCTATTCTTGTAATATGAACATTGTAATGAGGATTCCAAATTACGCAGCAATATTCTAAGATCGATCTAACATACGCAACATAAAGGGCTTTAAGTGTATAAGGGTCCCTAAGATTAAACGAGTTACGAAAAACAAAACCCAACATAGAGTTGGCTTTGTTAACAATGAATTCTGTATGTTGTACAAAGTTTAGCTTGTAATCAAAAATTACTCCAAGATCTTTTTTAATTGAAACTCTATCCTGGACATGATTTAGCATATTGTAATCGTAAACGATAGGTAACAAACGACGCACGGGTAAACGAAAAACATTGACATTTGGATATGTTAAGGGTTAATAGGTTCATATTGCACCAGTTGACAGTTTGGAGAAGCGAACAGTCTGTTAAATTTTTTACACGTCAAAAAAATTTAAATCGTCCGCAAACATAAGACACATTGAATTAGTTAGGACATCAGGTAGGTCATTTATAAAAATCAGGAACAGCATTGGACCTAAATGACTCCCTTGCGGAACGCCAGAAGTTGATGAGAGTAAGCCACTTAGGCCTTGGCTCTTCAAGAACTGTCGCGCCACTCTATTTTTTTGTGCTTAGTTCACATTCAACAAGATGTTTATCAACTTGTCGTGTTGGCGGTTTAGTGAAATATGACTCCACCTTAATTCTTAATGACATTTCCGATTCTTAAAAGATCTCTGCGTCCAATTGCGTTTTGAAAGGAGATAATCCAATGAGAGATAATCCATCTAGATACATTTCTCATCAAGACGGTGATATAACACTAGCTAAAATTTGATACAATCAAGATAAGAAAGACTTGTGTTCGAAGAAAATATACTCATTTACAGACCATTAAACGATAGAGAATACATTTTTTGTTAATAAAAAATTGTTCACTAAAAGCTACAAGGCTATAACTAACGGCACTTGGTGACCTATAACGCTACAGGCAGAAATCAAATATTTTTGGAGCAGTGACGGTTATTCATATGTTCCGAAGAGATCTCCTGTTCGTAATTGCTTTTTGTAAGTGAACTTGCAACCGTTAGCGGTGTTGCCGTGTCGGTGATACCTAACTTATATGTAGATATGTATTTTTTTCCCTTATACTATATTTTTCATAATTATTTAATGAATGAACTTGTCTCTGTCACGTCACTTAATTATAAATAAGATGTAAATCTTAATATTAAATGGCCATTAAATAAATAAGAACAAATACAAATACAAAATACATGTCGTATTTGACAGTCCAAAAAGGGAAGAACAAAAAACGAAGTATATGTCAACGTCGGACGCAACGACTACAAACCTTAGCGCTAGTAAAAGTTTAATCGCGCGGTCAGACAAAATCAGTACAACAGTAGCCCTGTTCATTCTTGGCAAGATTGCTAAAAACAAGCAAGAAGGTCCGCAACTGATAGAGACCGGGAGGATTAGTTTATTACTAAGAGCTGATGGTAATGATATTTGTCCATTTATTATTCCAACAATAAAACAGAATTGTAAGTATTTTCTATGATTCGTCAAAGAAGGAAGATTTATGAAAGTGAGTCTTTGCGAATATGGCGGTAATAAAGTACTTTGAAACCAAGGGAGAGATCGCAGACAGAAACGTAATAACCTTTTTTGAATCGCTTCGAGTCTTGTTTTGTGTACGGCGTAATAAGGTGACCACACTTTACCGGCATATTCTAGGATTAGTCTTACATATGAAATGAAAAGTAATTTCAGTACATATGGATCGCGAAAATCTCGACCAAATCTTTTATTGATTCCAAGAACTTTATTTTCTTTCTTAGCTATGAAGTTAACTATGTTCATTAGAGGTTAGTTTTGAATCTAATACAACACCCAAGTCAGAAAATATAGACACTCTACTTAGAGAACAAGAATCAAACATGTAAGGTATGTTTAGCGACACTGTTCTGCACACTTTGGAACAAAAAAGTACACCTTTTTGGTGTTCATTGACACATTTGCTGTTAAAAACTGTTCTGATTTGGTGTTCATTGAGTTTGTCTAGAACAGTTTGGAACAGTTTAGGATAGGATTTTCTGTTCCATCTTTTTTAGGTAGAACACATTTTGTGTCCTTAACTGTTCCAAACTGTTCTGACATTTCTCATGAAGCTGTGCTGTACTGTGCTGTCTTTTTTCTCGCTGAACAAAGCTATAATCAAAAACTATTGGAACTTTTTGCGTGTAAAACTCATGGTCTTACATTTGTCAACATTTAAAAAAAGACGATTTATATTGGACCATTCCCTAAATAAAACTAAGTCTTCTTGCAGAAGAAGACAGTCCGACGGAGAGTTAATACTTTTGAAAAGTTTGACGTCATCAGCATATATAAGGACAGGCGAATTTCGAATGATTTAGACCAAATCATTTATAAATAAAACTAATAGAATAGGAGCAAGATGACTGCCTTTGGGGAGACCAGAGTTCACAACAAATGGAAATGAACACTCACTACGAAATAAAACACTTTAACGTCTATTTATAAAATTATGATAAAATCCAATTTATGAAACTTTTGTTGAATCTTGTTGAGTTAGTTTTATAATTAATATTTTATGGCATAACTTGTCAAAGGCCTTGCTAAAGTTCGTTGTCACGTTTTTCAAAAACATCTAAGCAAAAGGACGTAAGGTTAAACAAATTAGTAACAGTTGACCGTTTTTTGACAAAACCTGCTGGTTATCAATCACATATAGGTAATCGAACTACAATGAAAAGTTAAGATATACCAAAATCATTTAGAAAATTAAGCGAAAAACCTAGAGAGCACAACTGCGAACAAATATGAGCAAGTTGCAAAACGCAACAGGTTTCAAGACCAGAATACCCACTCTCCCAGTCTCCCGACTAACACCATGAGTAAGATCGTGAGGATTTCCAGAACATAGTGCAAAGATTTCATACGCTATCAATTGCTTATCATTTAAATCAACAGGCCCGACAATATCTTTGCAGCCATGCTACAAAAGTTACAAGATGGTATGATTCCATTTGGTTAAATGTGTTTCGAAATTCTGAATCAAGTATGTGGAATGCAAAATCTGTTGGTCATAGTAAAATCATAAGTCTATCACCTTAAAAAATTAAATTAGTGACCACACTAAACCAACCTTGAACTTTTAGAAATAAGGTTGATATTCCATCTAGAATGGATTGAAATAGATAAATAAAAATGATTTCGACACCACCGTATATACTAATGAGCGGCTTACGGTAACTACTACAATGAAGCTTAGAGCTATCCCAGCAAACATTTTTGTGAATGTTCAGATTTTGTTCACAAAAAATGAAGAACAATTTTCATAAAACGTTCAGATTTGTGAATGAATTATAAATGTACAGAAAGATCCTTCACATTTTTACGGGGGACATGGTGAGAGATTTGATAAATAAGGGCAAACAAAAAAATCCTCATAAGGATGCACAAAGATTCGAAAAAATGAAACAAAACGAAAAAACAATATTCATTTTTCATTCTTTTTTCTTCACAAATATGAGTTGAGTGTATACAAGATCTTGTTGGTGGATCTTTCTATGCAAAAGTTTTTTGTTTGTCCTTTATTTATTCTTCTTACATAGGCAAACGTTTGTGCATTATCAGTTTTCGCTCATTTTCTTGAATCTTTGTGTATCTTTATGAGAATATTTTTGTTCGCCTTTATTTATTTTCCTCACAAAGGAGTAAGGATAACGGGTCATTGTCGCGACAAAAGTTTCGTTTATCGTTTTGAACCTAAAATCGTGAATTATTATTTGGCAAAAGTTTTTGATGTGGTGATGA
>CAKKXW010000001.1:52401214-52414461 GCA_920937365.1 Sphaerophoria rueppellii
AAATATTCTTAATATTTTTTTTTATTTTATTTTTGTTTTTATTTTTATCCTTATTTGTGACAAAATGAACAATTGGTAGGGAGAAAGGCTCTTTGTATGTCTTGGGAAGGAATAGTTTTATATGGGTAAGTTGATTTTTTGCTTTAAGTAGTCTTAGACGGTGCGAGAAGGAGAGGAGGAACGTGTATTTTGTTTCAGTTTTATATTAATTTTTCGGTCTCCCGCTTAATGGGTATCCAATGGAACGACGACGACGGTGAATGGGAAAAAAAACCTTAAGGCAACGTCAAGTTGTTGATTAATTTTGTGGATTTTAATTATATTTTGACTTTGTTTTATGTGCAAGGAGGAGAGGAAGAGCGTGGCAGATTCTGATGAATTTCGTTTTTTAGTTGAATGGGTATATTTTGATAAGGAAGGGTTCTGTATGTTTCTCGGAAAGAGGGATGGTTAACAAGTAAAACAGTGTTTATTCCTATTTTTATTTTTGTTTTTATTTTATTTTTTTTTATAATTCTTATAAACAAAAGTATGCAAAATTTATTCCCGCGTTCAAGTTCTTAATTTCAAGTAAACCTGGAAATATAAAAATTATTAAGTATTAAACAATTAACCAATATTTCAAAGAAAATAGGTAAAAAGCACTTTAAAAGTTCAAAAATTAGAAACCTCATAACGTTAATATTCAGATAAGACTGTGAACCAGAAACAATACAGAAAATAGTTAATGTCTCTCCTTGGCGAACGGTGTGCATTTCAATATGTTATTTTCCAACTCAATAATAAAGAAGTTGTTATTTAAATATATTCAATTAAAAAAAATGTAATTACAACTTTAAAATATGTTATGTAAGTCAGTTATAGTTTACAATGTGGAGGAATAACAAAAACAAAATGTAAAATATATGTACGGCTGGGTTGCACGATCTTGCTCCTGTACCTATTCCTAAATGTAACTAAGAAAACATTAAATAATATAAAAATATGAATTAAACTCATAAAAAAATTAAACTGCAATATCTACCTCAAAAAGAAAAACATTTTACCGGAACAAATGCCATGAAATTTCTAAAAAAAAATTGTCGTTTTTTTGAGTTTACTCCCTTGGGTTAGGTTAGGTTGGAGTGGCTGTCTAGATGTTACTGACTCACTTAAAGCTCAAGGGTCCATCCATTGTGATACCACTAAAATAGTTACTCATTGTCGACGTTGCAATAGAGGCACTCAAGTTACATCTTGAAACGAGAAATATAGAAGAAAATCATAAAAGAGTGTATTTTCATTTTTCATTTATTTATTGTATAATTATACTCTGTAAGATACAATATCTTATAAGCTAAAGCAAATTTCAGTATCGTAATACTATTTTACAAAGAGCAGCAAAAGTTTGTATGTCACATAATTGTTTCGTTTTCCGTGACAAATTCCAAGTAATCCTTTGTCACCGCTCATCGCCGAAGCCTTCATGTCTAAATTAGAGATGGATTTGAAACGAGAGGGTCTTTTGCCCAGAATTTGGTTAAGATATGTTGATGACTTTTTCAGTGTTATAAAAAAAAAGAATACAGTTGAAGAAACTCTAAATACACTTAACAACAGATATGACACCATCAAGTTTACGTATGAGGAAGAAGACGTTCTTAGACGTTTTATGTAAGCAACGCAACAAAAAAATAGAGTTCGAAGTGTTCCGAAAAAATACATCAACTGATCGCTACATCACGGAAGACTCTTTTTGATCGTACCAACACAAAATAGCAGCCTTTCATTCAATGGCATACAGATTGTGCAAACTCCCACTTTCCGTTGGTAATTTCAAAAAAGAATTTGATTACATTGTTCATTTAGCTGATGTTAATGGTTTTGAGAAAACGGTTGTGGAAAATATTGTGAAAAAACAGTCAAACCGAATACGAAAAAAATTAAATATCCGCACTCTTTAGCCAAAATCATTCAAAAAACAAATTTCGTATATCGTTTTCTTACATACCAGCAATAACAAATCAATATTGCGAAAGACGCTATAGAAAGAAAACATACATATCGCTTACAACAACAACGGCAAACTAAAAAACATTCTCGGCTCAACCAAAGATGCCACCCCAACAAGTGATAAAAGTGGTATATACAAAATCAGCTGTAAAGACTGTAACAAAAAATATATTGGCCAAACGAAGAGGAGTATACAAACGCGATTTAAGGAACACATCAGCTGTATTAAACATAAAAAATAAACCGATCATCTGTTGCAGCTCATGTCTTCGCGTCGTGTGATAACAACAAACCACCGCACCACATCGGCCCCTTTGAAGAGAGTGTTCGATTATTAAAGAGCGTGCATAATGAAAGAAAGCTTGATGCATTTGAGTCTCTCTTTATTCACAAAGCTAAGAATTTCATCAACAATGACAATCGAAACATTCTATCTCCCTTATTCTCATTAACATGAATTGTAACTTTTAAAATTATTTTCATACTGATTTTGTTTTTTGTTGTTTGATTTTTTGTTATTTCTTGTTGTTCTGTTTTAGTTTAAATCGAGGTTTCGCTGATGATGAGCTGCATTTCAGATCGAAATGCAACCGATTTTCAACACTGAAGTTAAAAGATGTTGCTTTAGGACTTGACCATTGGATGAGTTTGCTCTGTGCAGTTATATCTAGTGATGGGTCAACTCTGTTTGCTAACTCGAGTCAACGAGTTAGCCCTAACGCGAATTAACTCGGTTTGTTCTTTTTTCAACCCGAGTTAGCTAACTCGGTTTGACAACTCGAGTTGAACGATCCAACTCGGTTTGCCAACTCGGTTTGCAACTCGGTTTGAAACTTAGTTTGCCAACTCGGTTTGACAACTCGGTTTGAAAATTCGGTTCGCCAACTCGGTTTGAAAATCTTGTTTGCCAAATCGGTTTGCCAATAAAAATAACAACTGGTTAACTTGCTTCTAATTTTGTAAGTGTTTTTTTTAATTTTGAGTTTACAAATTGTATATAAGAGCAATTAATAACCAAGAGGTAGAATTTCATTATCAGCAGATGGCATTGATAAAAACCGAAATATTCCATGTTTTATGTGTTTTCTAGACCGGTTTTCGGGCATATCCGGTATTATTCAGAACGAAATATATGTATATATAGCGACCTTAAATCGTACCTTATCTTTCTATTGAGCCATTGACATTCAACTTTCATCAGCGGATGGCAAAGATTTTGACGGATTAAAAACATGGTATTTTCGTTTTTTTGTAAATGTTTTCTAGAGCGATTTTCCGGGCAGTCCGGTAACATTTAGAACGAAATATCCCTCTAGCGACCTAGATTCGTACCTTATCTTTCTATTGAGCCATTGACATTCAACTTTCAACAGCGGATGGCAAAGATTTTGACGGATTAATAACCTGGTATATTCAGTTTTTTTTTTTTTTTTTTAAGTTTCAAACCGAAATGGCAAACCGAGTTGACGAACCGAATTTTCAAACCGAGTTGGCAAACCGAGTTGCAAATCGAGTTGCAAACCGAGTTGAAAAACCGAGTGGGAAAACCGAGTTGACTCGTTCAACTCGAGTTGCAACTCGGTTTGCAAAAAACCAACTCGAGTTAACTCGGTTTACAAAATTTACGGTTCGGCACATCACTAGTTTTATCATCATCAGAATTAATATACATTGCCTCCTCGACGGAGTTTACATCGAACAAAGACTGTGTGGTGAACGCCAAGTGATCATAAGCTTAGGACAATGAGGCTTTTTAAGCAGAATAAATAAGTAAATAGAGTGGTGCGACAGCTCTTGAAGAGCCAAGGCCTAAGTGGCTTACTCTTATCAATGTTTTGTCAGTTCTTCGCAAGAGGCAGTGCCCGTGAAAGATGAAATAAAAACTATGGGCACAAGTAGGACTCGAACCCACGACGATCTGCTTAGCATCCAACGCACCTAACCACTAAGCTTACACTAAGCAGAAGCTGAACCCAAAAAGTGCTGGATTATTAACAATAGGGTGCCACAATAGCTCCTTAAGGAATCTAAAGAATTTCTTGGGTACGTGAAATAAACTAGGGAATTGAGAGGACCTCATTTTCCGTGACAAACGATACTTTTGGAAGCCTTGTCAGTACTTCATTTCTCTAGAAAACTTTAAAAAATAACAAACAGGAACGCAAACAACTGAAATATAGGAACATGTCGAGGGGCCGTTAAGTTAGCTATCAAGCTTTAGCCATTGGCAATTTCCAGTAAAACCAACGCGACCACGAGGACCGACGGGCAGCAGACGAAAACACTGTTACTGAATATTGTCAGCTCAAGTAAGTTTTTGTTTTTGCTTCCAATATTTGTAGGAAAGCATACGAGATGACATTAAGAAGTTTAATTTCAATTTCTCATATTTGTGTACAATGATTGCTGAGAAAATTCTGATTTTCAATATTTTGACATCAACCTCAACACTCTTTCTTCAGTTTTTATTTGTAATCCGTTTTAAGGCTCGACCGATACGCAGGGCTATGAAGATTCCGGAAAGAAGTTGTTTACAATTTTAACATCGAAACCAAATCTAATAAATGTACGGATGAAAAAGTAGTTTTTTTTTATTTTCAATGACAAACAAATCGATTATCAATGTTTCGATAGTAATTGATGGTTTAAAATTGTCTAACCCTCATCCTCGTTTCATTGTATGTTAACCCGCATAATCCATAATTATAAGCCCAAAAGAATCATTGAATTTCCAGTTTCTAGTTAAATATTAATCTCAGATGCCTACTTGAACATTTGTTCGAGAGGTTCGATTGTAGAGGACATAGTTCCACTTAAGTAACGATTTCGTAGACTCATCCTGATGATAGGATTAAAAATAAAACTTTTATGCTTCAATTTGCAGTAGGTGCAAGGTTAAACTTGCTTTTATTTTAAACAATTTTTCTTTTGCAAATTTTGAATATTTGTTTTCCGAATTCCGACGGCTAGCAAACAAGGAAGATGATAGTCAATACTGTGACAATTACAGCAATTCTCATGAACCTCAATAAATCGCTTAAAAGCATTTTAATTACTTTTATAACTTTCGACGATCGCTGTATTTTGATAGAAATCGTATACTATTGCAAATTCATGAATTTAAAAAATCACGTTCTGAATTAAATGTCCATTGGCCAATACTTGAACCTAACACGTTTTCCTCACATGTAACACATTCACATCCCACAGACTACAAATGCAGTAAAAACGACCTCACACAGTATTTTATCACCCCAGAAGAGAATTTCCATCCTCTCACAATAAAAAAATAACAAAATAGAGAAAAACAAAAGAACCAACGAAAAAAAGTAACAAAACGATTATCCTTTGACCGACGACGACGAAAAACTGACGTCTAAGGCGGTCGTTGGTAAGCTTTTTGTAAAACATGACGATAAGCAACCATTGTCCACTGTTCAAATCAATGAATCATATATAGTTTCACTCCCACTAAGCAACGAAATTCACACACACACAATCCTTATCCTCCTCAAAGAAGAAAAAAAAAAGAAAACAAAAAGAGAATGTCCAAGCAGGACATCCATGCGATCTTATCTAATGCAAATGCAAAACACTTGTTTTCGTAGATACACTACGTGTTGTCGTTTTTCCCACATTTTCATACAGAGAGACAACCGTCTTTACGAACCACATCACTGTCAGGATAATAACGGAGAACTGAATTCTTCCGAAAAGGCAATAAGAACCAAAAGAAAAGCGCTTTCCAGTTACTCGGAGGAAATTTTTCGGGAAAACACACACAAAAGGGGAGAGTTTCTGCGCACGCAATGCTCGGAATCGAAATATTAATGAAATCTCTCTTTGTCTGGCTGCAGAAAAAGGACACAGTGCAACACCACTCTCACTGGGCTCCCTTGCCACCCACCACCCAGCTACAAAATGTTGGCTGTTGTTTTTATTCGGAATTTTTGTATACTATTGGGACTCTCTCGATATTTTTTTTGTTAACAATATAACAACATATCACATACAACATATGCGACGACCAGGTCAATCCACATACACATAAACCCACATGTCCTGGCTCCACTATGTGGAGGGGTGACCGCCCCTTTCTCTCTCTCTCTCTCATGATATTCGGTGTACATCATGGAAAATGCTGCCAGCCAGCCAAGCAACCTCTGCCTGGAGAGCAACAAAAAGGCAAATAAAAAAAAATAAAAAAAAAAAACAATTTTGGCTGCAGTTCCATCGTAAAGTTCGACAACTTTGGAAAACTCCGGGTAGTTTGGTGCCAGTTAGCTACGAACTTAGTACAGGTAGAGACGAGTTTTCTAAATTTTTGTCTCGCCCGTGCGATATCGGTTTAGTTTTTTGTGTGCAACAATAAAAAAGGGATAACCCATTGCGAAATACATATATACGAGCGTACATAACTACGAACTTCTTCTAACTAACTTCTGACTTTCATCAAGAAGTAACCGATCTCCGGGAAAATAATAATAATAAAAGAAAAACTTCTCAAGAACAGCGAAAGAAACTTTATCAAGTCATAGGATAACAATTGTCGACAAAGACAACGAGTTAAAACGGAAATCGTATAGTGGCAGTGCAACTAACCGCGTCCGCTAAGCACTGAAACCACTAAAGAAAAATTCATGATATAACTTTCTTACCCTAAAAAAAAAGTTTGTGTATTTTTTTTTTATTTTCTTATAATTTCGAAGAAAGTTGGACGCCAAACGACTTTTTTGGCCCAAAACTTCATTAGACAAGTTTCAACTAAAAATAAGTTTATTCATAAGTGTGTCTGCGTTTTCGAGATCAAAGTCAAAAGAATACTAACTTACAACTTTTGCCGACTTTATGCATCGTTTTGTTATGTAAATGCGTTTCGCGAGTGAATATCGGTTGTGACGATATTGAAGTGTCTGTTGAATCAATCAATTGATTTCGAAAGTGAATAGAGTTAATATTTGGAAGAATGAAAATTAATGCAGATAGAAATTGAAACTAGATGTCTAACTCGTACTTTTTATTTAGGTAAATTCAATTGAACAAAAAATTGTTAATTTTATGGATTAAACAAAGAACTACCAAGCAAGAATACTTTTAGGCGTTCTTATACAATTCAAAATTGAAATTTGAGTTTACGAAACTTAGAACAACCGAAAGAGTTCAAGTAATTTGTGTTAACAAAGTATTTGAAGTATTTATTGAAGAGTGAACATTTATTTTTGAAGAGAGACATCCAAATAAACCACTGAAATATTTAAATATATTTTTCTTATCACAGTCACACAATCGCATCGAAAATCGTTTCCTCAGTCAAATTTTTGAATTCTCTTTTCTTTCACTAACTGTGCACTGAAGTGAGGAAAAAATGAACATTGTTTCAACGGCTAGTTGATGAAGAATGTCTCTGCACTGCTATGCTAAAAGATGAGCGAACGTAATACGTTTCTTATTTTTTTCGAGATCATTAACTAACAGTAGTTCAATATAAAAAGAAATATTACTTTCAATTTTACTCGAAAATGTTGCATCAACATTTTTTTAAACTGAGGATAACTTTTCTATAAAAAATGTCCCAACGAAAAGATTATTTGAAATGAAATTATGGCTGTTTTCCATCACTTTAGATTTAAATTCTCTTTGAAAATAGAAGTTATTGGTATTACGTATAGAGTGGTGCAATAACTCCAAAGAACCAAGGCTAAAGGGACGTACTTTCTTAAACAAGTCTTAAGAATTGCCTTAACAGTTTCGAGTCGATTGCTTTTGAAAAACGCTAGGCATGACCGAACTCGATCTCACATTTTCCTTACCAAGTCATATCTCCACTAATACACCATACGGGCAATACAGGTACATATGAAGGAGTTTGAATTGATTTTCAAAAATAAAAATAAGTGACCAGTTGATTGTTAAGGAAAACTTGGCAAATGATTAACCAAATGACTAAATTTTTTATCGAAAAGGCAAAGCAATAAAAACAAGAAACACTTGTTCTCACTCAATTTTTAACGGCGCAAAATTATATCATTAAACTCATTAGTATTCTATGTCAATGTGAAAGTTGTGTGTGAAACCCTTAGGAACATGCATGCACATTAGGCCCAGTGCACACACGCAATTTTTTGTCGCGGCAATATCGCAGCGATGTCGCAACTACTCAGTGCACACTTGCGTCATTTTACCACAGGTTTCAATCTTTAGATTGAGTTTGTCTTTCAACAGTGGAGCTTTATAGAATGAAAAGAATTTTTTCGCGTACCTCATGCACAAAATTTATGTTCTTAATAAAAAGAAACGATATCACTTACCTCAATGACCATAAGCTAACAAAATAAATAGAGTGGCGCGACAGCTTTTGAAGAGCCAAGGCCTAATTGGCTTACTCTCATCAATAATTCTCTGGGACCGTGCAAAGAAGTGAGGGGACCTACAATTTAACGCCGATTCCGAACGGCAAAGTTGAGAAGCACTTTTTCATGACAGATGATACTCTTGGAAGTTTTGTCAGTTCTTCGCAAGTAGCAGTGCCCGTGAAAGATGAAATAAAAACTAAGGGCACGAGTAGGACTTGAACCCATGACGTTCTGCCTAGCAGCCAATGCACCTAACCACTAAGCTACGGAAATACAAAAGGACTATTTTATTCATTGTCTCGATATATGAAACAAAATCCTGAACATTTTTTGACTTTTTTCGAATGAGAGTAAGATCTTTTGATAAATTGGCGTCACCGAAAATCAAAATCAAAATCAAATAAAAAGAAACCGGTATCAAATTCGTCCATATTTTTCCTTTCAATTTGATAAAAACTTGCGGTAAAAAAAACGTGCACTGCACAATAGACAACAATGTGCTACAAGACACAAATGCGATTTTTTTCTCGCTGCGATTTCTCAGAAACTTTTGCGACATTTTACCGCAGAAATGTTGCTGTGATATCTCAAATGTGTGTGCACCACTCCATTTAATTGTGAGTACCGATGTCGCAAAAGCAATATCGCCGCGACAAAAAATCGTGTGTGTGAACCGGGACTAAGGTCCACCGAAAAGTTTAATCTATAAAGACTCCACAGGTATTTTATTCTTTGGCACTACAGCACTTCGAGTGAGATTGTGTAACAGCTCAGTTGATCAATTAAATTGCTAAACATTGAGCAAAAGGTGGAACAAAATCCAAAACAATATGAGCGAAATGTTAAACAAATTTTGGACCTTCGTTTCATCTGTGCCCAGTCCAACTACTACGCCAATTGAAAAAATATGGTGATATGTTCAGGCCAAGGTTTAGACCCGTATGTTTTCGGCAAAACCCCAACAAATACTACTTGCAACAATGTAGTAAAAAAAATGTATTAAACGCTGTATTTTCCCTATATTCTAAAACCTACTTCTTATTGGCCCACCCCTCCAGAATAATAATAATCAAACACAGATTTTCAAAATGCAATGTGACTTACTTGAATCTAATTGAAATACGATATTAACTTTCCCAACCTCCACAACTTACTTTCCACTTCTACGTAATCCGTTTTCTACAAAAAATCAAAATAAATTCCCTTATTTCTGGAGTTTTCCGAATTTTTCACTGACAAATTTGTTTCGTTAAAAAAGAAATTTCTGAAAAATACATTATTTTCGACGATCTTGCATCTAAAATTCCATGAAATTTTTCGATTTGAAAAGCAAGCAGTTTTCCCGAGTTTTGCATCAAGAATTTTCTATTTTCCATTCGATAGGGTCGTGGCACCAGTTACCGAACAGTTCACGGACTATAAGGAAACAATATGTTGCAAAAAATACTTAAACAGAGTTTAGTATTTTCAATACTTGTTTTTGTTTTTTCTTAAACATTATCTCGAATGTTTTCATGTTTGATACTCCCCTTTTGTTCCATAAACATTTACAATAAATATTATACTGAAAATAAGCATTTTTTTCTATTCTCGAAAACCTAATTTTGATTGTTTTCTAATCCAGAATACGAAGTTTTCTATTTTAAACACTGGAACGAAAAAGTCGTTGGTGGTTAGAAAACCATTTTAAAGCCAACATTTTCGTTCTCATTCCATATTTTCTTATATTTACTTATGACCAATTTCATAAACAACCTTTAAACATTTAACAGGCTTTTAAACCATAAAATGAGATATTTTGGTTTCACCAAGCGGTTTTCAAGTAAACAAACTTTTAAACACCTTTTAAAGCTAACTGCCCATGTTTGGCTCATTAAATTTTAAAAGTGTCATTGAATATTTTCAAAACTGAATATAACGCTTTCTGATTTTGTTTTTCTCACATAATTTTCATAAGGATGTCAATTTTGACAAAAATTTCCCTGAAATTTCCCATTTTAAGTTGGTGAAACTCAAAAGTTTTAAGGGTCTTATAACATTTTTAAAAGATTTTTGCTAATAGTACTTTTAGTGTTTGTTTATAAAATTGAGTATAAGTTTCATCTCAAAAATAAATATATTACAAAAGATCTATTTTTTGTTTTAAATATTCAGTGCGATCAATAATAATTATAAGTTATAACCCACTTTAGGTAATAGTTTCCACATCAAGTTTCAAGGAGAAAAAGAATTGTTAAAATAATAGTTAGGGGCTTGAGATTTTTTTTAAACAAACAACGTTTTTCAATCACTTATGCCCAGTTTCACGAAGCAATTTTCAACATTTAAGAAAGCATTTTTTAAATTAAACAAGCTTTTCAATAATTTTTAAAACTAAATGCCCATATTCGGCTCATTAAATTTTGAAAGTGTCATTTAATATTTTAAAAATTGAATATAATGCTTTATCATTTTTTCTTACACAATTTTTATAAGGATGTCAATTTTGACAAACATTTCTCTGAAATTTCCCATTTTAAGTTGGTGAAACAAAGTAGATTTAAGGGTCTGATAAATGTATAAAGATTTTTGCTAAAAATGGTTTTATGGTTTGCTTATGAAACTGGGCATTAATTTTGTTTGACGTTTTTTTATACATTTCCTTGCAATAATTTAAGGCAAATGTTCTTTTTTTTATAAATCTGGCCTTACTTACTTACTTATGGTGGCGGTACAGACCAGGCCCAACAAACTTCTATAGCCAACTCGGTCCCTAGCTAGTTATCTCCAGTTTCGCACGCCAAGTTGATTCAGGTCCTCTACCACCTGTGTGCTTGACCTGAGACGCGGTCTTCCTTTTCTGCGACGTCCTTCCGGATTGGATTCGAAGACTCTACGAGCCGGAGCAATATTTTCCATTCGCTCAACATGACCCAACCATCTAAGTCGTTGGAACTTAACTTTTCTGGCTAGGTCAGTGTCGCTGTACAGCTCGAACAGTTTTTGGTTGAATCTACGTCTCCATTCTATAATAATGCAGACTGGACCAAAAATCACTCGAAGAAATTTTCTCTCAAAGCAGCACAAAGCGTTTTCATCAGATGTTGACATCACGCTGTGTTCTTCGTCGTCTGCGTATCCTAGTTGCACGGACTTTTGAAAGATTGTGCCTCTGCTGTTGACGTTGGAGCTTTGCACAATCTTTTAAAGAATGATGTTAAAGAAATCGCATGACAACGCATCGCCTTGACTAAAAATAAATCCTTAATCTGACCAAATATTCTAACACTGACTTATCATTTTAAGCCATTCTCTTTCTCATAGCTTCCTTAAGCTCTCCTACAGATCCGTTGCTGTTTCCTTCTCCATACATTCTCCTGTCTTTGACGTTTGTTGATTATGTAACAATGGGATAAACATCGGCCAGTTCAATGAAGGCCATCGAATTTAGCTGGAACCAATAAGTTGTTTCTTGACTTGTGTGGTAACGGTATAAATATGGCATACAGGTATCAAACTGCTGCTTTCTTACGTCTTACTTAAGAGAAAGCTCCCCATATCATCAGTGAACCTCCACCAAAATTAGACCATTCGAATGTCTCGGTTAGTTTCGTAAATCACTCCAGTATCCATGTAACCCTTCAAGATCATCTAGGTTCAATTTCATGTCATCAGAAAAAATGACATTTAATCGAATTTGATGGCACATGCTGAAAAAACACCTTATTGAAACTTACAAATTCCAATCCCGATCTCGAAGATGAAAGAAAAGGGTGCTCGAAAATAGGATTTTGTATTTTTGCACTGTTTCCTATTTCAGAACACACTCGTTCGAGTAAGGCAGCTCGGTAAAACTTGGTTTCCTTTCCTCGAACAGTTAAAAATCATAATATGATATCACTTTTTTTCACTAAAACATCTATTATATCAATAATCGGACATAATAAATTATTTTAAAACCCTGAGAAAAGTAATTACTCAAATACTTTTCTTCAAAACAACTTTTCAGGGAGTCCTAATCTAGTTTTGTTTTTTTTTTCAAAATCGTATTAAGCCGTATCGAATAAAACCTACACTGAACTGAATTTTTTCCTTCTTAAGATAAATTTTTTTAAGTATGATGTTTTAACTATTTATAAACAAGGAATGCCCACACATGTATGTGAAGTTTTCATTGGAAAAATGGTAAAATTATGAAATTACAGCTATTTCCCTCAAAAGTATTCGGTAACAGGTGCCACTATTCTATTCCGAAAATTTTTCTAAATGCATTGAATTTGATTTTAAGAACTTGAGAATAAGAATCAATTTTATGGACGCGTGTTAGAAGAATCTTAACTTTTCCACCAAATTGTAACCAAGGAAATTGTGCGCATTGTCCATTGGCTGTGAAGATCTTCTTGGACATGACGTAAATTTTTGATAAAATTCAATCAATTAAACTCAAATACTTGTTTAATAAACTATTTTGCTTATAGATGTCATAGGTACCTAAGTCCCATTTAACAAAATCTGAAAGAATCAGAACGTTCTTTTTTCAACGTTTGTTTGTATGCAACAAAGTTTTGTTAAGTTTCCAAGATTAATTAAAATTGAAAACTCAGTCCCTCTCTTAACGCAAAAAAAATATATTTTAAAGTTTCTTATAACCTCAAAAGTAATCCGTCTAACAACCCCTTCCAAACTATATCTCAATTCAAGCTTAACCTCAAAATGATGGCACTATCAAAGCGACCTTTATCGAAAGACCTTGTGCCAGATGCAAATAACATGAAATACGATGATCAAGAATCAACGGTTAAACGAAAGAAGCGTTCAAGTCGTGATGATGACAATACACTAAACAACAATAACAACCAGCCAATCAGTGTAAATGAAAAAAGTATCCTTCCCCAAAAGAAACGTTCTGTAGGTCCCCCAATG
>CAKKXW010000001.1:52423188-52448914 GCA_920937365.1 Sphaerophoria rueppellii
CACAAACAGACATTATTTAGCTTTGAGTCAATAGTCATTGCAAATGCCAATCTGATGGGGAATTGAATGCTTTCAAATTGAAATGTGCCAGTGGCTTACGAAAAAACCGTTTTGCGAATAAAGCATTGCCACAATTGAATTGGTTGCTCGACAACAATACTACGTTAAGGACAATAATAAAATTGCATTGGATTCAGAATATTTGCGCAAATTATTGAGCCGAAGTTAAACGATAAACAAAAGTACAAAAGTGTATGACACCATTAGATATGCAAGGTGTGATCAGTCTGAGTGGTGGTATATATTTTTGTGATGCACCCGGTGGAATGGGGAAATCATTTTTGTTATCATTAATTTTAGCATCAATATGATCTGTAATTAAAAAAAAAAGTTGGCTCTTTCTTCTTCTGGAGTTGTGAGCACATTATTAGACATAAAACTGACATTACAATATTTCAAAAAAGTTGGTAATGGCCGAATATTTGTGTGGGATGAGAGCACAATGGCGCACAAAAATTTACTTGAAGCCTTTAACCGCAACTTGAAGAATTGGGAGCTCTGAATCTTTTTGTTTCCGAGGACAAACTTTGTCGATTATACCACGGTCAACTGCTGCAGACGAATGGAGTCGTTTAAAAACTTCTATTTCAGGAAACTTACATTGGCCAATTATTGGACATTAAAGAGAGAGTGGAGCGACAGATCTTGAAGAGCCAAGGCCTAAGTGGCTTACTCTCATCAATAATTCTCTGAGTGCGTGTGAAGAATTTAGGGCCCCTACAATTTAACGCCGATTCCGAACGGCAAAGTTGAGAAGCACTTTTTCATACTCTTGATACCCGAGAAATATGAAATAAAAAACTTTGGGCGCGAGTAGGTCTCGAACCCACGACGTTCTGCTTAGCAGTCAACGCACCTAACCACTAAGCTATGGACACTATTGGACATTGGAAATGGAATAATTTCAATTGATTCTGAAGGCCGAATTTCACTTCCAAACAATTTTTATTGTAATGCAAATCCACGGAATGAGTTGATTCAAGATGTCTTTAAAAGCATTGAGGCATTAAGTTGAAGTGCAATAATGGCTGGTACATATTAAAGTCTTTCTAAAATCGATGCAGCAATTTGCATTTTTTTTTTGCCCACAAGTCGTTTGAGTGGTTTGACACAATTACAAATGAAAACGATGTAGTAAATTTTACAACGAGAAGGAGTTTTTGAATTTTTTTTGCATTTATGCATTTATGTACCAGGACTGCCTCCACATTTTTTAACTCTGATGGTATGAGCATTACTATGTTTCGGGACATCAATCAACTTAAACTTTACAGTACTACAAGACTAGCCGCTGAAGAAGTCAATGGCATACATCTTTAGTTTCCTGTTCGACTTTAATTCCCTGAAAAATAAACAAGACGCAAGGTCAATCTTTAAAATTATGTGGTTTTGATTTAGAAATTTTTGTTTTTCCTCATGGTCAACTATACAGGGTATCCTGTATTTTGTCTGCCACATACTTTGGGATGTGATTCCTGGTCATATTCTTAGAAAATAATCCTTCTAAGTTACTTTTTCCTAACTTTTTGACGATAAAAAAAGGCTTACTTTGTATTTAAGTGGTGTTCAATTTTTCTTGCCCGAGCAAAGTGTTGACCTTAAGATCTTTTTTTTTTTTTCAAATAATGCGTAAAGAACATAAAGCTTTTTTATTTTTACCTTATGAACAAAAAAATTAGCAAATAAAATCTCAATGATAAACAAAAACCCATACATTTTATAATGCTTGGGAAAATCTAAAACAGCTTAAAACATCGAATTTTTTGTGTCAAATACAGGCATGATTTTTCTAAGAATATTGTTCATTTCTGCCTATCCATCGATTACCGTATTCTTCATCCTGCCAATCTCTAATTTCCGAACCGTTGCGTTGTGGGCCGAAGCCCTGCGAAGCGGGCAGGGGTTTTGCTAGTACAAATATATATACATTTGTATGAAAATATATTGAAGATTGATCGGTTGTTCCATTCCACAAAGTAATCGAACACCTTTCTACATGTATACCTATTGTCCAGGAATCTAGAAATACGTCCTTTGTTCTTGAGGCCGGTTCGGTGGAAAAATTACCTATTTTAAAACACACCGAATTTTGGAGTGTTTGAACACACATACATACATATAAATACATATGTCATAAGAGCTCTATAACAAATATTTGTCAAATTTTCAAACGAATTTGAGTATTTCTGATATTGATCAGATTATAAGTTTATATTTTATTGTAGTGAGAAAAGCATTATTTCTTAACACTTGCACCATTTGTTATTTAAAAAGTATAAGTTTTGTTTTTCCTAAACCATCTACCCGTATTCCTTCTTAGTTTGAAAAAAAATTAAGAAAATCGGTCAAGCGGTTTGGCCGGTTAGCGAAGGAACATAAAAATAAGCTGATCTTTTATATACATATATAGATGAAATGGATATCAAACTCACATACTTAACCGGCTCCCAATCCATGAACGATCTCAGCCTGAAACACTGCAGCCTTCCATCGGGTAGGGTCCTTCGCATGCAATCTCCAGTCGCCAAAACCAAGCATTCTAGCATCTGCAGTTACTTGGTCCTTGTAGGATATCAAATATACCTAAGCACATTTTATTGACATCGTTACACCATCATTTTAATCATCATTTGCATGACATTACAGTATGTAGGAAACATACCTGCATATAAATCTCCATGTTTCGAGGTCATTAGAATCGGGATCAATCCTTTTATCATAATGCCTTGTGATGTTCATATGTGCGTATAAATAAAAATAAACATAAGAAGCTGTTAATTTCTTAAAAAGTCTTTAAACGACTTATTTTTATGACGAAAGGGCCAAGGCCTAAGAGGCCTAAGTTGTCTAGGGAGGATTTATTTAACTACCTTCCTCTAGAGAAGCTACGATGAGAATGCCCCAATTCTCATCGTTTCACTTTTAACTGAACGAAAACATATTAGGTCCGTTCGCGTACTTCTTGCACTGAAATTCGTAAAAAAGAGACATTTTCAAGAGTAGGGGTAAGATTCTCTCACAGAAAAACAAAACTACAAAAAAGTAAACGAACGGGAAAACAAAAAATATTACCCACATTTTAATTGTCAACTTTTTTTTGTATGAAAAATTGAAACTTTGAATTTGAATTTATTTATTTAATTTGCTATTTTCAATCAAATTTGACACTTTTCACAAATCAACCCAAAGAAATTTCTTGAGCTGAACTGAAATTCGTAGGTTGGGGAAATATTTTACCCTCTCGTGAGCGCTCTCTTTTACGAAAAATTACCAAATATTTGAGTACCTACGCGAACAGGATTTGGTTAAATTTCGTAATTTTTCGTAAAATTGGACTGTTTTAGGAGGGTACGCTAACGGACCTATTTTGTTTTGTGTTCCTTTTTCAAATAATCCCAAAACATGATTTTCAAAGCTTAAGTTTTTAGAAAATAAAGTTCACATTGTTCAAGTATATTTTATCTAAGGGGCCAGTTATAGCGATCATTAAAAACCATCATTAAAAGTTGGAATACATGAAAATTTGATTTTTCTTACTTACGTGTGATTATAGCGATCATTAAAAAAATGTGATTACTTTTATGTCGTTCAAGCATTTATTTTTATTTTTGACACCAAATATTTTTTTAATGATGGAAAATGCTTCATTAAATTTTTTAATAAAAGATGGAACATTAAAAAAAAGGAAACAAAACACTGGAACAAAGTGTTTCATTTTTTGAAATTTCATCATTTAAATAAATGAATGCATTTTTCATCAAAAATATTCCTTTGTTGGACTATTTTTTACCAGAGAAAATTATTTCAATGGATTAGCCATCGATTGATATGAGATTTGTATATAAAATCAAAGTACATCACCCCACATTATCGAAATGAAAATGTTTAATGATAGTTTTTAATGATCACTATAACTGGCCCCTAACATATATAGCTGAATGAATAATATTAAAAAAAGGAATTGATTTAATTGAAATAACGTGTGTAGCTTGAAATGAAATGTTTAAAAATTCCAGTCCGAATGAGACCTACCACTGAACTGACTTTTTACTCTCTTAAGCTAAATTTGCATTGATGAGATGTTTTAAAAAATGATAAATAAAGAAAATACAACGGATACAGATGCCACTACCCCATGAGAATAACTTACTTACTTACTTACTTATGGTGGCGCTACAGTCCAGGTCGGACCAGGGCCTCACCTTCTCCAGCCAACTCGGTCCCTTGCTAGCTGTCTCCAGTTTCGCACGCCAAGTTGGTTCAGGCTTCTCCCACCTGTGTGCTCCACCTGAGTCGCGGTTTTCCTCTTCAGCAACCGCGACGTCATTCCGGGTTGGATTCGAAGACTCTGCGAGCCGGAGTATTATTTTCCATTCGCTCAACATAACCCAACCATCTAAGTCGTTGGACCTTAACTTTTCTGGCTAGGTCAGTGTCGCTGTCCAGCTCATACATTTCTTGGTTGAATCTTCGTCTCCATTCTCCATTAATGCAGACAGGACCAAAAATCACTCGAAGAATTTTTCTCTCAAAGCAGCGCAAAGCGTTTTCATCAGATATTGTCGTGATCAATGTCTCTGCACCATACATAAGGACCGGGATAATGAGGGTTTTGAAGAGTGTCACTTTAGTTGCTCGGGAGAGGGCTCTACTACTCAATTGCCTTCTAAGTCCAAAGAAGCAGCGATTGACAAGAGTGATTTTCGTTTGATTTCAGCGCTGACGTTGTTGTCTGAGTTGATAGCTGATCCCAGTTGAAGTTTGCTCCAAGAAGTCGATGTTGGTAGTCCTTTCTTGTCGACAGCAATAACTTGGTCTTGCCTCGTTAATCGCTAGATTAACGTCCACTGACATCACGCTGTGTTCTTCTAATTATGTCAATGTCGTCTGCGTATCCTAGTATCTGGACGGACCTTTGAAAGATTGTGCCTCTGGTGTTGACGTTTGAGCTATGCACAATCTTTTCAAGAATGATGTTGAAGAAATCGCATGACAACGCATCGCCTTGTCTAAAACCTTTTTTGACATCAAAAGCGTCCGTTACGTTTTTTCCGACCATGATGAAGCATCCTAGTGGAACCGCAGTCAGTGCTGAGAATATGGAACAACCACTTTTCCAATTCATTGATTTGGTTAGGAGCATGCACCAACTCATCGGCAAAATTTGGTCGGAGGAAAGCATGCGAGACTTCACCATCGTATGCCCGATCCTCAAAATAAGAGATCCCCTGAACTGCATCAACTACAGAGGTATTAGTATCCCAAAAATACCGTGTTGTGTGAACGTTTGAAAAACTTCGTCAACAACCTGATAGGTCATTAGCAGTGTGGCTTCGGACCCGGAAAGTCCACCATCGATAAAATATTCACCCTACGGCAGATCATGAAGAAGACCCAGTAACTTCAAATCGATACCTACCACCTTTTCATCGATTTCAAGGCCGCGTTTGACAGCGTGTATAGAGACCAATTACATAGACCAATGTCTAGCAATGTCTATGGCATCCCAGAGAAAGTTGAAAAACTGAGAATAACTTATTTAATTAAAATATCATAAAATAGAAAGCTTCTACAACTTCTACAGCTTCAACATTCTTCCCATGACGCATGAAATCAATTGTTTCATTCAGAAAACTTGCACATAAAATGTTAAAAACTAAGAGAAAACCATACATTCCTAAGGTTGTTCTTTAATGTTATCCAAGAGGATAAAATATGTCGATGTAAGGTTGAAAAAAAAAAAATGAAATGAAAATAGGTCCGTTCGCGTACTCCCTAAAACTGCCCAAAACTGCCCACAACTGCCATATTCTCCCACTTTTTCGTTCGTTTACTGCCACTTATCGTAAAATCTGTTACTTTTGGAGGAGAAAAATATTTCCCCTATCTGCCGATTTCAGCCACAAAAATTTCTTGTGGCAGTTGTGTGAGTTATGTCAAAATTTTTTTTTTTTCTACTAGTTTTGACATTTCACCGTGTTCATGTTTTGAACACTTGCTCACAAAAAAAATTGACGTTTAAAAAGTGGGAGAATTTTGTGTTCAACGCGTTCTTTTACTTTTGTGCACATTTTATTTTTTTCTGAGAAATTTATCCCCACTCTTCGAAATTTGACAGTTTTTACACAAACTGCCCAAAAAGTACACGAACGGACCTAATGTTTAATGAATAGGTATAAAAAAAAGTACTTTGAAGTAGAAATATTTGAAATTTCCGATTGAATTTAAGTAGAAACATTTAAATAGTAAAAACTCGCTACATTTTAAGCTCAATGTGCTTTAAATACACTTTTCTCTGTAGGAAAAACAAACAAAAAACACCAGAAAAAAAGGAACTGATTAAAACTATCCGTTTCCCGCATGTCAGATGTTCATCTCACCCCATTAGACCACTGCATGTTCAAAGGAAAAAAAATAAACTTTCATCCCCTATTTGTAGTAAAACCCCAATCTCCTCCACTATTTGAACAGACTTAAAAGGACAATTTGTAAATACAGAGCCAAAGTAGATTGATCCTTTTTCTATTAAACCTCTCCAAAAAAAAGGGCAACAGAATGCGAACAAAAGGAATAATTGACCAGCAAAACAAATGTTTGCATTTTTAAGTTAAAAGTTATTTTTCCCTTCAGAATTTTTCGAATAGTTTGTGTCTCGTTTGTGGACACATGCCCACATAGAAATCGTTCTTCCTATTTTATAATATTTTTTTACTTTTTATGTTATTTAAATGAGCATGTGACTGAAATAAGTTTTAATGAACGTATTTGAATGGATAGCATACCTTCATTCTGGAAATAAAATTGTATGTTCCTTTGAAAATTGTGTATATAATATAAAAGAGTATTTTATTTTTTACCTCAGTGCTAATTAAACAAGAAATCCTAGAACGAGTAGGTTGTCATGAGACTTTTAATGTTTAAGCCTCACTTAAATAATATGATTAAAAACTAACTTATCTCTACATGAAAGACCATTCCATTTTATTTTATTTGTTCGGACTAATTAAAAAGATTTTTTGAAATAAGCAAGAAACAAAATAGCTTAACGATATAGAATGAGTTGAATTTTTCTTGAGTTTTGTTGATATTTGTACACACGAGTGAAAAATACCAACAACTGATCTACTGCGAATATATTCACCACCTTTTCTTTGAAAGCATATCGCATCCATGCTGAAGGACGCAAAGTATGCGATGTCCGTTGAAAATGGTTGAAATTTGGTTTCTATTCCGCCTTTATGTTGTATCATTACTAGGTTTTTTAGAAATACATAGAATTTTTTTTAAATTACTTACTTACTTTACTTAAGGTGGTGCAACAGTCCGTTGTGGACTTGGGCCTCAATAAAGAGTCTCGGTCAGCTCGATCCCTAGTTAGCTGTCTCCAGTTTTGCACTCCAAGCTGATTGAGGTCCTCTTCCACTTGAGTGCGCCACCTGAGTCGCGGTCATCCTCTCCTGCTATGTCCCTCGGGAACAGTGTCGAAGGCTTCCAACCGCTCTAAGTGACCGAGCCATCTGAGTCTCTGGATCCGAAGAACTTTCCTCTCGAAACAGCCTAAGGCACTTTCATCCGATTTTGTCAAGGTCCATGCTTCTGCACCATTCAGCAGGACTGAAATGATGAGTGTATTGTACAATTTTACCTTAGTTGCTCGAGAGAGGGCTTTTCCACTCAATTGCTTTCTTAGCCCAAAGAAACAGCGATTAGCAAGTGTTATTCTTCGTCTGATCTCGGCGCTGGTGGTATTGCCCGTGTTTATAGCGGAGCCTAGGTAGACAAACTCCTCTACTACCTCGAAGTTGTATATGTCTATTGTGACGTTCTGCACGAGCCGTCCGTGTTGAGTATCCTTCCTCGAAGACAGCATATACTTCGTTTTTCCCTCATTTACCGCTAAACCCATTTTTGCCGCTTCTGTCTCAATTCTTACAAAGGCGCCATTGACATCACGCTGTGTTCTTCTCATTATATCAATAGCATCGGCGTTCGCGAGAAGTTGAACAGATTTTTGGAAGATAGTGCCTGGTGTTGACGTTGGAGTTCTGCACTATCTTCTCAAGAAGGATGTTAAAGAAATCGCACGACAGTGTATCGCCTTGTCTGAATCCTTTTTTGACGTCGAAAGATTCCGTAAGCTTGATGGAGCAGCGTGAGTTCTCTCTGGTCCCATTTTGCACAAGCGAACGAGCTTGGCGGGGATGCCAAAACTAGACATAGCTTTATACAGCTCGTCTCTGTAAATGCTGTCATACGCGGCCCTAGAATTGATGAAAAGGTGGTGGGTATCGAGTTGGAGTTCATAGGTCTTTTCCAGGATCTGCCGCAGCGTGAAAATTTGGTCGATGGTTGAATTTCCTGGCCTGAAGCCACATTGATAAGGACCAATTAGATTGGTGTCGAAAGGCTTCAGACGTTCACATATTACGGCAGAGAGGATCTTGTAGGCGATGTTAAGTAGACTTATTCCTCTGTAGTTGGCGCAATTTATAGGATCTCCCTTTTTCAGGATCGGGCAAACAATGCTGAGGTTCCATTCATCGGGCATGCATTCTTCTGACCATATCTTACAGATGATTTGGTGCATGCTCTTATAGCTCGTCGCCTGCTGCTTTGAACATCTCAGCAGCTAGACTATCCGCTCTAGCGGCTTTGTTTTATTTCAGACGTGATATTGCGATTTTCACTCTTCTAGGTCGGGATCATGGAACTGTTGGCTATCTTGATCTTTCCCAATCCCCAGCATTGACTGCGATTCTACTATGATGTTCCCTTGTTTATCTCTCCAGGCATCGGTTCTTGCTCGATGACCTTGATCCAGCTGTTTCACCTTCCTATAAAACCTCCGAACTTCATTTCGATCAGCCTGAATCCGTTATCGGAAGTGGTGTCGTGCAGGCTGTGCTTTCCGACTGTTCCACCAAAGATGTCCTTTTTTCCCAGCTTTGCGTTAAAATCGCCGAGGACAATTTTAATGTCATAGTTCGGACATTACTCATACCTTTTGTCAAGGAGCTCGTTGAACTCGTCTTTGTTGTCGTCCTTTTTCTCTTCTGTGGGGGCGTGCGCGCATATAAGACTAATGTTGCCAGATTAAGCCTCTATTCGGATTGTCGTGATGCGTTCGCTTACACATTTGAAGCTCAATACTTTTTCCCTGAGTCTGCTTCCCACGACGAATCCGCATCCAAAGAGTCGCTGTTGTTGCTCTCGGTAACAATCACCATAGTAAATGTCGCGCAGTTTCTCATCCTCCTTTTGCCCGATCCATCTCATCGCATATCTTGGATAGCGGTAATGTCTGCTTTGTAGCAGTTGAGGGTCTCGGCTAATTGTTCGGCAGGACGCGGTCTATTAAGGGACCTAACATTCCACGTGCATATCCGAAATTTGTTGTTTTCGCAACTAAATTTTTTTCAACATAGTCGGGAAGTCACCCCGACGTACCTGTTAAGACAATTAGCTATAGCTGGCCTTTTTTTTAATTGACTCAATATGAGCTAAAAAAAATTGAAAATTTCTTTCTTCTTTACGGATGTTTTGCTGAATACCAAAACAATTTTCGGGAAAACTACGATAAACTAGAACTTCACAAATGTTTGGGACTGAAGAAAAAATATCCTTACTTACTCCTCCCCTATCTCTCCTTGCTGCCGCCAACAACTTCCCACTGGGATTGGAACTCAATCTTCGGTTGAAGGTTCTGGGCACCCGGTGTTCACCACGGGGTGGTGAAAAGTAGGAGTTGATAGACAGAGGTTTTTTTAGACGCTTGTGTCCTCTTGAATGCACGTGTCTACCCTTCGAACATCAAACTACAATTAATTCTTACTAAATTGTCATCCTCACTCTTCCTCTTAAATATATTCCCACTTCACTTCTTTAGTAGTTTTCTTAACATCGCAATATTTACTTTTCTTACATTCATGAAATTTTGTCATTGAGTTTTAAATGATTTTATTTACATCAGGTTTCACCGCTAAACACCACCCAGCGAAATACAAGCAATCCTAGTTCCTTAAACAACTATTACGAAAGTCTCCGGAATAATGTGATCACACTATTGGAGCATGTTCGTATACCACCAAATGGAGTTGGCCCACCACCACCAGGCACTGGCGGACTTTCTTCATCATCTGCAATGTCATCGGCTGGAAATCATCACACATATTCCCATGCCTCACTTATACCACCGGGACCATTGACAACGGCTAGTATATCGCAAGCTCAGTCAATTGCTGGAATATATGGCCCCCCTCCGCCACCACTGCCAACAAGTGCTGAAAAAATTACCCATCACCATTCACAATTACATCCACATCCACATCATCCGCATCATGAGCATTTTGACAGTTACATTTCTAAATTACAATCGTTGTGTGTTCCGGCGGATGTCTATGCGCTGCCAGATGATAATCGTCCTGTATACGACACAATGAAATCATCCATGCACCAGGATTATACTGTATTACCTACACCCATTTAGACTAATCGTATTTTAAGTCCAGTTAAGTATTAAAATAAAATATATGGTTAAAATGAAAAATATAATTGTACATAATAAATATTAAATATTATTAATTCTGATTCAAATCAAAGTCCTTGTAATCCTGTAAACGAATAGTTATTATTGTAAATGTAAATTATCAGTTATGTGTAAATAAGAATCGTAAACATTTTACGATGGAATGTTTTATAAATACAGGAATTATTTTTTATTGAAAATTAGCAGACAATTATTAAAAAAATAATAAACAGTAATAAATGTACATTTAAAGTTAAAAACAAAAGACTTGTCACTCGTCTGTTGCATAATGTTTATGTCACATTTTTTGTAAAAATAGTTAAGTGTCAATTAAACAATTACTTGGTTGACGTTATAAGGAAAAATAAACACTAAATAGGTGTAGCAAAAAAAAATTTCTGCATGATGACTTGTAAAATTGAAAAAAAATATAAAGTAAACAATCCATTTGTAAAATAATTTTGAATAAAAAAAAAATACTGTTGTGTTTATTCGAATTTAATTACAAGGCTCCGGATATAGGTTAACTATTCAAACGATTAAACACGTATAGCTAACATTAGTTTTAAGTAATTTAATTAAATAGTTATTAGTAATAAATAAATAAAAGAGTAAAAGATAATGTGATTACAATTTACCAAATAAAAATATTTGCAATTATTTTCCTCATTATTTTGTTGTTTTATGTTTTAATGTTTACAATTTTAAGTAGAAGTAAAAAATCAAAATATTAATTGCAAATATAAAAACTAAAACATTATAATATTAGCGATTAAACAAAAGGTGCAATATGCGAGTTATGTTAATATAAATAGGCTTTTTATGATAACTTCTTTTATTTTAATTTTTTTGTTGCTCGATAATTTTAAGTTTAACAATGCAAAAATAATTTGTTTAATGTTACACACATTATATTTATTATAAATATAAGGAAATAATGAAGGAAAAAACTGCTTATCTACTTTAAATACGCAAACAATGAACTTGTGAATGAAACAGAAAATAAATGTTATGTTAAATATCTTAAAAAAATATGAATAAAATGCATTTTTTATTTGATCAATGGAACAAATACTTACTTACTTATGGTGGCGCTATAGTCCAGTTCGGACAAGAGTCTCACCCAACCAACTTCTCCAGCCAGCTTGATCCCTGGCTATAGCTGTCTCCAGTTTCTCACTCCAAGTTGGTTCAGGTAATCTACCACCTGTGTGCTCCACCTGAGTCGCGGTCTTCCTCTTCTGTGACGTCCTTCCAGGTTGTATTCGAAGACTCTACAAGCCGCAGCATTATATTCCATTCGCTCAACATGGCCCAACCATCTAAGCCGTTAGACCTTTACTTTTTTGGCTAGGTCAGTGTCGCTGTACATTCCATTCTCCATTAATACAGACAGGACCAAAAATCACTGGAAGAGTTTTTCTCTCAAAGCAGCCCAAAGCGTTTTCATCAGATTTTGTCATGGTCCATGTCTCTGCACCATACATGAGGACCGGGATGATGAGGGTTTTGTAGAGTGTCACTTTAGTTGCTCGGGAGAGGACTTTACTATTCAATTGCCTTCTAAGTCCAAAGAAGCAGGGATTGGCAAGAGTGATTCTTCTTTTGATTTCAGCGCTGGTGTTGTTGTCTGAGTTGATAGCGGATCCCAGGTAGACAAAGTCCTTAACAACCTCGAAGTTAAATCTGTCTATGTTGACGTTTGCTCGTTGTTGTAAGTCCTTTCTTGTCGACATCATTAACTTAATTTTGCCCTCGTTGATCGCTAGACCCATCTTGCGGACCTCCGTCTCAAGACTCACAAAAATCATTGCGCTGTGTTCTTCCAATTAAGTCAATGTCGTCTGCATATCCTAGTAGCTGGACGGACCTTTGAAAGATTGTGCCTCTGGTGTTGACGTTGGTGCTCTGCACAATCTTTTCAAGAATGATGTTGAAGAAATCGCATGACAACGCATCGCCTTGTCTAAAACCTTTCTTGACATCAAAAGCGTCCGTTAGGTTTTTTCCGACCATAATGGAACATCGTAGTAGAACCGCAGTCAGTGCTGAGAATATGAAAAGACCACTTTTCCAAGCTGTATAATGGCGATGACGAGTAAAACTCCGTCAGCAATACAGAACTATTCATTTTGGGTGCAGAAGGCGAACAATGCCACCCAACCCACCCGACATGGATGAGGAAAATAGCGATATCTAAACTTAAGTTGAACAAATCCGCTGGACGGGCTAGCCGCCGAACTGTATAAAATAGCTGGAGAGGATTTGGTTAGGAGCATGCACCAGCTCATCTGCAAAATTTGGTCGGAAGAAAGCATGCCCGATGAATGGGATAACCTTAACTGCACCAACTACAGAGGTATAAGTCTCCTTAACATCGCCTATAAGATCCTGTCTGCCGTGCTGTGTGAACGTTTGAAGTCCTTCGTCAACAACCTGATAGGTCCTTATCAGTGTGGCTTCAGACCCGTAAAAACTCGTCCGTCTGTGTAAGATGACAATGGAAAACTTACGCTGTTCCATCATGATCGGAAAAAACCTATCGGACGCTTTTGATGTAAAAAAAGTTTTTAGACAAGGCGATGCGCTGTCATGCGATTTCTTCAACATCATTCTTGAAATGATTGTGCAAAGCTCCAACGTCAACACCAGAGGCACAATCTTTCAAAAGTCCGCTACGGTGTATTGTATGAATAAAATTGTTGGCGTGGTGGTTCTTAATCTACGGCTTCGTTACAGATCTCTATGAATTCTGAATAAGCTAGAGTTTGCAGTAGTAATGAACAATTTTAAGAGAATTTGAGACTATAGCTTAAAATGACGTTTCAGTCATAACTCAAACGTTTTTTCTTAAAATTGCTCATTAGTGGGCTATAATTTTGTAGGTTGGACGTTTTCCCCAAGGCAAAATCACCAAATGAAAATCGCCAAACCCATAATCCCCAAACTGAAATCTCCAGCAGTGAAATCTCCAAAAAAAGAATTTTCACTGTATTCGGTCCCTATCAGCAATCTTAGATTTGCCTTACAAACGTAAAATGCATTGCATAGCCTTTCGTTTATTGTGTTGAAGCCGTGCTAGAAGGTACCCCGAGCACATGATGTTTTGGATGACCGCTGTAATAAATAAAACCGCTATTCAGTTTTCATTGTTTGGGAGGTTACTGGGGATTTGGAAAGACAAATTCTGTAGACTGTATAAAGGCGACAACGAATTTTTCTGAGCATATTAACGGCATAGTCAATAAGCTAATTCTATGTTAGGTTTTATTAAGCGATGGGCAAAGGAATTCCGGGATCCTAACCCAACCTTGAGTATGCATCGCAGGTGTGGTCTCCTTTATATGATGTTCATATTGAAAGACTGGAATCTGTGCAACGGAATTTTACCCGTTTTTTGTTAAAAGGATTGCAGTGGATTGATCCCCTAAATACCCTTCCATACGAAAATCGTTTGTCAATCCTTAACATGCAAACACTACAACAGAGAAGAAAAAATCCTGACCTTCTCTGTAAAATATTGTTTTGCTCTCGAGGGGGAGGTTATAATCTCCGTAGTCAGGATCTGATTAAGATCCATATTCACCGTACAAATTATGACACGTATGGGTAGACTTATAAACTGGAACTCAAAACTTTTTGATTTTAATTTAAGTAAAATTCAACTCACTCGCCGGTGGTATAACACAGTCCCTGTGTTGGCAAACCATTGGTCGTAATATGGTGCTTGCTATAAGCCTATGCGAAAAAAAAAAAAAAAAAATCCGCAGTCAGGCTGGAGCCATTCATCTGAATCGATGATAGCAAACAATTTCGTGAGCACCTATGAGTTCCAAATCGATACCCACCACCTTTTCATCGATATTAAGGTCGCGTATGACAGCATCTACAGAGATGAACTGGTTAAAGCTATGTCTAGTTTTGGCATCCCTGCCAAGCTCGTATGCTTGTGCTAAATGACGATGGAGAACTTACGCTGCGCCATTAAGGTTGGCAACGAGCTAACGTAATCTTTTCATGTCAAAAAAGGATTCAGATAGTTCGATACACAGTCATGCGATTTCTTTAACATCGTTCTTGAAAGGATAGCACAAAACTCCACGTCAACACCAGAGGCACTATCTTTCAAAATTCTGTTCAACTTCTCGCGTACGCCGATGATATTGATATAATGCGAAGAACACAGCGTGATGTCAATGGCGCCTTTGTGAGAATTGAGGCAGAAGCGGCAAAATGGGTTTAGCGGTAAATGAGGGAAAAACGAAGTATATGCTGTCTTCGAGAAAGCACACCCAGCACCGACGGACGGCTCGAACAGAACGTCACAATAGACGCATAAAACTTCGAGGTAGTAGAGGAGTTTACCTACCTAGGCTCCGCTATAAACACGGGCAATAACACCAGCGCCGAGATCAGGCGAAGAATAACTCTTACTAATCGCTGTTTTTTTTGGGCTAAGAAAGCAATTGAGTGGAATAGCCCTCTCTCGAGCAACTGAGGTAAAATTGTTCAACACCAGCATCATCCCAGTCCTGCAGTCCTGCTGTATGGTGCAGAAGCATGGACCTTGACAAAATCGAATGAAAGTGCCTTAGGCTGTTTCGTGAGGAAAATTCTTCGGTTCATCTTTGGCCCGTGTGCATTGAAGGGGGATGGCGAAGAAGATATAAAAGCGAACTTTACGGGTTGTACAACAACATGGACTTATCCAGAAGGGTCAAGGTCCAGAGACTCAGATGGCTCGGTCATTTAGAGTGGATGGACACCAATGCTCCGGCACTTAAATCCTTCGACACTATTCCCGAGGGACGTAGGAGGAGAGGAAGACCACGACTCAGGTGGCGCTTTCAAGTGGAAGAGGACCTCAATCAACTTGGAGTGCAAAACTGGAGACAGATAGATAGAGACCGGACTAGCTGGCTGGCGAACACTGTTGCAACCAACAGTCCAGAACGGACTGTAGCACCATGTCAAGTAAATAAGTAAGTAAGGGTGGTCTCTTAAACCGATTGTATCCCAGGCTTACTATAGAGTTTGTTGTTTGGTCAGGTCTTAGATCCTATAGGATCTCGGATGTGTGCCTTGCGTCAGTAAGCATGGACCGATTGGGTTGGCGGCTCGATTGCTAGGACATAACCTTGTACTTTTCTCATAGTATAATTTTTGTGGGGCTGTGTTCCGAAGTCAAGTTCAAGCGCAGAATCCACACCCAAATGTAGCGATTCCTTATACCTGATCCCAGCAACCGAATCACCTATTTTCAATATTCCACTTAAGGAGATATTCCAGAATGTGATAATGGTAAGCATTCGAGCTCTTGTTGATGTTCTTGGTCGGGTAACCGTTTGAGGCTCTTTTTTTAGTCAAACTCCAAGATTGACGAGTCGTTTTTATTTTTTTTTTTTTTAAGCGAGTATTGTCTTAGAGACATAACTAACTTCCGGTTTTAGCTGGTAACCGCTTAAGGGTAATACAATTTCAGCTTACGCACCTTTTTTAAAGGAAAAATCAAGAAGTCAAGTAACCCTATTTCTTGTCTATCGCTTTAATAATAATAATCAAAATAAACACTTTAAAGGTTACTAGCTTTCTTGACCTGTTCTAAGAACACATTGGCCTGAATTCAGGTTATATTAAATATTCATTGTTCATATATTGATATCGGGACTTTCAGGACTTGTCTCTTGTTCTAGTTAGTGTGTAAGTATTTCGTTACATCAACAGACTTTCTTGTACAGAATTTTTCCATTAGGTTTGGCCTGCCAACCTCTCAAATTAAATCAACAATTCAATTCTTTAACAGATTGTCCCTCACAAAAAAAAATCACACAAAAAAAACCATAAGAATGACAGTCATGTTCACTGTCGTCTGTTTTCAGAGTTCCGTCTACTTTTTTTTGTTTTTTTTTGTGCAACTTGGCATGAACAGAAGAACACGCTATACTCTTCAACGATCTCCCGGTTTGAATGTCCTTCCTGTCCGGCAAAGGGTCTCCCAACAAAAATAAATTGTCACATCATTAAGTGGTGACAAAAAAGGAGACAAGCACCACACACAGAAACCCTTCTTGTAAAACAAAGTTCCTTGCCGTTGTCATTTTATGCTTAGCCATAAAATAGGGCATGAATTCAAGAACCCTCTTATAAAATGTTCATCTTGTTTTCGGCACGGTTTTTCTGTCCATCCGCAAAATGAATTACATAAAAAGAACAATTCTATGCCATCGTTGAATGAATGCTCTAATTACAACATGCACCAAAACTTGGCTCGTCCCCCCAGGGGAACACGCCTAGAATATTGTTATACCTAAACTGTTTCTGCTTTTTCTGGAAGGAAAAATTCCTTTATCTTGTTATATGGCCAAGCAAAATTGGTAACATTAATAGTTGGTCATTAGGTGGAATACTTTAGTGCAAATGATCTGCCATTATTTGCTAATAACTCACTGGGCGTGTGATTTATGTGGTGCAATTAGTGGAACTCGCTTCAAGCCGCCAAAAACGTACCAGCCCTCGAGACGTGTTTCTGGCAATCATAATTGACATTATGGAGCATTGAAAAAGTTATGAGTCTTGTCACAGATGCAGGTCAAAAAAGTTGGGTTTGATATGGGAATCCGTTGAGGGCAAGCTCTCGCTTTAGAGAGAGCGGGAGGCAGTGCGAGGGAGGTTTAAAGAATATAAATTGAAGTAGAAAAACTTGTTCACTCAAATTTGTTTATTTATCCATGGGCATTGATGGACAAAATGACCTTAATCAATGGAACACGGCCCAACAACGGATTGACATTCGGTCCCATGTGGCATGGATCTCATTTACGCAACTATTCATACGGAATTCGCATGATGTGGTCCAGTCGCATGGTGAACCTTAAAGGAATATTATAAAGCAACCCTCAAACTACATTCAATCCGTGTTGTTCAAGATTCAAACGAATACGAAAGAAATTGTGTTGCTAAAGTCAGTTTGACAGAGGTTAACAGCGGGGATTTAAGGATGAGGGATGATTCGAATGTTATTATTTCTTTTTCTCTTGTGAGTGTAAGGCAAAGTGTCCCGCAAAATGGATATAAATAAGATATGAATGGTCAACTTGATGTGCCTGGGACGTTTGGGAATATTATCGATTTAAATATTTTATTCCATTTTTTTTCTAACATGGGTGCAGGTTTCGTGGTTAAATTGATATAGAACACAATAGCGCTAAGCTTAAAATACTTTCACTAACACAGTCACATTGAATGTGGGTACAAAAATTAATTAAAAAATCGGTAGTCCAAGAGGAGCATAAACCAGCAAAAACTTCGTCGGTCATGTTGAAAAGCAATTAGGAGAGAACAAATTCCCATTTATATTTTTCTAGGTTGACCGCTCAACTGCAAGACGCCAATTATTCACGGATAATCTAACCCAAAATGGGACGTTAATTACAACACGTCATTAACATGAATGTGCTTTTCCGAAGGACATTTTCAACAACCATTACCATCACCATTGGATGTCACCCGCCTTCCTTTCAGTGTGTGGTCAAAGCAAATACTTGTACCTCCTCTTGATTAATTGTTTTTGAAAGTTATAGCTTTGTTTTTAAAAGATTGAATTTTTTTCAATTTGTGTTCAGATTTAATGATTTGGAACGTGGTGTCTTTTCTCAGAAAGTCCTAAGCAACAACACGGATCGCAGTGATTTTTTTCTTTTCAAAATTTGGTTTTGTGTACTCTTTAAAATCATAAATATTTCATTTGGGGGAAATAATTATCTGCATATATTGTTGAAACAATTTTTATACCGTTTATATATGGTGATGTACGAGCAGATAGGAGGAATGTGTTGATTGGATTGAGACAAGGAAAATATCATATGTCGCCGTTTAGCCGGGAGGGGCAATTTTATAAGAAAAAAGGCCTATTTAAAAAACAAAGTGTTTGTCCAAATTGCCGTCATATACTTTCTCTTACTTACTTACTTAAGGTGGCGCTACAGTCCGTTAGGGACTTGGGCCTCTATCAACAGTCTCCGGCAGCCAGCTCGGTCTCTAGCTAGCTGTCTCCAGTTTTGCACTCCAAATTGATTGAGGTCCTCTTCCACTTGAGTGCGCCACCTGAGTCGCGGTCTTCCTCTCCTCCTACGTCCCTCGGGAATAGTGTCGAAGGCTTTCCGGGCCGGAGCATTGGTGTCCATTCGCTCTAAATGACCGAGCCATCTGAATCTCTGGACCTTGACCCTTCTGGCTAGGTCCATGTCGTTGTACAACCCGTAAAGTTCGCTGTTGTATCTTCCTCGCCATTCCCCTTCAATGCACATGGGGCCAAAGATGACCCGAAGAACTTTTCTCTCGAAACAGCCTGAGGCACTTTCATCCAATTTTGTCAAGGTCCATGCGTCTGCATAATACAGCAGGACTGGGATGATGAGTGTGTTGTACAATTTTACCTTAGAGGCTCGAGAGAAGAAACAACGATTAGCAAGAGTTATTCTTCGTTTGATCTCGGCGCTGGTGTTATTGCCCGTGTTTATAGTGGAGCCTAGCTAGATAAACTCCTTTACTACCTCGAAGAAAGTCTATTGTGACGTTCTGTCCGAGCCGTCCGTCGGTTCTGGGTGTCCTTAATCGAAAACAGCATATACTTAATTTTTCCCTCATTTACCGCTAAACCCATTTATGCCGCTTCTGTCCCAATTCTCACAAAAGCGCCATTGACATCACGCTGTGTTCTTTCCATTATATCAATATCATCGGCGTACGAGAGAAGTTAAACAGAATTTTGGAAGATAGTGCCTTTGATGTTGACGGTGGAGCTTTACACTATTTTCTCAAGAACGATGTTAAAGAAATCGCACGACAGTGCATCAGCTTGTCTGAATCCTTTTTTGACATCGAAAAATTCCGTAAGCTCGTTGCCAACCTCGATGGAGCAGCGTGAGTTCTCCATCGTCATTTTGCACAAGCGAACGAGCTTGATAGGGATGCCAAAACTAGACATAGCTTTATACAGTTCGTCTCTGTAGATGCTGTCATACGCGGCATTTAAATCGATGAAAAGATGGTGGGTATCGATTTGGAGTGCATAGGTCTTTTCCAGGATCTGCCGCAACGTGAAAATTTGGTCGATGGTTGACTTTCCTGGCCTGAAGCCACATTGATAAGGACCAATCAGATTGTTGACGAAAGGCTTCAGACGTTCACATATTACGGCAGAGGGGATCTTGTAGACGATGTTAAGTAGACTGATTCCTCTTTAGTTGGAGTTGAGAAGATCTTCCTTTTTCAGGATCTGGCAAACAATGCTCAGGTTCCATTTATCGGGCATGCATTCCTCTGACCATATCTTACAGATAATTTGGTGCATGCTCCTATCTAGCTCGTCGCCTGCTGCTTTGAAAAGCTCGGCAGCTAGATCATCTGCTCCATCGGCTTTGTTGGATTTCAGCCGTGATATTGCGGTTTTCTAGGTTTCTTCTAGGTCGGGTTCACGGAATTGTTGACTATCATCGTGACCAATGAAAGGCTCCTGTCTGACGGCCTACAGAAGTGGTCTTTCCAAATACCCAGCATTGACTGCGATTCTTCTATGATGTTCCCTTGTTTATATCTGCAGGCATCGTTTCTTGCTCGACGACCTTGAGCCAGCTGTTTAACCTTTCGATAATACCTCCGTACTTCATTCCTGCTGTTAGTTCTCTAAACATCCTCCATTTGACGCTTCTCATGCTTTCTCCTGAGAAGCCGGCGTTCCTCTCTCCTCTCTCGCTCGTAGAGCTCACGAGCGGGTCTTGTCCTTCTATGAAGCGCCGCTTTGTATGCCTCCTGCTTGGCTTCATGGGCCTGCTTGCATTCTTCGTCAAACCAGCGATTTTGTTTGGGTGGCTGTGTGAAACCCAGCACATTATAGAGGCGGCATCTCTTACTGCTTTCTGGCAGTGTTGCCACTGGTCTTCGATACATGATGTTGGCGGTATAAGACTCCTTAAGAGGTTACTTGATCAGAGTAGGATTTGGCGATCTCTTGCGATTGTAGCCGTCCGACGTTGAATTTTGTTGCAACATTTCCTTGTTTTGGCCGTTGTCGGGATATTCGTAGCACTACCTTGGCCACGACGAGGTAGTGGTCCGTGTCAATGTTAGCTCCTCGGAAAGTTTGAACATCTAAAATGCTGGACAAGTTCCTTCAGTCGATCGCAATGTGATCAATCTGGTTGACGGTTGATTGATCAGGAGATCTCCATGTACCTTTATGGATTTTGAGATGTGGAAACCAGGTGCTTGCTACAACATTTCGCCCCGCAGCAAAATCGATCAGCCTGAATCCGTTATCGGAAGAGGTGTCGTGCAGACTGTTCCGACTGTTGCTGTTCCACCAAAAATGTCCTCTTTTCCCAGCTTTGCGTTAAAATTGCCGAGGACAATTTTAGTGTCATAGCTAGGACCCGATGACAAAATAGAAAAAAAATACGGAAAAAATGTACCATACTACTTTGGAACTGCTGCCGTATAAGACGAAAGTCTTACCAGTACTCACCTACGGATCAGAGTCCTGGGTGATTAACAAAAGGCACTCTGAACCCTTAGCTGCATTCGAAAGAAAAGTCTTAGAGAGCATAGTAATATTTGGCCTCGTTTTTGAGGAAGGACGATGCCGGAAGTGATACAACCACGAGCTGTATCAGATCTTTTCCGACCAAACAGACCAAATTTGTGATGGAAAGATGGCGCAGGCCAGTACGCCCAAGGCTTTGGGGTGCAGAACTGAATAGCGTCCGTCGGTCGGCCAACAATCGGGATACATATATGGAAGAACTTACTGCAGGAGGCACAACCGGCTCCCGGTATCCCATGATAATATTTATGAGCTCAAAATTATATTATTTTGAAAATTTTAGTAATGTTGTCAATAAAATTTAAAGCTCGAAGAGATCGGAATACTCTGACGTCATGCTTAATTGGGAGCCGATTGATGAAAAGACTACTAAATAGTTTTGATGGAATCAGTCTTTTGGGAAACAACTATGAGGAATGGTATCCATATATTTCAAGCTCCGAATACCTCTTATATCTAATGAGAAGCCTTGAAGAAATATTTTACCAACATACCTACATTATGTTCATCACATCAAATATTTGGGTGGGACTTTGCGATTTTCATAGCTATTTCCCTAGAAGAACTTTGTAAAATAAGATATTTTCAAAATTATTGTTCTTTTTGAAAGTTCATCAATAACATCGCAAGGAATAAATTAAAATCTTTGTTACGATTTGTTGTACCCAGGCACAGAGCCCGTATTCACTGGAAGGGGCAATCTTAATTTAAACGAATAAACCGAGCTTAAGCTCCCCGCTTAACATCCTGTTTATTTGATATTGACTTTCATCAAGCTAAATTCTTTGTGCGTGAGCTTCTTATTAATCTTCAATATAAAATCCTCAAAAAATTAACCCTTTTGCAAGAAAACACTAGCAATTCCCCCTCTTACTGATATAAATATATATAAAAGGAATTGATTACACTTTCTACGTGTACACGGTACAGGAAGGGCAAGTTCTTTTTTTTTTCATGGTATTTGAGTGTTCGTTTTGGGATAAAAATGAAATGAAATTTATTAGGCGCCAGGATCACGAACCAAAGAGTCTGAAAGAAATTAAAACATTTCTCGGAGCGTAAATGAAAAAGGATTTTTTCCTATGTCAGTGAGTGGGCCCGGCCGTAGGATGGGAAATGAGGATGAGGCTTGATGTGAGGAATGTGTCTACTTGGCAACCAATTGTTGGATAGAGTTGGGGGTTTACTTTTCTAAATTAACAGAATGTTTGATTTCTTTCACGTGTGTTTGCCTTGGAGAAGGAGCAGAGATTGTTCTCGATTTTCGTATATCTGAAGCTATGGAGTTGGTTGATTCTTTCCGGATTCAGTTCGAAAGCAAGTGCAATTGTGACTTTCCTTTGGCATAATTTAGTAGGTATACAGCATGAGTTCGTGTGTGTTTCTTTTTTTAAGGATATCCATTAAGTCATCAAAAATAGAATTACCAATGAGATGGAGTATCGTTTGAACTTTTCACTTAACGAAGATTTTGTGTGAAAATTATTTAAATATTGCGTATGTGTCAAAGTAATCATTTGAGAAGCTCTAAGCGAAATTGATTTGAAAATTAAAAAGGTTTCAAGGTTTGCTCCACTCCATATTCTTTTTCTCATTCTTATGTGCTCCAACGGATAAGAAGAGCTTTATTTTAATTTTTTTTGTTCCACACTTTTCGCTGTGTGATGAAATCTTAATTTTTTATGTCTCTACCTTTCTGTCTATAATATATCTCTGTATGTCTATCTAGAATGTATGAGCTAGAGAATGTAGGTACTAAAAAATCTAGAAGCTCTAAGAAATGATGTTCGAGAACAATTTGACGAACAGAAAAATCTATAACAAGGCAAATTTGCTGACTTCGAAGAGAAAATTAAGACGCTCAACGAGCGCGTCGAGGAACAAAACGCACGTTGCAAAATAATTGACGAACAAATCGAAACCATCACAAAGGAACCTGGAAAATGTGCGAAGGTTGAAAGATAGAGAAACTTCTGGTGATTGCTCAAAGAAGAGAGAAGTGCAACCATCAAGGTCAGATGCCGTGGTCAATCTGTAAGAAACAACTTGAAGCTGCAGCGTCAACAAACAGCTGCAACGATGCATGACGACAAATGCATTGTTCTCACGCTTGCTCTGAGAGGATCTGCTGCTGAACTTCAACAAACCTACCCAGCAGAAAAGAGTTGTGACTTCAGTGTTCTTGTAAACGCAATTGAACGCCGTTTTGGAGATAGCCACATGATAGAAGTCTTCCGAGTTCAGTTAAACAACAGGGCACAAAAAAGGGATGAAAGTCTGCATCTGCAGCAGCTTCAGTGCAGATATCGCGCGAAAGCTACTGTGGAAAGGAGGCAGCTAGGGGGACGAGCACGCACGATGCTGGAGTTGCAACAAGAATGGACATCTGCAACGACAGTGCAGATTACCACGAAGGGATACAGCCTGCCGGCACTGTGAAAACCTATGCAAGTCCAACGACCAAAGAACGCCCAACAACAAGGTTACTTCCCAAGTTGTTTCCCACCCGGAAATTCAAAATCGGAAGGGGAAGTTTCATTCAAATGCGGATGCACTGCCTTGGAGACCATGTAAGCAAGACTGTAAGCATAGTAGACGACAAGAAGAAAAAGAAGTGGTTATTGTCCAACGCACCAGAGCCGGCGGCCCTTTTGAAAGGATTGCAGTAGACGTAGCGGGTCCAATTCCGGAAACAAATACATAATGGAATTCGTCATATTCTGGTCGTCATGGATTACTTTAGCAAGTGGCCTGAAGCATACGCCATTCCGAATCAAAGACCATAACAGCCGCAGACCAAATTGTCTTCAACTAGATGAGCAGACGAGGGAAGAAACTTTGAATCGAACATATTCCGGGAAGTTTGTGGGCTTCTTCACATCAAGAAGAAAAGAACAACACCACTGCACCCACAAACTGACGGTATGGTCGAACGATTCAACCAAACTCTGAAGGATCATCTTTGCAAAGTTGTGGACGACAACCAGAGAGATAGGGATTGGCATATTCCACTGTTTTTGATGGAGTATCGAAGTGTAAGATTTAGCTTAACTGGCCATATATACACCGTCTGATATATTGATGGGCGAAATGAAATTTGGATGTCCCACATCGGAGCTGCAAGCTGAGGATGATTATATGGATGCCATCAAAGAATGACTTCTTCTGATCCACGACAATACCAGGTTGAAAACAAAGATGTTCAGAGAACGAATGAAGACACGCTACGATACACGAGCGACAACAACAGAATTCCAAGCAGGAGATAAAGTGTGGCCTTACAATCCCCATTCACAAAAAGGGCTGTCACCAAAACTTCAACGGGACTGGGAAGGCCAATACACAGTCATTACAAAAATCAACGACGTCGTGTACCGGATAAAAAAGGTAGGCAGAGAAAACCTAAAGTTGTACATCGCGACCGACTTCATTGCTACAGTGGCCATGAGAACGATGGATTTGTTGGGGACGATCAATCCTAAGGAGGGGCAATGTAATGTGCATTCACTTTATATCTGTACCTCTCTATATCTCTGTATGTATATATATATATATATGTATTATGTACATACTGTAATGTGTATACATTGTTTGTCTCTATAACTCTAATATTGCGTTTTAGCTAAAAAGTATACAACAAAAGTTTTATTTGTAGTAGAGAGCACTTGTGTATGACAGATTTAGCGTAGAGGAAACATAGTGTGGTTAAAAAGAGAACCTCGTTAAGCATCGAGAACGTTCAGCGCCTACAAGAACCTAGTAGTTTCTCGAACCGTTTTTATATTCAATTAATTGTGAATAGCGAGAAGGAGATTCTTTGTTTGAAAAGTGAAATTTGAAAGTGTTGAATAAATAATTTTGTGAGTGATTTGAATAAAGTAGATTTTTGTTTTATTGACAAAACGAATAAGGTCTAATCGTCGGACCAAGGCGAATATTACAATATGTATGTGTCTCCTAGAATCAAAAACCTCTAATGCTTGTTTGCCCTTTACTGAGATTTTTTGTACTTTTGTAAGCAAAAGCATTTGACTTTTTGTAGAAGAATTGACTATACAACAACAAAATTGTACTGAATAAAACATCCCCATTTAAGTGTAGTAAACAATTTTAAGAATAACCTCTGGCCTCAGAGTGGATAGAAAAGTCGTTCTTTTTCTCATTCATATTGAATTTGTGTGTACGAAAAAAATCGCTGTCCTCTTGGGTTAGTATATAAATAGCCTCATTCTGGTTTTCTTTCGCATCATGAAATCATTGCTTTTGTCTTTGTCAGAGTTTTTTGAATGTGATATGGGGTTGAGGTGTTTCTGAATGGAGTTTTCCTGAACGACAATTGACTTAACGCATTTACGATGATATCTTCTAATAATGTTGTCAGTAGAAACTGGCTTTTAGGGCTCTTTTAATAATGTTTCAATGCACTGAAAAATAAGGCTATTTGTTTTGATATATATTGTAATTTTCGACTTGGTCTGACAATTAAAACTTATTCACTTTTCAAATAAAACACAAATTCACTTTATTTAAAACACTCACAA
>CAKKXW010000001.1:52490152-52505638 GCA_920937365.1 Sphaerophoria rueppellii
GCTGGCATATATATGTAAAAAATAATTACTCATCTAGCCACATACATATATTGCACACTCAAGTGTGTATGTGTTAATATATTCCTGTGTCTGTTCATTCAGCTCTGCAGACCAAATGGCCGAATGTAAATTATTAATGGTACATATTCCATTCAATGACCACATGGCTCTAAAATAGGATACTCTTCATGGGCGGCGGCGTTTAAATAGGAAAGTATTCTTATCTGCAAGGCCAAAGTTGACTAACATTTTGATATTCTAGTTATAATATAGGCTAAATGGAAAAAAATGACGCAAAAACCCCTAATTACCCTACCTCTTCTCAAGGAGAGTTAAATTTTGGGGAATGAATTATTAGTGAGTTATTAAATCGTCAAAAAGTGATGGCAAAGCTCAAAATCAGAGCTGCGCGACAGCTCTTGAAGAGCCAAGGCCTAAGTGGCCTACTCTCATCAACAATTCTCTAGGTGTGTGTGAAGAATTGAAGGGATCTACAATTTAACGCCGATTCCAAACGGCAAAGTTGAGAAGCACTTTTTCATGACAGATGATACTCTTGGAAGTTTTGTCAGTTTTTCGCAAGACTCAGTGGCCGTGAAAGATGAAATAGAAACTATAGGCACGAGTAAGACTCGAACCCACGACCGACGTTCTGCTTAGCAGTCAAAGCACCTAACCACTAAGCTCGGACACTACGTCTTTTCTGTTAAAACAATTTCTTTCATAGATTATAACCAAGAAACACATCCCAACGCATGGCAGACGAAATACCGGACAACCAGAAATTTTTCTTGCGTATCTAATAAATGATTGCGATTCTTTACCGTTAACAAAAAATAGAACAGTGATTGGCATATTTTTGCTATCTTAATCACGGCTCTGGCACTGTTAAAATCCACCACGGTTAAAGGTCTGAATCTGAACTCTGTTTTGCTATACAACTTCTGCCCCAAGAGATAAAGCATTGCATTCACTATCCGTACCTAACCAAAATAAATGCAAATAACTGTTTGTGAAACAATCCTCAGACGCACATGCATTTTCAGTGTACAGGCGCATAGAGAGCATAGGTAAGCTTTCCAAGCATTTGAAGAATGAAGACGCAATTATTAAGCTGGACTTCCTTCTGTAATAATGGTAATAATCATTATAATCCCGCAGCAAGTCGAGTGTACGTTCACATTGTTGCATGATATTGACGTTTCATATAGGCGTATTTTTGCTTTTGTTTTCATCGTTTTCCTTTTGACCTTGTGAATTTGCTCTTCAAATATATTTAACACAACGAAAAGCAATAAGCAAGGAAATGTTCTTTTCGTCAAATGGTCAAGAGTTTGAATGTGCATAAACGTCAGTATGGCCGGTTGGTAAGTACATTACTGCAATACTGTTGAAATGCAGCAAAACATGGTTGGCCCTTGCCACAATGCAAGATTTACTATTACGTCAAATCACCATTCTAACAATCGTTATGTTTGGTAAGTCCTTTCGGTTCGGTTTGCTGTTCTCTTTAGAATTTCGGTTTGCCTTAAAACTCAAATAAAAGTTCTAACTCCCGGGCATAGATAGGGCGGTAAGCATAAGTTTGATTGTTATTGTGATGGCGCTGGTACTAGTGATGTTTCTAGTCGGATAACATAACCAGCTGCAACAGTAGAGTTAGCAGCAACAAAACAATTGTTAGCCAAGACAAATAAGCGCACATTAATTTATGTAACAAAGTAGAAAGTCAGGTGTGTGCTTTGGTGTGTGTGTATGTGTGTCTTTCTTTCTCTATGTGTGTTTATTCTGTAGCAGGTAATAGGTATGTGAATGGGAATGGGAATAAAAGTTTTTGTTTCTTTTGCCGGGATAAAAATGTGGATGCCATAAATCTTCATTCAGCGCAGCTATCAATGCTACAACAAGTCATTTTTCTTATTTCCGTTTTGATTTAAGAATTTCTTTACCCTGCTATCTCATAGAAATGTCTCGTTTTGTATTATTAATTAATTTTGACAACGTTCTTGCGGATATTTTATTTGTTTTGGTGATAAATTATATGGCTATAGGGGGCATGAATTTGGCCTGAAAAAAAGGTTCGAGAAGTTTTCTTCCTTTTGATTTTCATAAAAATGTCATACTAGATGAACAGAAAAACGTGCTCAATCTGATGAAATTTGGGATCAATAAAAAATGATTTAATGTGCTGCTTTTTGCCTTTTGTAAAAAAAAAAATAAACGCTCCGAGTTTGGAAACTCTCTTCTTTTAATATCTACTACAAACATTTTCCTAACCGCATACTCATTCTCCTGAGTAAGGCTATTCATTAGCTTAGTGGTGAGTTCTTGCATTTACAGAAGTCAACTTTTTGCACACCAAAGTGTCAAATCTCTAGGAGGTGAGTTGAAAGTGTTGATGTGTCAAACTAATTTGTTTGTTTACATTTTTAATAATGAATTTGAAAGTTTGGGACGATTGAACAGACGAAACTCGTTGGTCTTTTAAGTGAATGAGGACAAAACAATAAGTACATGCTATCAACAACAAAAAAAAAACAACATCTGTCCACCGCCTAGAAAAAAAAGTCACTGTTGGTTTTGTAGCAGCAATTTCTAGGTAGTTTAGGAGTTCATCTATCTTGGAACAAACATCAGTCCCACAAAAGACACTCTTGTGGAGATCCAAAGAAGAATTACCCCAGCGAACCACTGCTGCTTCAGTTTGGCAAAACAACTGGGTTCAAAACTCCTCACTCAAAAGACAAAGTGTCTGCTATACAAAACTTTGATTTTACCAGTCCTTCTCTACGGCGGCGGTGCGGCGCCGAGTTCTGGACGATAATTAAAAAAGGATAATTGGTTCTGGGCACTTTCGAAGAAAAATTCTTCGAAAGATTTTCGGTCCCGTATACGACGATCGCGAATGGAAAAGAAGGTTCAACCGAGCTGTACGAACTGTAGCAAGGTGTGGATGTAGGCCAGAAGGCCAAGAAAAGACGACTACATTGGCTCGGCCACATCGAGCGAATGGACGACAACGATTCAGCCAAGAAAGTCTTCTCATCCCAGCCCAGGTTCGAGACGACAAAGAAGACCGAACCTACGGTACAACGACCAAGTGACTGTGTATGCCAGAGCGCTTGGTTTCGGCGACTGGACCCCCAAGTAACAATTTAACTTGTATAAGGCTTAAGCGAAGCTATTTCTTGATTTGTATATGGCTTGTATAAAACCTTACACAAATACGTTTGGCGCAAGTTATGCAAGCCATTGTTTCCTTAAATCAATTATGACAAGGCCTTATATCAATTTATTAAAGGAAGTAATAGCTTCTCGGATGAAATCTCTACAAGGTCTTATGACAATTAATTTAAAGAAGCAATAGCTTCTCAAAGGGTATATAAATAAGGTCTTATATCAATTTATTTAAACAAGCAATAGTTTCTCATATGTTTTCTCAAAAAGGTTATTGTAAAGTCTTATGGAAGTTATTCGAAGAAACAAGGAAAAATTAAATTTATGAATTTATTTTTGTTTTTTTCCTATTTTTATGTATCCGATTATTTTGTTTTTCTGCTTCCTGAAAATTGTAAGATGTTGAGCGTTTCTCTATTATACAGAATATGTGAAATAAACATTACAGACTTCCTACCGGATTTGAACTTGAGACCCTCAGCGTGTCAGCCGACCATTCATCCATTGTGCTAAAGTAACATTTAAAACTAGTTGTTTCATGTCAAACTTTAAGAGTTATGAAACAATTATGACATATTAATGGATAAAATTGTTAAATTATGTTCAGATTGATGATGAACAAAGCTTTTCGTTAAGTTGGTTAAGTTGGCAGCATTAAAACTGAATTAAAATATGTGTGGTATACGCATAGAAGTATGAATAAGATCTTTGAACAACGTAGGAAAAAAGTTTGGGATTTAAGGGAATCTATCTTTTTATTGTAAGAGCTTACTAAGAAAACCTTCAGAAAATAAATTAATTTATTTCTCAAAAAAAAAATACAGTACAAGCTCAGGTAATAACGATACACCAACATTTTTATTCAAATAACGATGGACATGGAATACTAGTTTTTCCATTCAATTCCTTAAAGAGTCAACCTTCTTAAGAGAGCTATAACTATATAATTTGCACAAGGAGGTCTTATCTGTGATATCAAATTGCAAACTGTTGTAAGTAAACAAAAATAAGGTCTTATACTAGCTATTTTAAATGCGCTTTCACGAAAAGGCCTTATGGGATTTCGGTAAATCAATCTTGCGCAAGCAGTTTGTTATAATTTGCACAAGGAGGCCTTATCTGTGCTATCAAATTGCAGACTGTTATAAGTAAATTACAAAAGGTCTTATTCAAGCAAAATAAAAACAATCATCCTTAAATAAGTCTTAAAATAACATTATAGAAGCTATTGCTTCTGAATATTCAGGAATCGGACCTTATACAAAATAAATTGTTACTTGGGGAGTGCATGCGAGGGACCGATCACGATGGAAGGCTGCAATATCTCAGGCTGAGATCCTTCATGGATTGTGAGCCGGATAAGAATAAGTAAGTATGTAAAGTATCTGCGACGTATGAGAAGCGCGCGATCGAGCAAATGGAGAGATATCACAACAGGAATGAAGTTAAAAAGTTTAAGAAAAATGTATAATCATCACCAGAGGTCTTACACGCCGAACCGAAGTAGAGACCATCATGGGAACATCGTAGTACAGTCAGTGCTGAGGATATGGAAACACCACTTTACTTAGCTGTATAACGGCGATGACGAGCAAAATTAGTTTAGCTTTGATTTTTTCTTTGATATTTCTGTGGTTTTTATTTCATCTTTTACGGGCACTGCCTCTTGCGAAGAACTGACAAAACTTCCAAGAGTATCATCCGTCATGAAAAAGTGCTTCTCAACTTTGCCGTTCGGAATCGGCGTTAAATTGTAGGTCCCCTCAATTCTTCACACGCACCTAGAGAATTGTTGAGGAGAGTAAGCCACTTAGGCCTTGGCTTTAAGAGCTGTCGCGCCACTCTGTTTATTTATTTTATTTCTGTGATCTGCTCAGAGGTAAAAAAGAGAAACAGCAAATTGAAATCTAACGTTGTTTCATTATGGTCGGAAAAATCTACACCGATGCATCTGATGTCAAAAAGTTCTAGTGAGCCGTGAAGATGGGTCTAGAGGTTTATGAGGGCAAAACAAAATTAATACTGTCAACAAGAAAGGTAACCCAACATCGACATCTTGGAGCCAACGTCAGTGTAGACAGAATAAACTTCGAGGACTTGCTTAGCTATAAAATTGCTATAACTTGATCCGTTATAAAATCGGACAACGACACCAGCTATGAAATCAAACGAAAAATCTTTCTTGCCAATCGCTGCTTCTTTCGACTTAGAAGGCAATCGAGTTTTGATGTCTTCTCTCGAGCAACTAAGTTTCACTGGACAAAACCCTAGGTGGATGGGACGTGGACTTTGCCAACAAAACGCTATTTCGATAGAAACATTTTTCTTTCATAAATGAGACGAAGATTGAACCAGGAACTGTATGAGCTATTCAGCGACACTGACCTATCCAAAAATGTTAAAGTCCAGCGACTAAGATGGTTGGGTCCTGTAGAATGTATGAAAAATAATGCTACGGCTCGTAGAGTCTTCAAATCCAAACCGGAATGAAGTCGCAGAAGAGGAAGATCGCGACTCAGGTGGATCACACAGGCAATAGAGGTCCTCAACCAACTTGGCGTACGAGACTATAGATAGCTAGCAAGGACTGCGCTGGCTGAAGATGCCTGTTGGATGAGGCCCTGATCCGATCCAATGAACAAGAGATAAAATTCATAATTCACTAAGTAACTTTTGAGTTGAAAAAGTTTAATTCATAATTCACTTGGTGACTTATGAATTGAAAAAAATTTAATTCATAATTCACTCGGTGACTTATGAGTTACAAAAATTTAATTCATAATTCACTTGGTGACTTATGAATTAAAGACTAGCTTAAGCTGTGAAATGATTTAAGCTCTTGCAACTCTGCTCGGTTCATCGTTTTCAGAAGCCAATAAAGCGCATCTCATTCAGAAAATTGTCACACATCAAACACTGATTTTTCAGCATATTGCTCTTTAAAGCAACTAATCCATATTGATTACATAAGCTGAACTGAACCTTGAGAGGCAAAATTAAAATGCTGCACAACAAAATAAATCCATCATGCCGGAATTAACACCAAAAATAAAGTTAAATCCCAATTAAAGTGAAAACTTTTCCCTCATTATGCTTGGATGCCTTACAAAATCTCTAGGACTACCTACATAAAGCCTTATTGCCTTTGCTCTGTGATAAGAACGTCTTTCTTATTGTATCTTCTTTTCTGAGATGTCTTGGATGTGTGAGATAAATAATGTTTTCACGTAATCGTTTCTTTTTCACCTTGTTTGTTTTTTTGTTTTTTTAACTTGTTTGATAATGATGTGAGCTTTGTTTGCACACTCCCGAGTTCGCGTATTATCCCTTTCTTATTTGTTTTGAAAAAAGAGTAACACACAGATATCGTTTGAGGATAACAAAGTCACTCCTCCAAACTCACCAAAGATATGTGCTTCAAACAAACATTTCCATTTGTTTGAAATGCCAAGTACTCGCATCTAGTTTGTCTGACAGAAAATTAAGTGATTTTGAATTATTCCTTTTTTGGTTAGAAAGAATTAAGAAAAAAAACAAAAAAAAACTTAAAACAAAATCCAAATATCCACTTAGAATGTGAAAAGTACCTATTCTCAGAAGTCGGAATCGCTTCTGGTTCTGGGCGTTACCTAGATACAAGCACATCGACTACACTTGCATGCTCTGCTCATCTCCTAAATTCTATTTTCCTGATCATCTGTCATGAACAATAAGAGATGACTGAGTTATGTGGAGCAAAAAATAAGCTTTCGCTTCTTGGCTGCTTTCTTTGGCAGCTAGCTGTATCGTTCTTTTTCTTATGGTATCAGCGCCCAGCCAGCCATATCAAGCGAGCGTTTGTAGTGCTGCAAAAAGCAGGCAGTAAAAAAAATCCAGCAACAGGATAGCAAAAGGAAAATGCTTACAACAAAAAGGCGAAGCTAGAACTTGGTTGCAAATGTACAAGTTGACTATATCTACAGAAACGACGACTACACTCTTTCGTTTGTTGAAGTTTAAAGCTAAACATTTTTAGGATCAGGACGGGACACGTGTGTCACCGAACTACAGGAGCACTTCTATGTCCTATTCCTATCCAACTGTGTATAGGGGGACAGATGAGGAAGAACAGAACACAAAGGGCACTGAAGAATGAGAATAACATCCATACAAGACAAGCATTTAATCAACTTGCTGCCATTCCATTTATTCGTGAATTGGGTGGGATACTTATATATTATTTTTCTTAGTCCTTGCAATAACGAGCTACGAAAAATCGAGACTAGAAGATGTTGTCATCCCCGCGTGGACCGAAAATCTGTTATTTTATTTGCATACAATTGTTGGGTGTATAATGCTTTTAAGTGCTACCCGTTGCCACCGGGGACACAGTGTAGAGATTGGATAAGAAATTGTTGGTAATGCCTTGAGGCGATGTAGAAGCTGTCAGAGCCTTGATTTTGATATCAGTGGGAATAATGTTATTTGTATTTTGAAAATAAATGAGTTTTTTTTTTTTTTATTCAGTTGGTTATATGTATTTTCTTTAAATTTTGTTCATACAATTCTTCTATTTGAAAAGGATTAAGATATGAAATGTTTCATAGGCACTCTCTTCTGATTTCACTTTTAGAGGTGTTGTGATTGAGATTCAGACGATTACGATGGAGCTTGTTCTTGGCTTGACTGAATATATGTAGCTTTAAAGGAATCTTTTTTGCATGCTCAATTTGCGGAAACGAAAGATGATACACAATGGCGTATACGTACTTTTCAGTCCAATCCCAGCAACTGCTAGACGTATTTTCCAGAAAGTCTTAACTAAACAAGAAAACGATAGAACCAAATAAAAATGAATTTTTTAAGGAGTCAGAGACAAGTCCAGTGGGCTGGCGGGTTTAACACCCAGCTTTAAACACATCACTTTAAGCTTGTTGTTGTTTTCTTCGCTATGTTCATTTACGAGCTTTCCATTTCTAGTGGAACGTTTCCTAGTATTTGGAAAGACTCTTTTATCATTCCTGTACATAAAAAAGGACCAAAAAATTATATAACAAATTATCGGCCTATAGCAAGACTTTCATGTATACCAAACCTATTCGAAAGTGTAACTTACGGCACTAGGTTATCTGCTTTAGAAAATGGTAAAGAAGTTGACTCAATAGCTACTGACTTAAGAAAGGCATTTGATAAAATATCCCATAATCTTACTTGCTTATCCGGCTCACATTCCATGAAGGATCTCAGCCTGAGATATTGCTGCCTTTCGTCGTTATCGGTCCCTCGCATGCACTCTCCAGTCGCCGGAACCAAGCGCTCTGGCATACACAGTCACTTGGTCGTTGTACCGTAGGTTCGGTCTTCTTTGCCGTCTCGAACCTGGGGGCTGGGATGAGAAGACTGTCTTGGCTGGAGCGTTGTCGCCTATTCGCTCGATGTAGCCGAGCCAATGTAGTCGTATTTTCTTGGCCTTCTGGACTACATCCACATCTTGGTTTAGCTCGTGCAGTTCTCGGTTGAACCTTCTTCTCCATTCGCCATCGTCGCATACGGGACCGAAAATCCTTCTAAGAATTTTTCTTTCCGAAGTGCCCAGTATCAATTATCTTTTTTTACTTATCTTCCAGCACTCGGCGCCGCCGTAGAGTAGGACTGGTAAAATCAATGTTTTGTATAGCATACACTTTGTCTTTCGAGAGAGGAGTTTTGAACCCAGTTGTTTTGCCAAACCCAGGCAGTAGCGGGTCGCTAGGGTAATTTTTCTTTGGATCTCCACTAAAGTGTCGATTGTGGGATTGATTTTTATTCCAAGGTAGGTGAACTTCTTAACTACCTAGATATTGCTGCTACAGACAGTGATTTTTTTTCCTAGGCGGTGGACAGATGTTGCTTTTTTTGTTGATACATAGCATGTACTTTGTTAAGTTCCGCCTGTTCTTCAATCGCTGTGAATGTTTCAAGCACAACTCTCTTGGATTGACCAATGATGTCAATGTCGTGCACATAGCCTAGGAGCTGGGTGGATTTGTTGAAGATAGTGTTTTCCGTGTTCACACCTGCCTTTGGCACTATCTGCTCCAGGACTATGTTGAAGAAGTCACATGACAGCGCATCTTCTTGTCTAACCCTGCACATGCTTAAAACAACTCGGATGTGGGCATGCATTCTTCCTCCCACACTTTGTTGATGACCTGGTGCACGCGGTTCATCAAAACACCTCCTTCATATTTAAAGAGTTCCGCAGGTATGCCACCGACCAAGCGGACTTGTTTTTTTTTGTAACTTTGGATGGCTCTTCCTGCCTCTTCTGCGCTGGGAGCTGGGACTGTGTCTTCATTGACTGGTCTTGCTTCTGTTTCGTCATTAGCTCGCTCGACATTTTGTGCATTCAGCAGCTGTTGGAAGTGCTGCTTGAAAACATCTACAATTTCCTGTGCTTTGGTGACTTCACTGTTTCAAAGAGCCTGTGCCCCGGTTCTGAAACCTGAAGCTAATTGCTTCGACATTTTAAAGAAACGCCGGTTGTTGTTCCGAGACTCTTCTAGATCTTTGAGCTGAGAAACTGCGGATGCTCTTTTCTTCATTCGCAGGGTCTTTTTCTCATTTCTCCTTTTTGTTCAATTCTCTTCTCTTGCTGCTCCTGTTTTCCACTGCAGCATCTGTAAACGTTCATTTTTCATCTCTCTTTTACATAACACGCACTTATTATCATACCACGGGTTCTTTTTCGGGGTAGGCTGGTAACCAATGGTGGTCTCGGCTATATTTTTTATTATTTCGCGATATTGGTTCCACAAGGTGTTGTCGTCTTGACATCTGTGGTATTTGGGAGGATGGCGGAGAGTCGCACACTCAGGCGCTCACTGTAGTCTCTGGCATTATCCCGAGTGCCAAGGAAACCGATGTTGAAATTCTTTCTTGGGGGCATATGTTTTTTTGTCGTTTGATAGTCGAGCTCTAAACTTAGCCACTACCCAAAAGTGGGCTGAGTCGACTTTTGCTTCTCGGAAAGTGTGCATGATTAAGATATTGGATGCGTTGGTGGATGGATGTTGGTTAGTAGTTGGCCCATCCGGAGATCGCCAGGTTGCTGTGTAGATCATTCGTCTCGGAAACCTAGTGCTACCTACTTATCACCACATTACGAGCTGCAGCAAAGTCGATTAGTCGGAAGCCGTTATCTGTTGTAACTTTGTGGAGGCTGTGTTTTCCAACTAATCCGCCAAAGATGTCTTCCTTCTCGATTTTTGCATATAAATCTTCGAGTACGATTTTGACGTCATTCTCTGGACAGGCTCCGTAGGCTCTCTCTCTTCCTCAGCATCATCATCGGTATAGGGGCGTGTGCACATATTATACTGATGAATTTTAGTGTGGCCTTGATGCGGATAACAGCCAGGCGATCAGTAATTGGCTTGAAATTCATGACTTCCGATCTAATCTGATTTCTCACGGCGAACCCGCATCCAAACATGTGCATTCTTTGATGACAGCTGTAATCAAAGACACTAGACATTAAAGGTTGGAGAAGTATCATATGGAGCGACGCGTCACGATTAGAGTTATTTGTGGGAGATTCAAGATCAAGAGACTTAAGAACTCCATCTAAAGCCTTTCATCCCGACTGTTTTCGTAGAAAAACAACATTTACCGCTTCACTAATGGTCTGGGGTGTTTATCAGCTCGAAGAGTGGGAACCTTTGCTTCATCAACGTACTGTGAACGTTAGTAGGTATCTGATTTGTTTTGCCGCCATTTTGGTCAACATTATTCTTGACAGTTCGTATTTTTGGCAATCGTGAAGTAGACTCGTGACAAATATATTATAAAAAAATGTTCGATAATCCAACGTATTTTAATCGTTAAAACATTTTATCAAAATCAGTCATCTATTACTGTAAAAATTACTGTCATGGGCTATGGGAAACCCTCAAATTATTCATCAGTCACCCTTGCATGTTGCATCCGATAAAAGTAACAGCCTGATGTGCAATTTGGTCAGGAGGAATCATTGCACATTACTACTTTGAAAATGAAAACGGCGTAACGGTAACTGTGAATGGGAAGCGATAACGTTATGTGATTTAACACTTATTAATGCCAGAACTGCATGCTATGGGCTTGATTAACATGTGGTATCCATAAAACGGTGCCATGTCGCAGCTAGAATTACAAAAGAATAAGGTACTGCGAGACCTCTTTCCACAACAAGTTATTTTAAGAAATAACTGGGCCTCCGCGATCGCCTGTTTTGACTGCTCCGGACTTCTTCTTGTGGAGATAGCTGAAAAGCAAGGTATCAAACAAACAGAAATAACAATGACAACGCTCTAGCAACTCAAATAAATTCTTCGTGATGAAATGAATGTGTGAGAATGTTATGAAAAATGTTCTCAAAAGACCTCGCATTTATGAGATTACCATATAATAATTCTCGACATAAAATAAAGCATTTATCAATATAACATCCACGTTTTCATTTAATCAAAAATTATAAACATACAAAGGCAGGAAGGTAGAAAGGTATACGCGGCGGACCTTTTGTACTTAAGGAGCAGAAAAATGAGGTTTTAAATTCGTCAAAATCCTTGCCATCCGCTGATGAAATTCGACAATCACGTTAAGCCTTACTTTAAGTAAAATCAAAATTCGAAAACAGTTAAAAAATTAGAAGGAAGCTAAATCGATTACCGAGTTCGCAAGCCGAATTGGCAAACCCAGTTGACACTGTAAGTGGAATTGCTCCAGGACCGATTTTTATTTTAACATAAGTTGGAACTAAGGTTCGAGTTCATAAGTTTGCTTCTTTAACAACCAAATATGTATATGAACTCGCTTCAACCGCGCGCTCCTTTGTTGCCAGCGCCCTTAGGCATATGCCTAGTTTGCCTTTGGGATAATACACCACTGCATAAAGGTTTTTATTGTATATTTAATGCTATACCGCGTGCCGCGCTCCCGGCCACTCCACTTACGTCAGCAGGAACAGCTGCATTTAGAAAAATTGAAACCAGAAACAACACTCTTTTGTATATTAAAAAATTGCTTGGTAAAACTCTTTTCCTGGTCCTGTAAAATTGACGAAAAATCAATTTTTAAAGTTTTGTCTATATCGTTAGACCGGAAATGACAAGCCCGTAAAAGGTTTGAAATGTACATTGTACATTAATAGGTGTGAAGGATGCAAATTCAATATGACGTCTAGTTTTCCACTTTTTTACTTTTTACTCGTAGAGGATACTAGGCACGTAGGCATCATGCGAGGAAAAACCTTTACAGCAGGAAAGTGTTCCCTATTGAAAAGCCCTTGAGTAGAGAAAAAAAAACAACAAAAATTGTATTTCTTGCATCAAAAACTTCTTTTGTACATGTTTTTTATGTTTCCTTTATACTTTTGTTTGTATGTGGTTGGCTACTAACAGCCTCTATGACTTCTTCTTTTTTTTTAGTTAGTAAAGATTTTGATCTTAAACAATGAAGTACACAATTATTCTGAATACAACTGCCCAAGAATCAAACTTAAAGGCCTAAGTCACTTATGTTTATCTTAAGAATAAAACGAAGTTTTTCCTTAACTCACGCCCCAAACAAAATCAAAATAAAGGGTTTTCCAATAAGAGGTGTTATTTTGAATAGCCCGCTATATCGATAGCTGTCACTTTTGAACCTCTCATTTTTTGACATTTGACAAGTAGAAACTACGCCATTAATAAAAGTGGAACAATAAATGCTTCAGCACCGCATTAAAATTCACTATAAAAATGGTGAAAATTTGGCAGAGATGATTAGTAAAACTAAAACATTTTTGGGTCGTCGTGAAGCACCGCAATGCAGAAATTGGTAAACAAATTGGAGCTATTGGGACAAGAAAGTGATGTGAAGAATAAAACCAGTGCACGTCGCTCAAGAACAACTCAGAATATTGCTGTTGTAGCCCAAAGTGTTGAGGAAAACCCAGGTTTGTCCATTCTTCGTCGTTCTTTGGAATTAGGCATTCCACAAACGTCATTTTACCGTATTTTGCATAAAAACTTGGGTCGTAAGACTTATAAAGTTCAGTTAACACAAGGACTCAAGCCGGCTGATCATCAATAACGTCATGTCTTTGCTGATTGGGTCCTTGAAATGCATGAAAATGATCCGGAAAATCATCTTGACGGATGAGGCCCGTTTCCATCTCGGAGGCTACGTCAACAAGCAAAACATACGAGCTATTGTCTCCATCCTCAACGCGTGACTATTTGGTGCGGTTTATGGTCCGGCGGGGTCATTGAACCTTACTTTTTCGAAAATGAGGCTGGAGCAACAGTTACGGTCAATGGATTGCGCTATCGAGAGATGATTAATGATTGATTTTTTATGGCCGGAATTGGATGATATTGATCTGGACAACGTTTACTTTCAACAAGACGGCGGCGCTTCGTGCCCCACAAGCTATGAAACCATCGATCTTTTACGGGAAAAGTTTCCGGACTGTGTTATCTCTCGAAGAGGTGATCACAATTGGCCACCGAGATCTTGTGATTTAACACCTTGTGACTTCTTCCTTTGGGGCCACGTGACCGATAAGGTCTTCGCCAATAGCCCAGCGTCGATTCAAGACCTCAAAGATGGAATTCGTGAGACTATCGAGGGCATAGGGCAGCCACTTTGCGATTTGGTTTTGGAAAATTTCATGTAAAGGATATGGTCCTGTAAGCGTGATCGTGGAGGCCATTTGGCTGATGTTGCACTTCATTATTAACGGCATACCTTTCTCTTTATAACGAAATAAAAATCCGATCATTTATCTCAAAACATGCCATTTTTCTTTGAATATCAAAATAACACCTCTTATTGGAAAACCCTTTATAAACTTGAGTTTTTGAAACAGCAATGAAAAACAAAAAATTAGCCTCTATTACATGCATTTTTCAAAACGTTGTGAGTTTTTTTTTTTTTTTTGGCTTAAAATTTTGAGTTTGAAAATTATTTTTTTCAGAAGCAATTCATTTTATTTTAAATCAAAATGAAATAAATGGTTTCGGCTTTGCAAAAATAACACGGCCTTATTGACAAAGCCGTTGATTTTTGATATATATTTTTTTTTTAAATGAAATAAATAGAGTGGCGCGACAGCTCTTGAAGAGCCAAGGCCTAAGTGGCTTACTCTCATCAACAATTCTCTAGGTGCGTAAGAAGAATTGAGGGGACCTACAATTCAACGCCGATTCTGAACGGCAAAGTTGAGAAGGACTTTTTCATGACAGATGATACCTCTTGGAAGTTTTGTCAGTTCTCCGCAAGAGGCAGTGCCCATGAAAGATGAAATAAAAACTATGAGCACGAGTAGGACTCGAACCCACGATGTTCTGCTTAGCAGCCAACACACCTAACCACTTGGCTACGGACACTACTAAGTAGTACTTTTTTTAGAAAATTGGCCCGGCGAAACCGTGGGTTTCAGTCTTGACATTAGCTTTCTTAGGAAGCGCGTTTTTGCATTTACAATATTTGACTATAGTATGAACGGATTCAGGCTGATCGATTTTGTTGGGGGGCGAAATGTTGTAGTAGCAAGCAACTGGTTTCCACATCTCAACATCCATAAAGGTACACACATGGAAATCTCCTGATCAATCAACCGTCAACCAGATTGATCACATTGCGATCGATGGAAGGCACTTGTCCAGCATTCTAGATGTTCGAACTTTCCGACGAGCCAACATCGTCTCGGACCACTACCTTGTCGCACACTGGGGCCTGTTGTATGGAGAGCGTGCTCAAAACTATGTATTTTAGGGATTCGTTTCAAAAATGGGTATATGGAGATGAAAATATTTTACAAAATGTAGCTTTACAAGTATAAGATGAGGAACGATTTCTTAACGTTCTTCTTCTAATAAGTTCACAACTTCAAGGTCGAAGGGCTTCCGATATAAAACAGGTGTAGTGAACGAATAAGACTCATAAATGGATCAGATGAGATAAAAAGTCGATTAAAAATATCAGTTATATTATCTTTCCTCTGGGCTTACATCTGTCACTTTTGAAGACGCTTCATAATTTTGAAAAAAATTTCGAGCTACATTTCCGTCTTTGGTATTTCCGAAACTTGGGTTTGTCCACAATGAACGACATTTGGGTCTTGAATTCTGTCTGTATTCTAATTAATATTTTGTTCAACGATTAATTTATTTTCTTTATAAACACGCCAAGAATAAAAAAAAAAAATAGAGTAGCGCGACAGCTCTTGAAGAGCCAAGGCCTAAGTGGCTTACTCTCATCAACAATTCTCTAGGTGCGTGTGAAGAATTGAGGGGACCTACAATTTAACGCCGATTCCGAACG
>CAKKXW010000001.1:52588513-52606735 GCA_920937365.1 Sphaerophoria rueppellii
CTAGCTTTTTCGAAAAAAGGTAAAGTATCCAGTAATATAAAAATTTTTATGCAGTAGCCCTGATTAAGATATCAGTTTAAGAAGTTTAAGTTCCTCTATTATAAATTGCGTTATGACGTAATTAAAAATGTAAGTAAAATTTTAATTTTTTTTTTTTACTGAGCTTGGTCGTCTTTCTTTTTTTTTTTAATATTTGTATGTGCTAAATTTTTGATTATAAAATATTACAAAAAGAAAACAGTTCAGATTTATTTGTACATTGCACTAACTTAGCCAAAATGATTTGTTAATTACAAAAAAAAAAACGTAAACTCTTGGTTGCCTTTCTGCTGGTTCGAGTCATTTTTTTTTTTTAATTTTAAAATGAATGTAAAAATTAATGCAGTATTGCGTTAAATATTATCTCCTTGAATTTGAAGAATTTGACTATAGAATTAGTCCCGATGACGTATTTTTAAAAATATAATGACCTATGAAATGGAAAAAAGCTTTTTCGATCTACAGTTACTCCCACAATTGAGCGTACACAAAGCAAACAAAAAATTCTATTTAATTTGATAGTTAAAAAATAACAATTTTAATTTTTTATATCTGCTATATTGCAACAAAATTATAAAAAAAAATGCATAAAATGTTATTGGAAAATTAATTAATTAATATCGTAACACAAAATTGAGCTTACATTAAAAAAATCTTCAAAAGCTGCAATAAGGTTAAATATGTTTAATATTTTGTGGGGCCTCCTCTAGCTTCTATCACTGATTGAAGACGACGCGGCATCGATTCTACCAATTTTTTGGTAAAAGATGAATCGATAGAGTCTCAAACATCCTTTATTTTTGATTTCAATTTATTTTTGTTACTGGAATTATTATTCTTCAGTCGTTGTTTAATTTCGTCCCACAAATGCTCTATCGGATTAAGGTCCGATGATTGAGGAGGAGTTTTAAGTTGTTTTTTTTTTTTGCATTATACAACAACCATTGACTTACAACAAGCGACGCGTGCTTGGGGTCGACGTCTTGTTGTAAGAAAAAATCAATGGACAAGGACAATTTTTCGGCGGATTGACTCATATTTCGTACTTCCATTTGTCTATTAAATAAAATAAATTAATAGAGTGGCGCGACAGTTCTTGAAGAGCCAAGGCCTAAGTGGCTTACTCTCATCAACAATTGTCTGGATGCGTGTGAAGAAATGAGGGGACCTACAATTTAACGCCGATTCCGAACGGCAAAGTTGAGAAGCACTTTTTCATGGCAGATTGATACTCTTGGAAGTTTTGTCAGTTCTTCGCAAGGGACAGTGCCCGTGAAAGATGAATAAAAACTATGGGCAAGAGTAGGACTCGAACTCACGACGTTCTACTTAGCAACCAACGCACCTAACCACTAAGCTACGGACACTACAATTTTTCCGTTATGGTTTCAATATATTCAAAATTACCGACTCCACTAGCAGCCATACACCCCCACAATATCAAACAACCTCCTCCATGTTTAACAGTAGGACATACATTTTTTTTTTTCATCTCAGTGTTTGGCTCCCGTCAGACAATTTGTCTGCCATCTGATCGAAAAGGGTTCATTTTGATTTCATCGGTGAATAAAACATACCCAAAACTTTGTGGCTCATACAAGTATTTGTTTACGAATTTCAAACGCGTTCTTCGATTCGTTATCGAAATAAAGGGTTTTTTCCTGGCCACTCTACCAATCAAATTATTTTTTTGCAGAACGCGCCTTATGGATTTGTAATAGGTCGTTCTATTCGGGGAACAATCCCCGATGTCAATTTTGGAACACTTGTTTTCAGGTTTTCTTTAATTTTCCGTACAATCACTCTTTCATCATATTGAGAAAGAATTTTCCTTCGTCCTTTTTCGGCTCAATTAAGAAGCGCACTTTCATATCTGTATTTGTATAATTTTATGGACTGTGGAATGAGTTGAGTTGAAACAGATTTGTACCCTCAATTTTGTGTCACAAAATTGGTAAGTGATTTTGTATTTTTTTAAATAAATTTGGTATTATATTTTTAATAGTTTTTCCTAGAATACGTTTGAGAATTTATCAACAATACAATTGGATCAGTTCAATTTAGTCTTATAGTTAATCTTACTACTAAAAAGCGGTATTATTTAAACTTTTCATTGGTGTACGGTCAATCTTAGGAGTAACTGTACATACATATTCGATGACAGGGCCTGAATATTGATTTTTCAAAGTTCTGTGAATGCGTGTAATTCTCGCATCGGTTCATCTTCTCTTCATTTATGCTAACAAACTTTTCATGAATCAGGACGCTTTACGAATTATTTACTGCCAAAGGAATTTCGACAGAGTCACGAGAAAAGTGGCGCACTCATATTATTTGCAAAACCTTTTAATTAGATTGAACACTTTTATTTGTTTACTAATTTCTTCGTTGTTTTAGTAAAATGTCGGTTTATTGTCAGTATACTTTAAATTTTATATACTTATTACTTTTATTTAAAGAGAATAACAATAAAAGTTGTCGATCGTAATTAACTTAAGTTAAAAATGGCCAAAATGTATTGCTAAGCATATCTGATTTTCGCTAAACCTCAAGGTTCAAGCCGATCGGGCATCAGACAAGGATGACTGAACGGCAGTGCTTGCTTACTAGCAATAGACATGGCATTATGCATTGCATTAGAGAAAAAGGATAATTTGACGAATTTAAGAAGCATAAATGAAAGTATACTGAAAGGCTTTCACGAAGGCAATTCTTCAAAGCACAAAGTTAAAAATGTGAAATGCTGAAATATTCGCCAATAATCCTTACTTAGTTCTGCTTTTTGCTGATCATCGAGTTTATAGAGACTGCATACAATACAGTTCTTATGTGAAAACAATCACCCTTATAGCATTTTTTATTTTTTGGTAATCCGGAATTGGTACACAGAACTGTCCGATTCCTAATACCAAACGAACACGCAAACACATTTTTTGCTTCTAATGGTTGAATGTCTATGTATTTGTAAAACATCATACGCAGAATTGCAGATGACATGACATGACACGCATGTATGCGTGATTCTGTTTTTGATTCCGACTTCAAATTCGGAATCGTTTTTCTGTTCTATACAGAACAAGAACTGTCATCTTGTGCCAAGTGAACGAATTTTAGAATCGTTCGGAGCAGTTCCGGATAACCTAAAAAAAAAAAACGGTATTACTGTAGCAGTCGTTTTATTTGAATGACTATTGTCGTTCAATCAAGTTGGCATTGCAAAAGTCGTTATGATAGCGTTTTACTAAGCGTAACACTACTTGACATTTGGGGTTAAGTAGAATCTAAATTTTTAATGGATAAATGTCACTCAGCCTTATTACCGTACCCGATCGGACAAAAATTCTCTCCGATTCGTACAATTTCTACGATTTTTCTACCACCGTGTACCGTCGGACAGTTCAATCGTAGACGTCTACGAAAAAATTTGAAATCTGCGTTGGAATTTCAAATTGAGAACGACGTTTCGCGATTTCATGCGATGCATCGCGATGTGTTACTTACTGTTTGCGTCCGATTGTCTCCGACACAAAAAAGTGTCGGAAATTTGAAATTTGTACAATTTGCAGCGTATTTTAAGTTAAAAATAAAATAAAATGGATTCGAATGCGGCAAAAGAATTTGTAATATTGATACAATTGCCTACATAAATAAAAAGCAAGTTTGTTGCAAGGGTGTGTGTATGACAAAAATAAGTTTTGAGGTTTTTGGAGGGTGAAACGTACGTAGGTTTCCAATTTTGCTGTAACTGATCAGTGCACAAAACGTCAAAGAAGTACGTCGGTACGCGTCACTAATTAATGTACGAATCGGGTACGGTGAAGGAAATAAAACTTCCGATCGGACATCTTCTCCGATCGGAGAATTCTCCGATCGGGTACGGTAATAAGGCTGACTATCATCAACATTGCAGTTGTCGTTTAAGTAATCTAAGACGAGTAAAACATTCCTTTCTGGCGGGGGCGGCTGTAAATTATTAAACGCAATGTGCGTGTGTTCACTTATTTTTTTTTTTTTGCTTAGGGTGAAAGTTACGAATCCGGACCAAATGAAACGACTACTGGAACTGATGGAACTTAACCCATCACTGGCCACAAATTTTAAGAGGGGCGTCCCCCAAACAGATGACGGAAAACAAAAATGCGAATCGGTTGCGAATGTGTAGTCTCAATTCTTTCCTCGACTAGAACCGAAAAGGAGTGGCAAAAGGTGAGAAAAAACAGAGGCCAGTCTATTTGTTTCCATAAATATTTTCAGGTTTGGTTCGATGCCAAATTTAAGGTCAAACAAAAACTTGTGTTTAATAAAAAAAAAAAAAATGGAGGAAACTGGAGAAGGTACGTTCAAACCTAAATATTTGAACTAAAACATTAATATTATTGCCGGTTTACTTCAACTGAACAAAAGTGTTGACCCAGAGGGCAATGCACTTGGGGGTTCTAGACCGAATCTATCTTTGGTTAATATGTGCACAGTCACCACCATCGAAACTCTTCCATCACCTGTAACACAAACAGTGCAATTGACAATTACACCTGAGACTGAATAGTCAGCGTTTAAGCAACGTAATACCGACTCTAAAACGCCAAGAAAGTCACTCGCCACAAAAAATTACAAATGGCGTTTAAGTAAAACGCCTGTTATAATAAGGGTGAATGTCTTGATTTATGCATTTGTATCAGATGAAAATACAGAGCTCACACTGCTAAATCGTGATCGGACAAGTGTCGAAAGCTTTTAATGAAAGAAAAAAAAATGTATTGAGAAAACGCGATGCGCTGTCATGTGAGTAAGTGGTGCGCTTCGCAGTCTCCAAATGAAAACGATTTGCAGGAAAAATTGTATTCTATCAGCAAGAAGGGAGACCCCAAACCAACTCGACGTCATAAGCATCACTTAAGATAACTTTGACTTTAAAGAAACCTTTGTGTGCTTACAGTTTCCGCCAACTTTGGCCAAACACAATTTGATCAACTACAGTAAATCCTGATAAATCACACATAACCCCAGTCCTAACGAATGCTATAAAGTGAGGAATCTTAAACTTAACTTACAAAAATCGGGAGTAAAAGGACAGAAAAGTGGAAGAATCTGGGAGTGTTCGTCAGTTTTAGGGAGTAAAAGAACTGACCTTATGCGTGAGCAAATCATACGTCTCAGACAGCTTGGGCATTAGAACAAATGGACAACAGTGTTCTAACAAAGCTCCGAAACAAAATGTTTCACTTTTTTTCGGTAATCAGTTCTAAGAAGACTAATAAGATTTCTAATGAATGGGATGTTTGCTCGAATCCAAAGCGAATGGAAATAGAAATTTCATATTCAAAAGCATTCATTGCTCGATATTGACTTCGACAGTCGAAAACAAATAATAAAACTCTTTTGATTTTATTTGTTTTCGTTTAAAATCGTCGGACATCTTGCACCATTCACAAAAATTATATAAAATTCCGAAAGTGTCACAATTGACAACTACTGCAACCAAAAGGTGTGTGTAGAAAACAATGCAACGCTCTCGTAACGAAAAAAAGGCAAAAATAGCAAAAACAAAAAAAAAATAACTCGGAACCATTTTAAGGTTAACAATATTACACAAATTCGCATTATACCGGTACAGTTCCATTAAAAAAAAAAATTTAAATGTAGTAAAATTGATTTTTAATTATTATTTTTTGTCTTTGAATTACAATAAAGCAGGGGAAGAATACTTTCCAAAGATATATTTATATATGTATATAAATATTTTTTTTGATACATTTAATTTTTTTTTTCATTTTTTTTCTTTTACATTAAAAACATTTTAATCACAAAAACGGTAAACATCACTGATAACACTTAAGTAACTACTGCCCAAATTTTGAATAGGTCCTAATTGTATATATATTTATATTTATACATATATATAATTTTTTAATATATATACAGTGGCTCACACAGATAATCGGACACTCAAATGAAAACTTTTAACACTGCAATTTCTACCAGAAAATGTATGGAAGTTGCACAACTTTAACTTCAATATTTTAAATAGAATATGTCAATTAGTTTTTTATTATAAAAATGTATATTTAATTGAATTATTAAAAAGTTATAGACTAAAAACTTAAACTACTCAAATATTTCGTCCTCAAACATAATCGGACACTTGTTATTAATGCACTGTAGCACGATCTAAAACCGTATTTTCTGGTCAAATTATTTAATAATCCATAGCGATAGGCAAACAGACATCGATTGAAATAAGAAAACTTGTGATAACACATCATTAAGATGGAAAGTCTGTTCGCGAAATAGCCAAAATTGTCCAACGGAGCCATTCAACAGTCCAGGATATTTTCAAAAATGAAAGTAGGATCGAAAATGTTAGCAGAAAAGGACAGGGCAAAAAGCTGGATATCTACGATCAAAAACTTATTGTTGGGCGAGTCAAGGAAAATCCTTTTTTTATCCTCGAAATCTTTGAAAGTTTTTTTGAAAGAAACAACGAATAAGGAAGTAAGCATTGAAACGATCCGCCGAGTTTTGCGAAAACAAGACTTAAATGGTCGCGTTGGGCGAAAGAAGCCATATATTAGCGACAAAAATAGAAAAGCGAGACTTCAATTTGCTAGGCAGCATATCACTAAGGACATGTCTTTCTGGAATAATTTTAAATTTCTTAAATCTTTGGTGTTTGTGTAGACTTACGCATTATAACACCATAGAATAGGTTTTTTTTTCACGGATGAGAGCAAGTTCAACCTTTAAGGATCGGACGGACGCATGTTTGTGTTCAGAAAACCTAACGAAGAGTTTTCTCACAAACATACACGGGCCACTGTGAAACATGGCGGTGGGTCAGTAATTGTATGGGGATGTATGTCGAGTTCTGGTGTTGGTAACTTACACTTTGTGGATGGTAACATAATTCAAACGGGTTGTATCAACATTTTAAAGGAACATCTGGTACCGAGTGTAAATAAGCTCGAGATAAAAGATAATTTCATCGAATACCAGGACAACGATCCCAAACATACCAGTTACACAGCGTGGTCCAGGCTGTTGTATAATTTCCCCAAAGTGCTCAAAACGCCTGCACAGTCCCCTGAGCATAATGCAATATAGAGCATATTTGGGACGAACTGGGTCGTCATGTCGCTGAATAAAAGTTCCAGAACATCCAGGAACTTAAGACTGGCCTTCAAGAAGAGTGGCGGAACCTCCTGCTGAGGTTTGTTCGAAATTGGTTTCTTCTTCGATGACTCGACGTCTTGAGGCGGTAATTTGTTCAAAATATGTACGATTATTTGTGAGACTAAATACATGGAGTTGTTTTAGTTTTTGGTTTAATTTTTTTTTAACTTAAAATGTTGTTTTTGTTTATTTGAAATAAATATGAATTCCCTAATGATAAAACGTAATGTTTAATTTTAACACCCCCCATACATTTTGAAAGAGCAATTGCACTGTTAATTTTTTTCAGTTCTATGTTCGATTAAGCATGTGAGCCACTGTACATATATAATTATACATATATGCAATTTTGTTTGTAAAAAACATGCACAAGTTTATACACAAAACACTTAATGAACTACATTTAGGAAAAAACTGTTTTGTTTTGCAAAATGATCGCGGTGTTTCCATTTCGATAGTCGTGTTGAAAAGATTGCCACAATAGTTTGTGTTAATATTTTTTTCCCCATTATACGTATCTTCTTTTTATTTATGAAAAAGCAAAAAGGGCTAATAGAACTTTTAAATTTCATTCGTATGAATACATTTCGTATTCAGGAGCCCTACTCTGTAATTCGTTTCGAAAGGTAATATTTTCGAAAACTAATATTTTGTACATTCTATTCCTAATGCGGATTAGAAATCTAGTACTTACGGAATGACAAATCCGCATTCGGATTTTTCGTACCTGGCAATACGTTTTAGAATGTCATTAGCGTTCGAAAACGGAATTTTTTTTTTCTACAACAAGAAAGGTAACGGATTGCAATTCAAAGGTCGTTTTGAAAGGACACAAAAGGAGAAATTGTATTGTGTTGTATGAAATACATAAAATGTAAGTAAGGAAATAATAATTTTATTCAAAATTGAAGCAAATAAATTTTATTACAGGGAATCATCAGCCCAAAAAGTGCATATAAAACAAAAGCAATTTGAAACTGTGGTGGATTACATGTGTGCTAATCCCGATTTGGCCAAAGGACGTTTGAACGCCTCCGACGCCAGACACACTTCCAACAATTTGTGGGACAGGTTATGTTTACCTTCTATGACACATTTAAACAAATATTTGACTTATCAGTATCACGTATTATTCTTCGTTCAACCCGTTCTTCTCTATTTTCTGCATCCATCCATAGAGCAACTGAATACATTTTATTAAGTTTTTACTGAATTATATATTTTTCCTTTAAAAATTAATTTGAATTTTATCGTTTTCTTTGTAATTTGTTTTGATTTTCGATTTGACAGATCTCATGAGAAATACTTCGACTCTTCGAGACTCAGCAAATCTATTCTATAAAAATAGAAATAGTACGAATCGAAAATCAGGAGCCGTATTACCGCTCACGTGAACGAGTGAGTGAGTCTCATGAGTGATCGAACGAACGAGTAACGACTTTGAGTTGAGATGATAACATTCCTTAGGTCACGTGTCGTTTGAGAATTAAAAACTGTAGTGAGAGAGGTTTGATATGATTGATTGATTGGTTAAAAAACAAAAAAAAAACAGAAATATTAACTTTTTTTTTAATGAAAAAATACAGTTCCCAGAAGACGAGATTGGTGAAGCTTTGAAGAGGAAAATCTTGACCTTAATAAGAGATTGTTTCCTCTTCTTCTTCGTACACACAGTTTCTGCAGAAGTCATTTTAGGCTACACCAAGTCGTATTGCATGTCTGCTAAAAGACAGTGCCCCGTGAGGACACCTTTTAAGGAGCTCATATGAAATCTGCTTTAAATAACAAGTCTTTGGAGTGCTTTAAGTCAAGTGACGACCAAATAAGTTTTGTGGCTGCACACGTTGGTAAATTATACCACCTAGAACTTGTTATTGTTAAGGCTGTTTCTTTTAGCATAAATTTACATGATGTTACTATTGGTACACTTATCTTTTCCCTTTTAGGTGAGATAGGTATGACGGTTCCATTTTCAGCGGGTTCACTGGCTCTACAACTTATCTTTTGATGTCTCTGTGGCCCGGCTCTCAACAGAGGTAAATAATAAATTGCTGCGCAATCTCCATAAGAGATGATCGACAATCGAGGGCCGTTTAAGAGTTGGTTCAGACATCGTCGAGAGATTTTATAGCAGCCTGACGTTCATAGATGATGCAGTTATCAGAAGTTGATGTCACGTTTTCTCTTAACCAGTATAGAATCTCTTTGATCGCCAAATTTCCGCTCGGAAGACGCTACAATAGGCGTGTTTTTTTGGCACAACTATCCGTATCTGCAGTTGGAGCTTCCATCTATTACAAATACAACACGCAGCTGCGGATAAAACTTAAATTTAAATTTGACTGCGAATAAAAAATTGATTTTTTTTCGAGTATCGATACTCGATCGGAGTAAAATTGAATTTCTTAGGTTGGTAACTCGGATAATCGGATAACTCAAAGAGTTTCTAAGGCTGTGTTCGCAGAGTGCAAAACCCTTTAAGTGCCTTATTTTATTAAAGTTTATTTTGAATTAAAATTGGAACGCACAAATACAAAAATTGTTTTTTGACACAAAAAAAAGCTTTCTGCATCATTTCTTTTATTTTTGGGGTGGAAAAACTGTCAAAAAATGAGTTTGAAAATTTTCAATTTTTGACATTTTGCAAAAAGTGCTCGTTGAAGTCATACCGTTAGAGTCGAGTCAAATTTGTGAATCTGACAGCTAAATAGAGAAATCTCAGATTTCATGATCTATTTGAGGCTTGAGATATAAAAGAAAAAATGGATTCGAGATTCTTAAATCTGAATCTAGTTTTGAATCAAAATTCACGCACTTTCAAACACACTTCTCTGTTTGACATTTTTTATTGTTTTATTTATTTGTTTATTGAACGACGATTGAAGAAATCTTTACGATCATACCCCCAACATGTCAAAAACTTATCCGAAAGTAAAACCAAAATAACAATTCAACCTTTGAACAAAAGCAGATGGATGCACAAATGAAAAATAAGGAAAGAAGGTGAATCTTCCATTTTAGGCAATTTACTTTGGTTTATAAATTAATTATACCTACGTTAAAACAACGCAAAAATAATCTTGAATAAATTTCGGCTTTGCTTTGTTTTTGTTTTATTATCCAACAGCTAGAGAAGTCTACCAACTTAAAAATAAAATAAAACTGCTGCGGATGGGCAACTGCGGATACGTTTTTTTGGGAAATCGAATTTGGCTGCAGATAGCGATGCCAAAAAAACACGCAAAGCACCTCCAACTCCATCAATTGTCTTGGATCCATCTGTATAAAAATGGATGCTTTTGTCATCCAGGAGATTTTAGTCTTCCCATTCATCTCTGGATGGAATGGATACCTTTAAGTTTTTCCCAAATTGGGGTTTTGGATATATGGTATACTATATGTTCTTTGATACATATGATGAAATTTCCCACATTATTGTTGTTCCATTAAGAGGAGGCGTTCAGTCTTATAGCTGTACTCGCTGCTACTTGTTTAAAATTGCATTTTGTTATTGAGTTCATACAAATTGAAGGTTTAGTTTTTTTTTTTACTTGAAGGCCCGTGTGCATTGCACACCCTTGAACGAAGAATTTCTCTTGCCAATCACCTTCCTAGCTGCTCCACTGCACTGAGGATAGAATTGAAAATGTTTGCACTAGAAGCTCGATACAGAACTCGATAATGTAAGAGGTAATGCCGAACACACATAAATACACACAGTTCAGTAACGTATTATTCGATAACGGATGCCGTAATTCGGTCCCAGATTCGAATAGGATTGGCTTTCGAAACGAATTACAGAGTAGGGCTCCAGGGGTTTTTTTTTTTGACAAATAATTATATATACGGAAAATATAATATATGCCTATGTTTGTTAGTATATGTATTAATCTTATCATTAGTCTATTTTTATACGATTGATTTCTTTTCAATATGTATTTAAAAAATATTTGTTTTCTTCAAATGTATGATTAAATCGTTAATACAATATTCCAATTTAAAAAACAAAAACAAAAAATGAAGAAGACAATATTGCTTATTAGAATAGTTTATTAATATTTACTCACCATCCATTATATATATATATTTGTGTATATATATAAATTAGTTCGGTTTTAATGTATGCACGGATACAATTAAAATATGTGTTAAAATTTAATTTTACACAATATTTTCATTTAAATGTTTGGATATCTTATTCGCTTTAGAATAATATTGGTCAGATGTAATACATATATTTTTTAAATTATTATACTTATTTGTTTAATTGCATGTTTTATCAGTTTTTTAAGTCTACCAATGTACGATTTATTTTACATTTTAATGTGTATAATTTATTATCCTAGTTCACTAAGAGAAATATTTTATCTATAATGTAATATAATATAACAACCCAGAGAAAATGTTCATATTATAATGAAAATGTTTTTTTTTCTATTTTGTATATGTTGTTTTTTTTTTCTTTAATGATAAAAATAAAATATTAATACATTCATGTAGATTATATTTAATATATATAAGTTGTAAGTATGTTTTGTTTTGCAAATGTTTTACACTGAGAAAATATAGGAAGAGGATGATTTCAATATTCACTTTGTTTAAATATAAATAAGAATTCGTTCGTTTAAATGTATAATGTAAATGTATATTAGTACATGTACATATTCATGAAGTATATATAAGTATATGTTCATGTATATATTGACATTATTACTTACAAGATATTTTTTTGTTTGTATTATGTTTATGTTGCATTAAATTGCTAGAAAAATAAACATTCTAATTGCTTCATGTATGTATTTTTTAGTTTCTGCATTAGTTTTAATTGTTTAAAATGTTTGATTTAATTGTAATTTTTTGTTTCTTTTTTTATTATTATTAAAATTCATGGCACTAGTCAATTATGTATTTGATAATAAATATTTTTGTCTACGTTTGTTTATACCTTTGGATTAAATTAGTGTTTCATTTTTTGTCAGTTGTATATTTGCGTCGTTAATTTAAAATAAAATTCAAACTAAAATAATAAGCAAAATTAGAATATATATAAAAAAAATTAAAATAAAATTGTTTGCACATGAAAAAATGGCAATTTCTAAAGGCGAGAGATGGGCATCTTTTTGGCAAATAAAATTGACTTTCTGTGCTTTGATATGTTGATGTTTTGAAAAGATTTAGTTTATGGGGGTTATTATTTTGTTTCGAGATAGAAAAACGGATTTTCAAATGTTTGAGCAAAGCCGCTGCGTTGCCGTTGACCTTCACTGTCTGCATGCGATGGAGATTTGCTTTCTACAGCAGCGTAGCAGTTAAATTTCGTTGCAGTGATACATTCACATTAACCCTACGGCAGATCTTGGAGAAGACCCAAGAACTTCAAATCGATACCTACCACCTTTTCATCGATTTCAAGGCCGAGTATGACAGCGTCTATAGAAACTAACTGTATAGAGTAATGTCTAGTTTTGGCATCCCAGAGAAACTCGTCCGTCTGTCTAAGATGACAATGGAAAACTCACGCTGTTCCATCATGGTCGGAAAAAACCTAGCAGACGCTTTTGATATCAAAAAAGGTTTCAGACAAGGCGATGCGCTGTCATTCGATTTCTTCAACAGCATTCTTGAAAAGATTGTGCAAGACTCGAACTCAACACCAGAGACACAATCTTTCAAAAGTCCGTCCAGCTACTAGGATACGCAGACGAACACAGCGTGATGTCAGTGAAGCGTTTGTGAGTCTTGGTCAGGAAGATGGGTCTAGCGGTTAACGAGGGCAAAACCAAGTTAATGCTGTCAACAAGAGAGGACAACCAACATCGACGTTAGGAGCAAACGTCAACTAGACAGATTTAACTTCGTCTACCTAGGAACCGCTATCAACTCAGAAAACAACACCAGCGCTGAAAGCACACGAAGAATCACTCTTGCCAATCGCTGCTTCTTTGGATTTAGAAGGCAATTGAGTAGTAAAGTGCTCTCCCGAGCAACTAAAGTGACACTCTACAATACCCTCATCGTTCCGGTCCTCATGTATGGTGCAGAGGCATGGACCATGACAACATCTGATGAAAACACTTTGGGCTGCTTTGAGAGACAAATTCTTCGAGTGATTCATGGAGAATGGAGACGAAGATTCAACCAAGAACTGTACGAGTTGTTCAGCGACATTGACCTAGCCATAAAAGTGTCCAACAACTTAGATGGTTGGGTCTTGTTGAGCGAATGGAAAATAATGCTCCGGCTTGTAGAGTCTTCGAATCCAACCCGGAAGGACGTCGCAGAGGAGGAAGACTGCGGCTTAGGTGGAGCACTCAGGTTGTAGAGGACCTGAACCAACTTTACGTGTCAAACTGGAGACAGCTAGCTAGGAACAGCTGTCTGGAGAAGTTTGTTGGGTGAGGCCCTGGTCCGACTTGGACTGTAACGCCACCATAAGTAAGTAAGATACATTCACATTGGAAAATAATGATCGTGGGCATATATGTGAATAATCATTCATCACTTATCTGAAATGGTGTGTATAGAGATTTTGTTGTTGGAAAACAGAGTTGGTTTCATTACAAAACGCTGTCTACCTGCCGTTGGTTTGTCAATGTCCCAATAGGCCTTTTTTTAATCAGAGCTGAACTTGAAGTTTTCTCAAGTTCTGAAAAAAGGATGTTCTTAACTTAAGGCCTAAGTGGCTTACTCTCATTAACAATTCTCTGTGTGCTTGTGAAGAATTGAGGGGTCTGTGTAGTTTTTGTTTGGATTTTTTTGCTTTCTGCATTTAAATTTCTCTAGTGTTTCGAACAGTTCGGAACACTTTTAATTAGTCCGCTTAGATACGACCGGAAGTTCCGAACGCAGAAAATAGATTATTGACAGTTGCGTGATGCAACACAGCAACAAAATAAAACAATGGGATCGTGTTTTGCGGCTCCAGACACTGGCTTCAATTATATTGTATGGTTTTCTATCTTAGATGCATATCCAATGCACAATTTGTTTGTTTTTTTTTTTCATATTCGGCAAAAAAAGCACTAAAAAATAAAAAAAAATAAAATCAAATAAATTTTGAGCAAAAAAAAAGGATCCGTTGTTTGTGTAAAAGTTTGAAATAAAAAATAATTTATTGTTTTATTTTCGTTTTCATTTAAGTATTTGATATATATATACTTAGTTGTATATATAACAACATTTAAAACAAAAAATTGACAAACTACACGAAAAAAAATAAAAGGTAAATAAAAAAAAAGATATACGTACAATATTTAAGAATTTGAGGAACTTATACACCACAGGTAAAGCAATTCATTTGTTTTTGTTGTTCTTTTAGTATTATTTTTAGTGTTAATAAAAAAAAACTTGTACAATTTAAAGAGAAATATATATTTTCTTGTAGATACTGTGTGTAATATTAGCAATGGTTTTTTTTTTTTTTTTGATACATAAATTTGTTTTTTGTTTAATATAAATTTCTATTTCTATTCTTTTTTGTTTGTTTTGTTTTGCCTTTTCAATATTGTGTTTTATTGACGTTTTAAGTATAGGATTTGATCCTTAAATATATGTGTTTTTCTTATACAAATTTGTAATTTATTCATTAAATTTTGATTTACATACATACTTATAAGAAAATACATATATAAATGGGTTTTTGTTGTTCCTATTTGATTGCTTTTAAAATACATTTACATACATGTAGATAAATGTGTATAAAAAGAAATACACAGTTAATTAAGTTTAAGTTAAAAAGAAATTTAAAAGTAAGAGTTTTTTTTGTTTTTTGTTTTGTTTCAAAAATGATTTTCAAAAGTTCTATAAGGCGGAAATAACTTAATTGGATAATAAGCTTTGTTTCTCGTTTGGTTTGCTCGTTATTTAAAAGAAATGTGAAATTAGAAAGCTTTAAACCATAAATTATTTATTTTTTATATATTTATCGAATTTCAATAACAACGTTTGATGGCGGCAGATGATGAAAGTGACAGAAATCAAATTAAGCCAAAATAAATAGGATTTTTCTTCTCATTGAAGGACATTTTAAAATGAGGATTTTGTGTGATGATATTAATTAAGAACTTTAATTGTTCTATGCAAAAAAAACAAACACCTTTATTGAAGTAGGCATTTCACTTGAACGACAAATGTCATTTTCAAAAATTTGTATTCGGCCTTATTACCCGATTCATACGATTTCTAAGAATTTTCTACCATCGTATCCTTTCCATTAATCGCAGACATCTACGAAAAATATTTGAAATCTGAGTCGAAATTTCAAAATGAGAGCGATTGCATACGATGCATTGCGATTAGTTTATTAACTTTTTTGTCCGATTGTTGCCGAAACAAAAAAAGTGAGTGAATTCTCCGATGGCGTTTAAGTGTCGTTTATTGAGTCGTAACGCCTTACTTTGAGTGGAACCTAAGTTTTTGTATGAGAAATTGAGTAATGTCGTTTTACTCGCCTACTTCGACTCTTAAAACGCTATTTTTGTCGAACACAAACGACTCATTGGCGAAATTGGAGTTGGAATTGAAATTCAATATGAAAATAACCAACCTCCGAGTAAATGAAGCGCCTCGTCGGGTTGATGAAGCGGATTCCATCGTTGGCGTCCAATTTTCAAAGAGGAGTCTTGAAAACTGGAGAAAAAAAAATGGAAAGCTATCTCCTCAGAATTAAAATCATTAGGGCCACTAGTTAGGAATATAAAAGAATGTCAAAAAGTAGGTACAAACAAATCTACAAAATGTTCCCCTTTTTTATGATTTTTTTTTATGAATATCCTTTTGCTTAAGGTTTGGTTTGATGCAAAATTCAAAGTAACGCAGAAACTGCTTTTCAAAAAAAAAAAAAAAATCTGGAAGCTACTGGAACTGGGGGACTCTTCAAAAAAAAAAATATATTTGAATGAGTTGGACCAAGAAATTGCAGATCTTCTTTGGTTGGACAATGTGTTTGACCCGGTTGGAAATGCTTTTGGTGGGTTCTTCAGCCCACTCAACAACATCAATGTGCAATCCAAACTCAGTCGACTGGAATAGATTCCACTTTGACAAATGAAGTCGATTTAAGTCCTGGAACTGTAATTGCAGTTTTCACTTCAACGTTTAAATTGAAAAAAAAAAAAACGCAAATTCTTTTGAAATTTCTATTTGTCAATGTCAGATGTTTATGTGAAACGCATGTTAGTTCAAAACGCCTGGCGTTTAATTATCGTAATACCGACTTTAACAGCCTCAAAAGTGACTCGACAGAAAAGGTGACGAATGTCGTTCAAGTAAAACGCCTACTACAATAAGGGTGAATGTTTCCCTGATATATGCTTTTGTTCCTTTTGTGCGAGGAAAAAGCGTGGTCGAAATTTGGATTCGTTGAAAAATCTTGACTATTTCCGCGAATTGAATATTATGAAGGTTCTTGTACATTGATGTTCGACTAACGCATATACAATTTTTTGCAATACAATTTTGTACAATTTTAAACAAATCTTATATTTGATTACCAAACAAACGCACGTGTGGTGTTCAGTACATTCATATCGAAAAACAGCAAGCCAAAAAGGAATGCTACTAAAGTTTTCATTACTCCTTTTTTAATTATTGTTAACATACAGCCCTATTGTCGTATCCGATCGTAACAAAATTCTAGTCGATTTGTACAGAAACATACGAATTTGGTATAGTCCTAACGGTTCCGATTATTAAATCGTACATACCTCAGAAAAAAATTCAATTTTGCGTTGAAATTTCCAACTCAGAGTAACGCATCACGATTTCATTCGGCGAAAAGCAAAAATTCAACGAACGCGATGCATAGCGATTATTTTGTTCTATGCATCTCCGATTGTTCCGACAGCTAAATTGTGTCGGAACATTTGCGTAACGACATGCGGTTATTATACGACAATATTTCCTTTACAAAGCGGATACCATGAACAAAATAAATGTTACGATTGGAACTTTTCCACGATCGTAGGCTTCTCCGAACAGATACGACGATAGGGCTGATAGTCTTATCATCACCCAAAACGTTGTGAATTTTGAAATCGTCAAAGTTCATTAACCATTTTTTTTTTTTTTTTGTATCTAAATGCAACAATACAACACTTTAAGCAACACGAGAAATCAATTATATAATTTGGTATTTTTATAAATCTAAATTGTATATCATTGGGCGTGTTTTACAGTTTATATTTTTGAGTATAAATAAAGTTTTAGGTCAACTTGTAAATAAGTATAAAAAAAAATGACGACAATGTGTTAAAAAATTCTTCTTTTCTAAAATATTTTCTTTTCTTCATTCATAAAAGAAAAAATAATAAAAATCCCTGTACATTATTTTTATTCAATTTCAACTCAATTTGACATTGGTGAGATAAGACAGCCCAAACAAAAAGCATTTTTATTTTATTTTTTGCACAAAACTTGTACAAATGTATTTTTTTTTTCCTAAATTTTTTTCTTTGGTGGTAAACACTAATAATTTAAACTCCTAAACAACAATCTTATATAAGCACAAATCACAATTAAAGTACACAAATAGTTGTTTTGGGCCGTCTTATCTACCAATATTTCTACGGCTCTCGCATACGTAAACATTTCATTTAAAATACCTTGGTTAATATTTGTTTTGTTTTTATTTTTATCAAAAACAAAAAAAAATCAGTCTGCTTTTAACACGCCCATTTACTTGTTAAAAATGACTAACCTTACAAAAAAGATACAACAGTTTGAAAAAAAAAACTTATGCATAAAATGTTCTATCACTAGGCTTATTACAATTTGATCAAAATCATTAAAAAAAAAAAAACTTTTTTTTTGTTTTTTTTTATTTATTTTTTTTTAAATATTAATTTGTAAATACGTTAATGAAAATAATTATAGTTAAAAAAAAAAGGTGGAACAGTTAACAATTATAAATTGTATACATATATAATATGAAGATTCTAACGCATAAATAGTAAATAAAATTAAAAAAAAAAAAAACAACGAGTAAAAGATTTTTTTTTAATCATAAAAAAAAAA
>CAKKXW010000001.1:52607206-52618363 GCA_920937365.1 Sphaerophoria rueppellii
AAAAAAAAATATTATCACAGAAACTGACTAAAAAAATAAATGTATTGAAAAAAATATGCGTACGGTTAATTATTATAAAAAAAAAAATAAATTTAAAATAATTAAAATAGTAACGCATAAATAATGTCTTGGATTACCAGCCTTATTAAAACGGAAAAGGAATATAATAAAATATTAACATTTTATAAATGGTATGTTGTTTTTGTTTTTTTTTTTTCTAATTGTAAAGATTTAAAGTAGTATATCAAGTTCGTTAGCTTCAAATTTGTTGTTTTTGTTGTTTTGTTTTTTTTTTTTCGAAAAAAATGAAAAAAAATGATATTTTCTTTGCTTTTCCATATATTATTGTGTTGATGTGTAAATATTTTTTTAAAAAAAATTAAGGAGATCAAAAAAAATATTTGTTTCTTTTTTTGTATTTCTTGATACGTTTTCACTGTTTTTTTTTTTTTCTTTTTTTTTCACAAGGGTTCAATCATGGCGTTTGTTCGTATTTAAAACGAGACGTTTTGTTGCTTTTCTTTACGTAGTATTTTTTTTTTTTTGTTTTTAAGCGTTTTTTTTTCAGTTTTAGTATAATTTTTTGTTTGACGACGAATTTATCGATTTGGCTTGAAGTTTAAGTTCGTTATTTGATTTTTAGTTTTCAATCAGTGAACGTAAAGAGTATTAAGCACTAAAACATGATGATTATTTTTAGCTAGTGTTACAACATAGCCTTCGGATGTTATTTTTAGACCACAGCAGCGAGAAACCTAGACAAAATAATAATTATGATAGTTGCAAATAAAAATTTAAGATTTTAGGCATTATTAATCACTTGATTAGATACAGTCAAATATTTCAATGCAATTGCAACCAATACAATAGTGTACCCTACACTAACGAATCGAACTTTACCATCTTTACCGATGGTTCGAAAATGACTACTGGGGTAGGGGCAGGTTTCTACTCAGAAAATCTTAGCCTTGCCAGTTCATTTAGACTTCCTGACCATAGCAGCGTCTTCCAAGCTGAGATCTTGGCAGTGAAAAACGCTGCTTATCAAATATCCATGATGGCGATACCACACGCTGATATCACCTTTTTCATTGATAGTCAAGCAGCAATAACAGCGATCTCTGCAACGCAAATCAAGTCAAAGCTTGTTTCTTGCTGTCGCGAAGAGCTAAGGGTTCTTGGTATGCAGCACAACGTAAGGCTCTGCTGGGTTCCCGGTCACAGTGGTTTGCCAGGAAATGAAAAAGCGGATGAGCTCTCAAGAGAAGGTTCGGTACTTTATCCCTCTCTCATAGACCATAACATCAGGATCCCTCAATGCGAAGTAAAAAGCAACATTAGTAATAATGTCATTCAAAAAGCAAATGACAGATGGAACCTACTAGAAACCTGCGGTAGCACCAGGAAACTCTGGCCTCATTATGACAAGAAAAAATCAAATAAGATTTTACTTCTCAACAAACCGTCTCTAAGATGCATCATAGGTGTGATAACGGGACATAACCTACTTGGCTACCACAAAAAGAAGATGGGACTTAGTATGGACGACATGTGTAGGGGCTGCGGCGATGAGGAAGAGCACGAAAATACGGCTCACTTCCTATGCCACTGTCCAGCACTCTGCCGTACTAGATCAAAATTCTTAGGCAATTATTTCTTCAATGAACTAGAAGACCTATCTGAACTCCCAGGCAATCGCCTAGAATTCATAGGTTAAACCACTTTTTCAGAAGTTACAACACTTCAGGTTATCACAAGGGATCTACATTGATCTAAGTGTGACGGTAACAATATCAACTGTCAGCCCATATAACCTAACCTAACCAATACAACATTTACTCCGAGAAACAACGATCTTTCGAATGGTGGTTTGTGTTTTAGATCAGTGGATAGTACGGAAGTAGTTGAAAGTATTGTTACCTATAAAATCAAATGCGGTCGGCCTAGATGAGATTGAGATGGATCCAAAATTCCTTACGCTCATATTACCTTTCGTCCTACCATACGTTACTCGTACTCATGTCTTCAACCCCATATTTACTACAGGTGAATCCCACTTCAATGGAAATTAGCAACATTAATACCTATTCCCAAAGACCCTAAGGAAACAGATCACAGAACTATTGCTATATTACCGTTTCCCTCAATGGGGTAACTTGACGTGGCGAAGCGGCTTACGGTAACTACTACTATGAAGCTTAGAGCTATGCGATCCCGAAACTTGTTTTCGCAGAAGGGCCTCCCATGGTCGACAGGTCGAAGCGGAGTAGGATGTTACTACTAATTACCATACAACGAAGGAGTGTTCCCACCAAGGCACTCCTATCGAGGGACGACAGCGAATGGATTTCTTTTTTGGAATCAACGGTGGCGTCTTCAGTTCCAGTTAGGCCGAACTACTTGGTGAACACCTTTACGGGCTACTTCGACAGGTCGTAAAAGGAGCGTTTTTTCCGGTTCTTGCAGTTGCGATGCAACACCAGGCCACGGAAACGGACGAATACACTGATGACGACCCAAGCAAATGTATGAAGGACAACGAATTTCGGATATGCACGTGGAATGTTAGATCCCTTTGGACCGAGTGCTGCCGAACAATGGACCGGGCAAAATGAGGATGAGAAACTGCGACATTTAATATGGTGATTGTTACCGAGAGCAACAACAGCTACTTTTTGGATGCGGATTCGTCGTGGGAAGCAGACTCAGGCAAAAAGTCTTGAGCTTCAAGTGTATAAGCGAATGCATCACGACAATCCGAATCAAGGCTAAATTCGGCAACATTAGCCTAATATGTGCGCATGCCCCCAGAGAAGAGAAAAAGGACGACACCAAAAACGAGTTCTACGAGCTCCTTGACAAAACATACGAGCAATGTCCTAGCTATGACATTAAAATTGTCCTCGGCGATTTTAACGCAAAGCTGGGAAAAGATGACATCTTTGGTGGAACAGTCGGAAAACACAGCCTGCACGACACCACTTCCGATAACGGATTCAGGCTGTTCGATTTTGCTGCGGATCGAAATGTTGTGGTAGGAAGCAGCTGGTTTCCACGTCTCAACATCCATAAAGGTACATGGAGATCTCCTGATACCTGATCAATCAACCGTCAACCAGATTGATCATATTGCGATCGACGGAAGGCACTTGTCCATCATTTTAGATGTTCGAACTTTACGAAGAGCCAAGATCGACTCGGAACACTACCTCGTCGTAGCCAAGGTAGTGCTACGAATATAACGACAACGGCCAAAATAAGGAAATGTTGCAAGAAAATTCTACGTCGGACGGCTGCAATCGCAAGAGATCGCCAGATTCTTCTCTGATCGAGTGTCAAGTAACCTCTAAGGAGTCTTATGACGCCAACATCAAGTATCGAAGACCAGTGGCAACATTGCCAGAAAGCAGTTAGAGATGCCGCCTCTAATGTGCTGGGTTTCACACAGCCACCAAAACGAAACCCCTGGTTTGATGAAGAATGCAGGCAGGCCCATGCAGCCAAGAAACAGGCATACAAAGCCTATCCTATCGGACACGATGATAGTCAACAATTCCGTGAACCCGACCTAGAAGAAGTAAAACCGGCAATATCACGGCTGAAATCCAACAAAGCCGCAGGAGCAGATGGTCTAGCTATCGAGCTGTTCAAAACAGCAGGCGACGAGCTGGATAGAAGCATACACCAAATCATCTCTAAGGTATGGTCAGAGGAATGCATGCCCGATGAATGGAACCTGAGCATTGTTTGCCCGATCCTAGAAAAGGACGTTTCTCTAAAGTGCGCCAACTACAGAGGAATCAGTCTACTTAACATCGTCTACAAGATCCCCTCTGCCGTAATATGTGAACGTCTGAAGCCTTTCGTCAACAATCTGATTGGTCCTTCTCAATGTGGCTTCAGGCCAAGAAAGTCAACCATCGACCAAATTTTCACGTTGCGGCAGATCCTGGAAACGACCTTTAACTCCAAATCGATAACCAAAACCTTTTCATCGATTTAAGACCGCATATGACAGTACCTACAGACACGAATTGTATAAAGCTATGTCTAGCTTTGGCATCCCTGGCAAGCTCGTTCGCTTGTGCAAAATACCGATGGAGAACTCACGCTGCTCCATCAAGGTTGGCAACGAACTTACGGAATCTTTCGACGTCAAAAAATGATTTAGACAAGACGATGCGCTGTCGTGTGATTTCTTTTACATCGTTCGTGAGAAGATAGTGCAAAACTCCACCGTCAACAACAAAGGCACTATCTTCCAAAAATCGATTCAACTTCTCGCGTACGCCGACGATATTGATATAATGGGAAGAACACAGCGTGATGTCAATGGCGCCTTTGTGAGAATTGAGACAGAAGCGACAAAAATAGGTTTAGCGGTAAATGAGGGAAAAAGGAAGTATATGCTGTCTTCGAGGAAGGACACCCAACACCGACGGCTCGGGCAGAACGTCACAATAGACGCATACAACTTCGAGGTAGTAGAGGAGTTTGTCTACCTATGCTCCGCTATAAACACGGGCAATGACACCAGCGCCGAGATCAGACGACGAATAACTCTTGCTAATCGCTGTTTCTTTGGGCTAAGAAAGCAATTGAGTGCAAAAGCCCTTTCTCGAGCAACTAAGGTAAAATTGTACAACACCCTCATCATCCCAGTCCTGCTGTATGGTGCAGAAGCATGGATGTGCCTTAGGCTGTTTCAAGGAAAGCTCTTCGGGTCATCTTTGGCCCCGTGTGTGTTGTACAACGACATGGCCCTAGCATGAAGCGTCAAGGTCCAGAGACTCAGATGGCTCGGTCATTTAGAGCGGATGGGCACTCTTTAAATGTGGTCATGCTAAAAAACTATTTTAGGTTAGGTTAGATGAAGGGGTCGACAGTTGTTGTCGTTACCGTCACATTTAGATCAATGCAGATCCATTGTGATACCCGTGAGTGTTGCTACTCTGATAAAAAAATATGAGTTCAGTTAATCAAGCCATTTGAAGGCATTCACGAAGTTCAAAATGTGAGCACCTGGAGTACTAGAGGAGTTCTTCCAAGTTCCCAAAGATATAATTTCTTCATTTGGCGGCAAAGTGCGGGGCAGTGGCACTGAAAGTGTGAAGTGTCTTAACGCGCCTCCTCTGCATAGATCATCTGAACTGAGTCTCATCTCTTTCTTATGATATTCTAACAGCTTATGACAGGCAATTATGCTCACAAGACATCGGACTGATCTCTTTCTTATGGTGCCGCAGGTGTCAATAAGGTTCCACCTATCCCCTTGCACGCAAGCCTTTGTACTTTTGTCGAAGTTTGCATGCGTTCGTATCTTTTTTTGAAAGCGTTTCACCAAACAAGATAACCATATGTAAGTCTAATTAGTGCCGAGAGCATCCGCCTGACAATTTTAGGATTTGATCCCGAAAATTCTGTTACAGTAGATGGCAACTGACGACTTTTTATATCTTTCCTTTTTCCTTGAGAATGATGCGTTTAAACTATATAATTGAGGAACTCTTCGCTAAATCGCAAATAAATATTTAACATGTATCCTTGTCAAGTATCTTTCACTGCTTGAACTCATAAATGACAAAAATGTCGACGATTTACTAAGATAAAAGCTAAACATGAAATAATGTTCTTACCTTTACATGTGGGCACTCGAATTCTGATTGCAAAACTCCATCTCGTGAATAACAAGCGACGTGGAAGCGATTGCCATGAGAATCGCCAATCAAAATGTCACCTGCGTTGGATATATCAATTCCATTAGGGAAACAAGTAACTTTTTCATTTCCAATGCGATATTGGAAGACTCCATCTTCCTTAAATACAGCTACACAGTGGCCTTTGAAATCACATACATAAAAATCGTTGTCTGAAAAACAAACACAATTATTTATTTTATTTTTTAACCGAATACAATTTAGCCGTTCCCAAACACACTGGATTACAGCTATTTAAAGTTATATAAAACAAGAAAATACCTCTTATTGCTATGTCGGAAGGTTCCCTCATATAATCACTACAATCGAACCAGCGCACCAATTCACCCTCTTCAGAAATTACAAAAACAGTTGGCGAAACACTGTCCACAGCAACAATATGTCCCTTTGAAGTCACAGCCAAACCAGCGACAATATCGATGTATCTAAAATGCAACGACATTAATGCATTAAAAAAAAAATTGAAACTAACATTACTACTCACCTAATGGCAATTTTTCGCATAAAATGTCCACATTTTGAGAATATCTGCATACGAGATCGTTCATTACCACGATCGCAGACAACGAATTTTCCATTGGTATGCATGACAGCAACCTTCCGTGGATACCACAATTGTCCTTCATCCTTGCCAGGCACACCAAAATGGAATTTCAACTGACCGTTCTTTTCAAAAACTTCAATTCGATGATTATTCGTATCGGCAACAATAATTTCTTCATCAACGCCCAAACAAAAGCCATGCGGCGAATTGAATTGCCCCTTGGCAGTACCCAAGGATCCGAATTTCGAACGAATTTGCATTGGCGTAGCTTTATTGCGACCAGTTACATTGATACCACCATGGAAATTTGTAATACTCATGTCATCGGATAGGGGAGCAAGTGTTGATAGACTTGGTGATGTAGCTGGTGGTAGGCAAAAATCTGGCAATAAACAATCAATGCCTGGTGAAGGTCCATTCGGTAAAAGCTGATTAGATGTCATGTCTGTGTGAAAATCTATTTATTAAGCGCCCGCAACAACAAACCAGTGTTTTATGTTTGTTTGTTTATTATGGAAGAGTTCAAATAAACAACATATTAAAAATAAAATAAAATAATGTTGTGTTGGCACGTGGTGTAGCATAAAAAAGAAACAAAAAAAAATAAAAAAATAAAGAATGATTAATGACAAAGATATTAGAAAAACAAGTGCTAGAAAATATTCAACCAAATTGCAGAAATACTAATAATTATGGCATTGTGACTAGTTCGTTATTTTTAACATGTGCGGCCTCAAGAAGGTTAGGTTAGGTTAGGTTATATGGGCTGACGGTTGATTTTGTTACCATCAGGCTTAGATCAATATAGATCCTTTGTTATACCCTGAAGTATTGTAACTTCTGAAAAAGTGATTTAACCTATGACTTCTTTGGTTGGTCGAGCCATTCGGTGGACTTGACAAAGTTCAGTAGGCAATTGCCTGGGAGTTCAGATAGGTCTTCTAGTTCATTAAAGAAATAGTTGCCTAAACATTTTAATCTAGTACGGTAAAGTGCTGGACAGTGGCATAGGAAGTGAGCTGTGTTTTCGTGCTCCTCCTCATCGCCGCAGCTTCTACATATGTCATCTGTACTAAGACCCATCTTCTTTTTGTGGTAGTCGAGTAGATTATGTCCCGTTGTCACACTTGAGGGATCTTAGGGACGGTTTTTGAGAAGTAAAATCTTATCGGATTTTTTCTTGTCATAATTAGGCCAGAATTTCCTCGTGTTACTGCAGGTTTCTAGAAGGTTCCATCTATCATTTGCTTTTTGAATTATATTTTTACTGATATTTCTTTTTAATTCGCATTGAGGGATTCTGATGTTATGGTCTATGAGAGAGGGGTCAAGCACCGAGCCTTCTCTTGCAAGCGCATCCGCTTTTTCGTTTCCTGGCACACCACTGTGACCGGGAACCCAGCAGAGTCTTACGTTGTGCTGCATGCCAAGAACCCTTAGCTCTTCGCGACAGCAAGAAACAAGCTTTGACTTGATTTGCGTGGCAGAGATCGCTTTTATAGCTGCTTGGCTATCAATGAAAAAAGGTGATATCAGCGTGTGATCCGTACAAACATTGTTGCCAACGTATTTTGTAAGAATCGTGGTATGGCCGTGTTGATTAGATCTCCAAATATTGGTCTGACTTAGTCGAAGAGCGCTGTTTGCTGCTGATTCTTGTACGAATAAGTCTATGGGGGTGAGATTTAGGGTCGCTTCGAGGCCCGCAGCGGCCTCAAGAAAGAAGTTCAACATACCACTCCGGATAATGCCAGAGACTAAAGTGAGCGCCTGAATGAGCACTCTCCGCCGTCCTCACAAATATCACAGATTTCAACACCAATATCGCGAAATAATAAAAACTGTAGCCGAGCCCAACATTGGTTACCAGCCTTCTTCGAAAAAGAACCCGTGGTGTGATGATGAATGCGCGTTATTTAAAAGAGAGATCGATGGAAAACAAGAGCAGCAAGAGAAGAGTACCGGAAAAAAAGGAGAAATGAGAAAAAGACCCTGCGAAGGAAGAAAAGAGCATCCGCAGTTTCTCAGCTCAAAGATCTAGAAGAGTCTCGGGCCATGAACAACACCCGGCGTTTCTTTAAAAAGTCGAAGCAATTAGCTTCTGCTTCCCGAACCGGGACACTGGCTCTTCGAAACAGTGAAGGAAAACTAGTCACCGAAGCACAGGGAATTGTAGATACATATTTGAAACAGCACTTCCAACAGCTGCTGAATGCGCAAAATGTCGAGCGAGCTAATGACGAAAGAGAAGCAAGACCAGTCAATGAAGATCCAGTCCCAGCTCCCAGCGCAGTAGAGGTAGAAAGTGTCATCCAAAAGCTAAAAATAACAAGTCCGCCGGGTCGGATGGCATACCTTTAAAATGGAGGAGGTATTTTGATGAACCGCATGCACCAGGTCATCAACAAAGTGTGGGAGGAAGAATGCATGCCCACTGACTGGTCTATAAGCTCCATATGCCCCATCTACAAAAAAGGCGATACTCAGCCGAATCGAGGTAACCGTCAGAGCGGAATTTTCTCCGAATTTAGCTTCGAGGTATTTCTCCGACACCGAGGAAATCGGAGAAAATTCCGCTCCGACGGTTACCTCGATTGGGCCGACTATGTCATGCAAAAACCACCGTAGCATATCCCTGCTTAATGTTGCATACAAAATCCTATCCAAAGTACTGTGTGAGCGTCTTAAACCTTTCTGCAACACAATAATCGGCTACCAGTGTGGCTTTAGGCCAGGCAGAACAACGATAGATCAAATACATATTCACACTGAGGCAGATCCTGGAAAATACCAACGAATTACAAGTCGAAACCCACCATCTTTTGATCGACTTTATAGCTGCGTATGATAGCATCCATCGCCAAGAGCTTGTGATGGTGATGTCTGAATTCGGGATCCCAAACAAACTGATCCAGCTGTGCCGCATGACGCTAAGCAATCGCCGTGAAGTGTGCAAATGGGTAACAGCTCATCCGAGTTATTCCAAACATGCGCAGGATTTAGACAAGGAGATGCGTTGTCACGTGACTTCTTCAACATAGCTTGGAGCGGATAGTGCGCAAGGCAGGTGTGAGCACAGAAAACACTATCTTCAGCAAATCCACCCAGCTCCTGGGCTATGCGGACGACATTGACATCATCGGTCGATCGAAGAGAGCTGTACTTGAGGCTTTCACAGCGATTGAAAAAACAAAACTTGTTGGTCTTGAAGTGAATGAGGACAAAACAAAGTACATGCTATCAACAAACAAAGCAACATCTGTCCACCACCTAGGACAAAACATCCCTATTGGTAGCACCAGTTTCGAGGTAGTTAAGGAGTTCACCTACCTTGGAACAAACATCAATTACACAAACGACACCTTAGTGCTTCGGGTTGGCCAAACAACTGGGTTCAAATCTCCTCACTCGGAAGACAAAGTGTCTGCTATACAAAACCTTGATTTTGCCAGTCCTACTCTACGGCGTCGAGTGCTGGACGATAAGTAAAAAAGGGGAATTGATACCGGGCACTTTCGGAAGAAAAATTCTTCGACGGATTTTCGTTCCCGTATGCGGCAATGGCGAATGGAGAAGGAGGTTCAACCGAGAACTGTATAAGCTGTACCAAGATGTGGATGTATTCCAGAAGGCCAAGAAAAAGACGAATAAATTGGCTCGGCCACATCAAGCGAATGGAACAGCGCTCCAGCCAAGAAAGTCTTCTCGTGCCAGCCCCCAGGTTCGAGACGACAAGGAAGACCGCACCTACGGTACAAGGAACAAGTGACTGCGGATGCCAGAGCGCTTGGTTTCGGCGACTGGAGAGTGCATGCGAGGGACCGTTCACGGTGGAAGGCTGCAGTATCTCAGGCTGAGATCCTTCATGGATTTTGAGCCTCATTTGTTGAAGATAAAGACGCACATCACGAAGCGTTGTCAGAGAGGCGAAGAATTAAATAGACTTTTTGTCATCGTCGCTGAAACAAGAAGACATTTACATCTTCTATCACTGGATCACGGATCACAGATAGAGAAGCAAAATCATAGGACTGCAAATCAATTCCAACAAAACCAAGACTAAGAAAGAAACGAGAAACGTTCTACATCTTGGATGTATCATTGTTTAAGTTTTAAAAATATTTTCCTCTCTTATATAGAAATCGTCTGCGGTACTGACGTAGCACTTGAAAAGTTGTTGCAATTATTACAAGAAAGTTACATTCGTGAGAGTTTATTAGGCATACGTTTCGAAAAGGAAATGATGGTTAGACGGTGTCTGTAATTCCAATGACACTTATTCAAATAATAAAATGCAATTTTGCGATTTCAACAACAAGTTGAGCAATTTAGGCCCGTTTGCTCATTCGAAACATAAATTTATGTTCAACATAAAATTTTCGTTTTTATATGGGACGTTCCGGAATTCAAAACAAAAATTTAAGTTCTACATAAAATCCCCATACTAAAAATGAACTTTATGTAGAACATAAATTTATGTTTCGAATCAGAAAAGGGGCCTTATAGCCCTTTGTACTTAAACTGTGTAATTTAAGGCAGTTAAAAAGGATTTACTTTATATTTTTAAATCAAACTTTTGTTTAAATTAGTGTCTTAATTTAATTTACGTAAATCGACAAACAAAATAATAAACAAAATTAATAACATTTCAAAATTAATAGAAAAAGTATCAACTTACCATTTCCATTGAGTCCGAGCTTAGCTAGAGCTTGCAGATTACTGAGCGCCCTCTGATCCCCAGAAAGAATGTCAGCCAGTGTAATCGATTGTGTTTGCTGTGCCTGTGATGGATTACCAGCAGCCACCATAGCATCAGACAAACCGTCAGGAGTGTTTTCTGCTAGATTTGCCAAACGCTGCAAATTATACTCCAACATACTGATCGAAGCTGGTGGC
>CAKKXW010000001.1:52654311-52686092 GCA_920937365.1 Sphaerophoria rueppellii
TAAGTCTTTTGGACAGTATTCAAAACAGAGCGTTCAAAATGATTGGTGAACATACCATCGTTGGGACATTTACGTCACTTGAACATCGACGTAATGTCTCATGCCTCACCCTGTTTTACCGTTATTTCAACGGTTTATGCTCTAGTGAAATAGCCAGCTGCATTCCTCCCCTTAAGATATTCAACCGTAATACCCGCGCCTCTAGGAATGCCCATCAGTTCACCCTCGAGCCCAACTTCGGACGTACAGTCATGTTCAGGGAATCATTCTTCAGTCGTACTACGCGAATGTGGAACTCTCTTCCACACTCTGTGTTCCCCAGTCGTTGCAATGTTCAAGAATTCAAGACCAATGTTAATCGACACCTCATCCTAAACTCTCTCCATCTATCCTACTTTTCCTAACGCCCGCACTGTGCTTTGGCATAAAAAGGGAATAGAAACCCTTGAGTGCGTGCTTATTATAAACAAAAAAAAAAAAAAAAATCGGCTGGAGACAAAATTTTATATGTATAACTTCGACGAAATAAGTGACGTTACAATTCAATTAATCATGTTATAGAATTAGTGTACTGTAGTTAAGTCCGGTTAAGATTGATAGGCTGACAAAAGGAACTAAAATAGACTTTTTAGTACCTGTGTTGGTTGTGAGGTGAGTCTCTTTGAATGTATACTACTTACTTACTTATACGGCTCACAATCCATGGAGGAGATATTGCAGCTGTTACCCATTTGCACACTGCACTGCGTATTGTTAAGCGTCATGCGGCACAGGTGGATCAGTTTGTTCGGTATCCCGAATTCTGACATCGCCATCGATGGTGGGTTTCGACTTGAAATTCATTGATCTTTTCCAGGAGTCTATCGTTGTTCTGCCTGGCCTAAGGCCACACTGGTACGTGCCGATTATTGTGTTGCAGAACGATTTAAGACGCTCACACAGTACGTTGGATAGGATTTTGTATGCAACATTAATCATTAATTAATGGGAAGAACACCGCCTTTGTGAGAATTGAGACAGAAGCGGCAAAAATGGGTTTAGCGGTAAATGAAGGAAAAACGAAGTATATGCTGTCTTCGAGGAAGGACACCCAACACCGATGGCTCGGGCAGAACGTCACAATAGACGCATACAACTTCGAAGTAGTAGAGGAGTTTGTTTACCTAGTCTTCGCTATAAACACGGGCAATAACACCAGTGCCGAGATCAGACGAAGAATACTCTCGCTACTTGCTGTTTCTTCTGGGCTAAGAAACCAATTGAGTGGAAAAGCCCTCTCTCAAGCAACTAAGGTAAAATTGTACACACTCATCATCCCAGTCCTGCTGTATGGTGCAGAAACACGGACCTTGACAAAATCGGATTTTCGAATCTCGAATTTCGAGAGGAAAGTTCTTCGGGTCATCTTTGACCCCGTGTGCATTGAAGGGGAATGGCGAAGAAGATACAACAGCGAAGTTTACGGGTTGTATACGACATGGACCTGCCAGAAGGGTCAAGGTCCAGAGACTCAGATGGCTCGGTCATTTACAGAGAAAGCCTTCGACACTACGAGGGAAGTAGGAGGAGAAAAAGACCGCGACTCATGTGGCGCACTCAAGTGGAAGAGGACCTCAATCAAATTGGAGTGCAATACTGGAGACAGCTAGCTAAGGACCGAGCTAGCTGGCGGAGATTGTTGATTGAGGCCCAAGTCCATAACGGACTGTAGCGCCACCTTAAGTAAGTAAGTAAGGAAATAAGTAAAAGTGCCTTGACACTTAATCAGTTTAAAGTCTGGTAAAAAAGTTCCAAAGGAAAGATGAGGATCAACGCTTGACGTAAGCTAAGCTCAGCTAGTCAGCACCCCGCCCTGTTATTTAATGCAGGAAATCCCAAATAGAATAACTGTGAGGGCGATAAAAGATGGAACCTTCTTGACATCTGCAGCCCTGTTTTAACATACAAAGAACACAATGAATTATGCAAATACAGAAAAGGAGAGAGATTGTTTCCTCTTCTTCTTCGTCCATACAGATCCTATAAGGCAATGTCCCGTGAGGACATCTATTAGGAAGCTTATATGAAATCTGCTTTGAGATAACAAGTCCTTAGAGCGCTTTTGGCCAAGTGACGGCGATATGAGCTTTGTGGCTGCGCACATAGGTAAATTGTACCACCTAGACCTTGTTATCGTGAAGGCTTTTTCTTTCAGCAAAAGTCTGCATGTAGCTATTGGTATTCCAATCTTTTCCCTTTCAGGTGAGATAGGTATGACGGTTCCATTTTAAGCGAGTTCGTCGGCTCTACAATTTCCCATTATATCTCTGCGGCCCGGCACCCAGCAGAGGTGAATATTAAATTGCTGCGCCATGTCCATAAGAGATGATCGACAATTGAGGGCCGTTTCAGAGTTCGTTGAGACACCGTCGAGAGATTTAATAGCAGCCTGACTGTCAGAGAAGATGCGGATATCCGAAGTTGATATCACGTTTTCTCTTAACCAGGAGAGAACCTCTTTGATCGCTAAAATTTCCGCTTGGAACACGCTACACACCACTACCAACTCCATCATTTGTGAGTGAGGAATGAGAGGCTTAGATTAAGCATTTCTGAGTACACACCACTACCAACTCCATCATTTGTCTGTATAAAATGAATACCCCCGTTATCCAGGAGTTTTTTGTCTTCCCATTCATCTCTGGATGGAATGGAGACCTCTAAGTCTTTCCACAATTAGGGTTTTGGATTGGTTTAGTCCATGTACTTTGGTATAGAACCGAAGAAGTTCAAAATGATGGAATGTTCCACATTATTGTTATTCCATTGAGAGGAGGCGTTGAGTCTTATAGCTCTACTCTCTGCCACTTGTTTGCTGAAGATGTCGATGGGTGTCAGATGAAGGAGAGTGTCTGGCGCCGCTGAGGATGCACTCCAGTACTCTAGGTACTAACATTTTGAAATTCGTCAATGTCTCCAAATGGACACATAGATTTTTATTGGCTTGAGCAGCAAATACTCACGGGTATCACAGTGAACCGTATTGATCTAAGTATGAAGGTAACGACATCAACTGTCAGCCCCTTAACCTAACCTTACCTCTGTTGGTTTGCGTATAATAAAACATTCAAGTTGGTTTTTTAACTTACTTTTGCCAGATACTCAATGTACTTTTCTGCTGACACGAATGTGTTGAAAAGCGCAAAGTGGCCAACATTTACCATTGCTTTCCATTGTGAGGTGAACGAATTACAGGGTTCCCAGATATTTCTCTGCCACTGCCCCAATCGATGCTGTTGTGCCAATTGCCATTTTTTCTGCATAAGAAAAATGATAGACACTGATCATCAACAATTCTCTAGTTGCGTGTGAAGAATTGAGGGGACCTACAATTTAACGCCGATTCCGAACGGCAAAGTTGAGAAGCACTTTCGTGACAGATTGATACTCTTGGAAGTTTTGTCAGTAAGACAGTACCCGTGAAAGATGAAATAAAAACTATGGGCACGAGTACGACTCGAACCCACGACGTTCTAAGCTATGGACTCTACTGAATTTTTTAATTCCTTCTTCAAAATTAGACATTCAACGTAATTGTTCAACAAAATAAAGTCCTTAATACTTGGCTTCATTGACAATGACAATTTGTGATGTACTTTGGGTCAAAGACTGAGGTTTAGCTCGACGGTATGTCCAGGAGGTTACTAAAGAAAGTCCTAATTTTTATTTAAAGGTCTTTTCTTTATTTTTACTTCAGAATATCTTAAATTTATTAATCAGTAAATATATTTAAATGTTTTTTAATTGTGGCTGCAACAATGCGTTCTCCCTGTGTCCTGGCTTGGTATCCCTCTGACGTGTAGATCCGGACTGCTAGTGTTCTTTTTTGGGGAATGGTGTCCAACACTGTCGTATTTTCAGTTGTTGCTTCCTGGTAATCAACTGGCGAACCCGGCTACCAACGGACGAATCTGGCTAACAACAGGTGAACCCGGCAGTCAATGGGCGAACCCGGCAATCAACGGACGAATCCGGCTATCAACGGACGAATCCGGCTGTCAGCAGGCGAACCTGTTAATCAACGAGCGAACCCGGCTATCAACGGACGAATCCGGCTATCAACAGGCGAACCCGGCTATCAATATACGAATCCGGCTATCAACAGGCGAACATGGTAATCAACGGGCGAACCCGGCTATCAACGGACGAATCCGGCTATCAACAGGCGGACCTGACAATCAACGGGGGAACCCGGCTATCAACACGAATCCGGTTATCAGCAGGCAAACCTACCAATTAACGGGCGAACCCGGCAATCAACGGACGAATCCGGCTATCAACGGACAAATCCGGCTATCAACAGGCGAACCTGGTAATCAACGCGCGAACCCGACTATCAACAGGCGAACCTGTTAATCAACGGGCGAAACCGGCTATCAACGGACGAATCCGGCTATCAACAGGCGGACCTGGCAATCAACGGGCGAACCCGGCTATCAACACGAATCCGGTTATCAGCAGGCAAACCTGCCAATCAACGGGCGAACCCGGCTATCAACGGACGAATCCGACTATCAACAGGCGAACCTGGTAATCAACGGGCGAACCCGGCTATCAACAGGCGAACCTGGTAATCAACGGGCGAACCCGGCTATCAACGGACGAATCCGGATATGAAGAGGCGAACCCGGCTATCAACGGACGAATCCGGCTATCCGGCCAGACTGATTTTTGGTCGGTCGTAGCAGCTCTATTTATAGTCCAAATCTAGTACGCTACTTATTGTTAAAGTGTGTCGTTGCAAAAAAAATTAGCGTGTAATTTGGTCGTACATTAAGTTATTTTGTATGAATCGATAGGTTGAATGCATTTATATATGCATGTTACCCATCGTACCAGAAGCATTTTAGCAGGGAAGGTAATGGAATTGATACATTACATCCCCCTCCTACAAGGAGTAATGCAGCATGTGTCGGAGTGCTTTACGTTGACGTCGATCATAATCTTTTATTGAAAGTGAAAAATAAATACACGTTCTAGCAAAATATTTTTCTTTTTATATCTTCAGGCCCGCAACATTGACTGCAGTTGCCGAGGCTGTTGTATCATTGCTATTTCCTTTTAAATGGCAATGTCCATACATTCCATTGTGTCCACTGGGTCTAGCCGAAGTCCTTCATGCGCCACTCCCCTACTTGATCGGTGTTGATTCAAGATTTTTCGATCTGTACGAACCACCAACAGATGTAACTTGCATCGATCTGGACACTAATACGATAAGTGTAAGTAACGTCTTTGTTTTTTTTTTTTTTTTTCGAAAATTGCAACTGAACATTTTCCATTAGCTTTGTGAGTCGCAGAAGCATTTAACACCAAAACTTCTACCAAAGCGAGCAGCTCGAATTTTGAAGCAGACTCTGAACTACTTGGAGAATTTAAAACTCATAGGTGCTCCAGAATCTACAAACAGTCTGGATAGAGACTTCAAACGAAAAAAACGCGAAGTAAGCTGTTTTATAATTAAATGATGATAAATGACAATTTTTAATTACTTTAAAAATTAAATTAGCAAAATCTCGAACAACGAATTCAAGAGGCCTTTTTGCTCTTTATGACATCCATTCTACGTGGCTACAGAGATTATTTAGTACCAATTTCCAAAGCACCTTCGGTTGGAGCGACTGATCCCAATGCTTTATTTCAACTCAATGCATTTCTGCGTTCTAGAGATAAGGTGTAGTGTTTTTCGTCAACGCCAATGTTAATAAATTTACAAATTAATCGATTTTTTGTTTCAGTCTCATCACAAGTTTTTTCAGCTTCTTATGAAGACACAAATGTTCATTCGATTCATTGAGGAACGGTCATTTGTGTCGGACGGCGATCATGGGCTAACATTTTTTGATGAATGTGCAGAGAAAGTGAGTTCCTATGATGAAACTCCGTCCGATGTTAGATTAGTCGATTGGGAGACCGGCCACAGCAGTGAAAGGACAAAATATATATTCCCACCAGATAGCATTGGAACAACAGGTAATGGCGGGTGTACTATGGCTTTCCAAACTTGTAATATGCCCTTATCTTATATATATAATTCTCCTGTGCGTTTGTTTATGACCCTACTCCTTCCAAAGTGCTTGACAGATTTTTCTGAAATTTGGTGGGTGTGATAAGGTCCATCCGAGACAGGTTTTGTTTCATAATTGGACCAGGTAGGTAGCGCTGTTCTCAAGTTTTAGACAAATTTCATGTCTGGTGCCCGAAATGGCTCATATTATAATAACGGGATAGCGTGTAGAGGGTAGTGGGATAGCGGGTAGTAGGTAGCGGTTACCGGTTAAACGGGTAGCGTGTGTGAGTATTGGGTTAGTGAGTTTGGCCCGATTTTTATTTTTATTTCATTATTACTTTGAAGCGGGGTAGTCGTATCGGGTAGTGTGTAGCAGCGGGTAGCGTTAAGTAGTATTTGGTAACGGAAAGAGGGGTAACGAGTAACAGGGTAACTGGGTATAACGGAATAGCGGGTAGACGGTAGTGGAGAAGCGGGGAGAGAGTAACGGGTGGTATTGAAGCGGGCTACAAAAGTCTAGGTCTTTTTTATATTGATTGAGACAGTAAAGAGTTCTTATATTCAATTCAGTTACTCTTTTAGGTCTCGTCTGTTTTGGTCTTTTTATTTTTTTTACGTGAAATGACTGATAATTTCAGAGTCGATTATTGCAATATTCGTTGGCTAAGAATTAATTTTCTTGCTGCGTATATCCACACTGTTTCGAACAGGCCAGCTGTATTGGCACTGAGTGAAATCCAAGTAGGTGAGAATTCCGACCCTACTGAATTTCTTATTCATGGGTATTTCTTAGTGCCTTTATTCTTCTCCCACCATGGTCTCGCCGTCTACATTAGGAATTATGTTGCTTATTAATTCTTACCACAGTATGGACGCTGCTCCAACTCTTTTTTCAATTTTATGTGGTTCAAGTTTTCCGTAAATAAGCACATCATTCACTACTCTTTTCTTTACCGAAGCCCAAAATTGGACAGAGCTTCAACATCTCGCGAATTTGACGCTCTGTCCAACTCCATCCAAGGAATTGTATCCCTGTATCCTCACTGTAATCGTTATTACGGGCGATTTCAATGTACACAATTCTTCGTGGCTTCTCCATTCGAGCCAGACAACACCCGAAGGAATGTGTGCTGAAATCTTTGCTGAGTTTAACCACCTTACTTATCTTGTCACCGAGCCCACTCGAATATTGGACATTAATGGTCAAGCGGGAAATACTCTTGACTTGTTTCTTACGTCTGACCCTGACAAATACACTACCAATGTATTTACGCCTCTAGGCAGATCAGACCATAGTATATCTGCAAATTTCTCGTGTCAAGCTAATCCAGTTAGAGAAAGGGCTCCGAAGAGAACCGTGTGGCAATACGAGAAAGCCAACTGGGACGGTCGCAACAACTTTTTCCGACCCAAGGAAAAGTCATGGTTTGATTCAAGCTGTAAAGAGGTTATCAGGGAAAAAGAAGTAAAGTTCCGGTATTTTAGAGCCAACCCAACAGAGGAAAACCGAAACAAGTTTAAACAAGCCAGGAAGGCCTGCAATGTCCATATTCGTCGGACCAAATTTTTACATGACCAAAAATTAAGGCAAAAAATTCTGCAATGTCCCAAAGGCAGTAAGAATTTTTGGTCATTTGTAAAAAATATGAAGCATTCGTCTTCTTCCTCGGTCCCAACGCTCGTTGATGATGACACTCCAGTTGTTAGCTCGCTCGCGAAAGCTAACCTTTTTGCTAGGCAGTTCGGCGCCAACTCTTCGCTGCCTGAGAGTGTCATGACTCCGCCTGCTCTTGAGCGCGTGCTGTGGTGAGGGTCCTGGCTGGTCTATTATTCTGGAGGGGTATTCTTCCACGCTGGCAAAACCTTTGCGTAAGCTTTTCCATCAATCCTACTCTTCTGGGCTCGTTCCGAGCAGTTGAAAAACAGCATTTGTCCAGCCAATCCCAAAAAAAGGCGAATCTGCTTCTCCCTCCAATTATCGTCCGATTGCACACGTCCCTTCTTTCTACGGTCATGGAAACGCTGATAAATTATCAGCTCAAGAAATATCTTGAAGACCGAAAGCTTCTTAATGACCGGCAGTACGGCTTTCGCAGCAACAGTTTCACTGGTGATTTGATGGTTTATCTTACCGAACAGTGGAACAAATATTTACATCGTTTTGGAGAAAGTCAGATTGTCGCACTTGATATTTCAAAGGGATTTGATAAAGTCTGGCATCTTGCTCTTTTATCGAAAATGCGTGCCTTCGGTATCGATGAATCCCTTCTTCGTTGGATTAGAAACTTCCTTTCGAACCGTTCAATACAAGTTGTATTGGACGGATTCAAGTCTGAAACCCACAATATAAATGCTGGTGTGCCCCAGGGCTCCGTTTTGTCTCCGACCCTCTTTATCATTTGGATTTCTTAAGACGATGCAAGAAATTTGTCTCCCCGTCTGTTCTGGCTATTATCTTAAAAACCTATATCCGTCCAAAGCTTGAGTATAATTCCCACCTTTGGGCTGGTGCTCCAACTACTTACTTAAGCCTCTTGGATGCAATACAAAAAAGAGCTGTAAGAATGATTGGTGATAGAGTGATCACTGACGCATTCATCGCTTCTCTTCCTCCTAATGCACTCACTGTGTCTCTGGCATAAAAAAGGTATAAAAATCCCTTGAGTGGGTGCAAATTATATAAAAAAAAAAAAGTACGAAGTCTGTCGGGTCAGCTAGTATGTTATAAAATGGGATCGATTTTAAGAGTTTTCCAACGGCCCATAGCATGTTCTCTAAAACTACGGTTGTTTGTTGATGTTCGACAGCAGACATTGGGGTTACCTTTTGTTTTATTCCATTGATGACTTGTTTAACTTAAATATATTTTCAATTCTCTTTAGAAACCAACACAACTGGTTACGTGTACGAAAACTTCACATTGAATCCAAGCTTGCTTAGGCCTGTTAAGAAATCTCATACCAATAATTTTCATCAACAACAACATCTAAGCACCGCACCTGGTTCGCCCATTGCTCGTCGCACAAAGCATGAAATCAAACTAGCCCAAAAGCTGGCACGTCGCTGTCAAATGCAACCCGAAGCATGGGCCAAATACACCCTAGCCACATGCTATTCGTTGTACTTCTTAATATTACCCAGCATGATCCTGGATGCTCATGGTAAGGAACACGCTGTATTGCGTGCTGCTTACGATTTGCTCGTACGTGCAAGCAAACTAAAAATAACTTGCGACGAGTTCTGCTATCGAATCATGATGCAATTGTGTGGCATTCATAATTTTCCGGTTTTGGCTGTTCGACTGCATTACCTGATGAAACGATCCGGCGTTCAGCCCAATGCACTGACATACGGTTTTTATAATCGTTGTGTTCTTGAATCCGAATGGCCATCGGACAGCACAACTCTGAGTCAGTTGAGATGGAATCGCATTAAGAATGTTGTTCTCGGAGCAGCCCATTTCCGGCGGGCTGGCAAGAAACGAGCCACTTCGAAGCCCTTCTTCGCCGGATCATGTGAAAATAATTTGGGAACACTAGAGACTGTTGATGGTACATCAAGAACCAGCTTAGAATCTACCAATTCGTCACAAGTTGAACCGCCACCGCTAGTGGCTGTTAGTAGCACTATAGTTGACTTTGCTGCTTTTGATAAGTTGCGCGGCAAGTTGGGTAGCATTGTAAAACAATCGGGACCCCCACAGGAATCGTCTGATGTCATTAGCAGCGCCGGTTTGTTAATATCAGGCGATGCTAAAAACGACAGTCAACAACCGGTCTCAAAATTACCACCATCCAGTCCGAATTGTGATTTAACTAAACGAAAATTGATAAGGGCCGAAAGTTTCGGAGGCGATACGAAGATTTTGAATAAATTGCACAGACAGCAATCCATGTCGGGCAAAGAAGTGACTTCACTGCAGCACCGCTTTAATATCATGAATATGGAGGATGAAGAGTCAACTGAACGCTTGAATGAAATTGTCAGCTCACAGGAGGAACTCGATTATGAAGCAAGTGCTCAGAATCAATGTATTAACAGTCCAACTAAGTAGGTCATAAAGTAGATTTTCTGGTTTTTATTTGTTTACCCCCTTATTTGTGTTGCAGGCTTTCACCGAGAACCCCAGTTACTCAAAACGATCCATTGGGAGCCCTCAACGAGGATACTGATGAAGTTCTTAAAATTCCCAACAACAACAACAACAGCACTTCAAATGACGAAACTAAGCCAATGTTAAGCAACAACACTATGTACACGGATCAGCCAATACTTTTCAAAGGCCAACGCAGTGCAACATTCGACGAATCGACACATCTCAACAAAAGCATGCATCGTTCGGAGACAATGCCGGGTTCAAGTGTTACAACAAGTTTGGCCAATTTCGGATCATCGTTAAAATTCAATTTTGGGTAAACAGAGATAGTCGCTTGTTACCATAACATCTTAAGCACGTCTTTTGAGTTCTATCTATTCTCATATCACAATATTTTTGATTGTTGAAATTTATTTTGCATGATTGTTATATTTTTCTTCATTTGATTTATATAATTATTCTCATAATTATCGCCCTCGATGTAGACGCTATTCACCTGCACGATTGTCCTTTAAGAAAGACTTGAAATTGCCCGCGAATATCATAGAAAATATTTCGAACATAAGGTAAGTTCAGAGAAAGTAGCCAAAATGACAATGGCTTCGTTAGTTCTTTTTCTTTTTAAACGTCATTTGATATTTGTTGGAGCTTTTCTGGTGGTGGTTCTTGTCATTTTTTTTTTCTTTTATCGTGGTAGTTCAAACGGTGAATGGTAATTTCTTTCTTTATGCAATGTATACAACTTCTTATTTTGGAATATAAAATAACACAGTACTATTAACTTACTTCCTTACTTACTTAATTTTCCGGCTCACAATCCATGAAGGATCTCAGCCTGAGATATTGCAGCCTTCCATCGTGATTGGTCCCTCGCATGTACTCTCCAGTCGCCGAAACCAAGCGCTCTGGCATCCGCAGTCACTTGGTCTTTGTACCGTAGGTTCGATCTTCCTTGCCATCACGAACCTGGGAGCTGGGATGAGAAGACTTTCTTGGCTGAAGCGTTGTCGTCCATTCGCTCGATGTCTTTTCTTGGCCTTCCGGACTACATTCACATCTTGGTACAGCTCGTACAGTTCGCGGTTGAACCTTCTTCTCCATTCGCCATCGTCGCATACGGGACCGAAAATCCGTCGAAGAATTTTTCTTTCGAAAGTGCCCAGCATCAATTCCCCTTTTTTATTAGAATTTTATATAGCAGACAGTTTGTCTTTCGAGTAAGTAGTTTTTAACCCAGTTGGTTTGCCAAACCGAAGCAGCAGCGGTTCGTTAGGGTAATTCTTCTTCGAATCTCCACCAAGGTTTCGTTTGTGGAATTGATGTTTATTCTAATGTAGGTGAGCTCTTTAACTACCTCGAAATTGCTGCTACCAACATTGACGTTTTGTCTTAGATGGTGGACAGATGTTGCTTTATTTGTTGATAGCATGTGCTTTACCAACGAGTTTCGCCTGTTTTTCAATCGCTGTGAAGGCATCAAGCACAGCTCTTTTGGATCGACCAATGATGTCAATGTCATCCTCATAGCCTAAGACCTTTGTAATTTGTTGAAGATAGTGTTTTCCTTGCTCACACCTGCCTTACGTACTATATGCTCCAGGGCTATGTTGACGCTTCTCCTTGTCTAAACCCTGCGCATGTTTGAAACAACACGGATGAGCTGTTACCCATTTGCACACTGCACTGCGTATTGTTTAGCGTCATGCAGCAAAGCTGAACCGAATTCAGACATCGCCATCATAAGCTCTTGGCGATGGATGCTATCATAAGCACCTTTGAAGTCGATGAAAAGATGGTGGGTTTCGACTTGGAGCACATGCATATGGAGCTAATCCACCAGTCAGTGGGCATGCATTCTTCCTCCCACACTTTGTCGATGACCTGGTACACGCGGTTCATCAAAACACCTCCTCCATATTTAAAGAGTTCCGCAGGTATGCCATACGACCCGGCGGACTTGTTATTTTTTAGCTTTTGGATGGCTCTTTCTACCTCTTCTGCGCTGGGGGTTGGGACTGGGTCTTCATTGACTGGTCTTGCTTCTCTTTCGTCATAAGGTCGCTCGACATTTTGCGCATTCAGCAGTTGTTGGAAATGCTGCTTGTAAACATCTACAATTCCCTGTGCTTGGGTTTCCTTCTCTGTTCCGAAGAGCCTGTGTCCCTGTTCTTAAACCAGAAGCTAATTGCTTCGACCGGGTGTTGTTCTTGGCCCGACACTCTTCTAGAGCTGAGAAACTGCGGATTCTCGTTTTTCCTTGGCAGGGTCTTTTTCTCATTTCTCCTTTTTGTTTTTTGTTCGGTACTCTTCTCTTGCTGCTCTTTTTTTCCGTTGCAGCATTAGCAAACGTGCATTTTCCGTCTCTCTTTTCAATAACGTGCACTCGTCTTCATACCATGGGTTCTTTTTCCAGGGTGGCTGGTAACCTATGGTGGTCTCGGCTACATTTTTTATAATTTCCCGATATTGGTTCCACAAGATGTTGACATCTGTGGTATTTGGGAGGACGGACGGTGATTCGCTCACTCAGGCGCTCACTGTAGTCTCTGGCATTATCCAGAGTGCCAAGGCAACCGATGTTGAACTTCTTTCTTGGGCCCGCACGTGTTTTTTTGTCGTTTGATCGTCGAGCTCTAAACTTAGCCACTACCAGAAAATGGTCAGAGTCGACATTTGCTCCTTGGAAAGTGCGCACGTTCAAGATGTTGGATGCGTGCCTTGCGCCGATTAGCACATAGTCGATTTGATTGGTAGTTCGACCATCCGGAGATCGCCAGGTTGCTGTGTAGATCTTTCGTCTTGGAAACCTAGTGCTAATTATCATCGTATTACGAGCTGCAGCAATCCGCCAATGATGTCTTCCTTCTTGATTTTTGCATTGAAATCTCTGAGCACGATTTTTACGTCTTACTCTGGACAGACACCGTAGGCTCTATCCAGAAGGTCGTAAAAATTTTTATTTTTTTTTTAGTTTTATTTCTTTCAAAATTGGCGAAGCTACTTTGTCCCTAAAACGTGGCACTTAGGATTGTTTCTTTTTTCGTTCAGATGTTACTGTCCTCGGACCTATTACACAGGACTCTATGATTACTTTCTTGCTTTATGTACCTACTTTTGAGTCTTAACTTTGTGCAGAAAAGCCTCAAAAGGCTTCGCTACTCATACGTGCTATCGTGTACGATTTCTGCTGCTTCCTGATCGGATGTTTGTCGCTTAGTATTTCGAGGCCGACCCACTTGTCTATCGTCTTGTGTGAGCGGGTTCAACTGCATGGCTTGACTAGTAATACACCCATCGTCTTTTCGAAGCGCGTGTCCAATACACTGCCACTTTCGCCTTGGTCTTTTCTCGCACGAAGCATTTGAGATACCTACGGTTGAGCCAGAAAATCCTCAAAATGTTTCGGAGACATCTATTCACGAACGTTTGAAGCTTTCTTGTAACACCCGTAAAGCAGCACGGATTTAACAATGGAGCGGAAAAGTCGTTGTTTCGTCTTTAAACCAAAGGAATTGTTTTTCCTTATTTTGGACAGCATTCCAAACGCAGCCATTGCTTTCCTGATTAAGCTATTGACGTCCAGTTCGGTTCCTCCAAAGATATTGGGAAAATTCTACTATCTAACGGTTGTCCAAAAATATTTACTGGGGTTGATGAGGAAGTCCCAAGTGTGCTCTACGCACGTAGACCCCTAGCCTCAAAGGCAGTTATGACTCCAATTGTAGAGCTTATATTTTGTCTGCTTACGGAAATCAAACCTTTTGACCGTTTCAGGCCTATGCTTGGCCATATTTGTTTGGTTGCTAAGCAGGTGGTACCCTGTGACCATCTAGCATTTGTTGATTCTAGAGCATATTGTTTGAGAAGATATTTGCATGTATCAAGTGGTGTTCCTATGTTATGTCTTTGCTTTACAGTAGGCAGAATTTCCCGGGATGTCTCTGTGGCCCGGCACCCAAATGAGGTGAATGTTAAACTGCTCCGTCATCTCATTCAGAGCTGATTGGCACTCGTGAACTATTTGAGAGTTTTGTGGAGACACACGCGAGAGATTTGAGAGCGGCTTGGCTGTCCGAGAAGAACCGTATATCCAAGATATAACGTTTTCTTTGAGCCAGAATAGTGCCTCTTTTATCGCCGTTACTTCTGCCTGGAACACAGAACATGTGACAACAGTCTATAGATAGACTGTTATCGAATACCATTTTTGGCGTGGTATAGTCTAAACGATCTGGGATAGATCTGAAGTTGTCTAAGAAAGTAGTATAACCAGTGTTGTTACTGATCCATTGAGAGGTGGCTCTTAGCCTTCATGAGTTAGCTGCCACCATTTTGGAGAAGATGTCAAGAGGTGTTAGGTTTAAAAGCACTTCCAAGGCTGCTATTAGTGTTGAGCGAAGTTCTCCTGTGATGCACATACCTGCTGACCGCTGGACATTGATAAGTTTATTTAGATTTACCATCTTGTCCAGTGCGGTCCACCATACGACAACTCCATAAATTTTTGGCGAGAAGCCTTTTTACAAGTTAAAAGCGCTACAGTAGACTTTTTCACTCTATCATCAATATTTGCCTTCCAATTTAGTTTTTTGTCTAAAATGAGGCCTGAATATTTGGCTTGGTCGGAAAAATCTGAGAAAATAGTTCTGTTTTATGTGGATTGACGTCCAAGCCACACTGTTTAGCCCAATTTGTCAGCCTGTTTAAGGCATTTTGTAGGAGTTCCGAGAGAACTTGAGGATGTTTCCCAGATACAGATATTGCAACGTCGTCAGCATACGCATCACATTGAAACCCTCTACTTCTATTGAAGTGAGGAGGTCCTTTACTACCATGTTCCATGAAAGAGGTGAAAGGACCCTGCCTTTGGGGGTACCTCGATTCACCGTTCTGGTGGTAGTAAAACTTAAACATTCTCAGGTATACGATAAAATTCTCTAAAGAATACCCAATTCGGTTGAATTTGAATGTAACAAAACGATCCAAACCAAAATTCAGAGTGCACTTGGTGCTTCATCGTTAAAATTCAAATCATAGGTGTTTCCGACAAGCTTGATAATACAAGCCTTCACTAGCAACAAAATGCTTCAATCCCCATTTTCTCATTTTGTTTTTGTAATTCTGTTCCTAACTCAACTCATACCATTACGTTTATATGTACATATACATGTATCCTTGCTTTACCGTTTGCCAAACTGACTTTTAGTGTCCGACCGAAGGTCGATTTTCTACCGAAGCCGAATGTTAGTCTAAAAAAAAAGCTTCGGCCGAAGCCGAAGGTTGAATGAAGTGAAGAATTCTCATTTCGAATAAGAAAACATTATTTTATCTTATAATATTTTATTAAAATAAAATTTCTTTGTTCAAAAAATATAACACAAATCACTAATAAAAGCAAGAATAAATAATTCATTTTATGACTTAATAAAGAAACATTAGTTCAGTAAATTAATAGTCAAAATCAAAGAGTCTAATGTTGTGCACTAATGTTTGTCAACATTTTCACCACTCAAATTTGATCTACTGTCCGCATACTGCCTAGGTAGAGCTTCTTTGTCCAACAATTTCAAAAATTCAACAATTGATTTTTTTCGGCGCCTACTACGATTCTCGATATCAATAAACAAATTCTTCGGCTTCGGCCAAAACTTCGGCCTAGAATATACCAAAGTCTAAGATTTGGCCGAGTGTTGTTTTTTTGCCGAATTCGACCGAAGCCGAAGGTTTGGTCGGACACTATTGATTTAAATTGCTTCATAAAAACAAAAAATCACCTTTGGCTGAAGTTTTACTAAAACGTTTCAATGCACTTAAAATGTAATAGTGGCTTTTTATATATGCACGCTTAAGGTTATAATAACATAACATATTCGTAGTAGGTTTTTTGTTGTTGTAAAATAATTTTAATTCGAAATTAATTAACTCCTTTCCCCAGTCCGAGTTTAACAGGCAAAAAATCAAACGAAATAATACAGGGAAGTTTGAGCAGCATAAAATATGCTGCCAATTCGGTTGCACGAAAATTCGATGAGATTAAAGAAGCTATATCAGCTAATTCTACACCTGTGAAGACTGCTGGCGGCATGAACGATAGTATGATTGACGATGATCCAGACGATCCGTCGACGCGAACCAGACGTATTTCAGGCGATCTGGATCCTTGGGGCCGTCTAAGTGAATCGAGAAAGTCAAGCTATAATAATCTTGTACCGCTGGGTGAAAATACATCTTCGTTCAGTTTGAATGCTTTTCCAAATCTGCCTGACAATCTATATAGTGCAGTGGCAGATGTATGTTTGATTTTTATACAAGAAAACAAATTGTAATCATAAATTTTACGTACAGGTTGTTGATAGTCCTGAGTGCGATATTCTTATACAGTTGACATCGTGCTCACAATGCCACAATTGTTCGGTATTATTGTACGATGAAGAAATCATGTCTGGATGGACAGCTGAGGATTCAAATTTAAATACAGCTTGCCATGCATGCAACAAATTGACAGTGCCATTCCTCAGTGTCCAAATCGTTGTTGGTGATTCTCTGAAGGATATAAAACAATCGGATAGTTTGAGTATACCTTATTTGAATCCGTTGGTATTGCGTAAAGAACTGGAAAACATTTTGACTCAGGAGGGCGATTCGGCATTATTGAATTCGAAATTTGTTGAAGAACATCCAATTATTTATTGGAATTTAGTGTGGATAATGGAACGAATTGAAAGTCATACGCATTTGCCACAATTGTGTCTGCCTAAGCAGGTAAGATTTTATTATTTAGCCTGCATATACATGTGCTTTATGATTTACTTGTTTCAGGCTGATGTAGATATTGATCCTTTAAGCAAAGTGAAAACTGTTAAGATTCAATGTCTTTGGGACAACTTGCGTCTGCATGCTGAAGCGGGACCACCGATGTATATTTTATACAAACAAAATCAGCCAGCCAGTCCACTTCTAAAGGCCTTGCTAACGGACCAAACATGTCTGAATAAAACGTAATTTGTTTATCCCTGCCATGGTTTAAGAAAAAAAAAAGAAAAAACTAACACACGGTATTTTTTTCATTTTCAGAGCAATCAATCAAATTATAACCGCAATACGATGTAATGACCTTCTTACGCCTGTTAGACGTCTAGCTAACGAACGACACAAGCTGAAAAATAGCGGCGTCGATCGGACACACTCAATCTACAGGGATATTCTCTTTTTAGCGCTCACCGCTATTGGCCGCTCAAACGTTGATCTGGCCACATTCCATCGCGAATATGCTGCGATATTTGATAAGCTTACAGAAAAGGAATGCAATATGTATTATCGCAATCAAGATCTGCCACCATCGACTACGACTATTTACTGTAGGGCTTATTTCAAACCGTTGTTACTTCCTTGACGTGAGATCGCCTTAAATCGATCCGAGTTCAATGACATACGAAGATAGCCTCGGTGACATTTTTAAATCAAAATTATATGAACTGAGCAACATTGAATATTACGTGCACCCACACATCCTGCACGTTAACATTTAATTTTTTTTTTTGTTTACTTCTTAAGTTTTTTCTCTAAATACGGTAAATACAACGCGTACTTAATTTTGAGAGTTTTCTTATTTCGATTTTTATTTCAATTGGTTTCTGACAATACTTACATTTAAACTCTTGATGATTCACCAGTAGTTTCTGTAACCTGCCTTATTATACAGTGCCTTGCATATGTATAACCGCACTTGTTAAAATGCGTTTTTATTGAAAACTTAAAATAGGAGTGACTCCTTTCTTTTTGTTTTTTATTGAGTTGCATCACTGATCAAGCAAATTAAGACGAAAATAAAGTACCGTTTCTTTCTCTCGTGGTGTTTAAAAATTTGGAATAACGAGATTTTAGTGTAGATAGACAGAAACTCACTTACGGTTTTTTCAATTCCGATTCATGTTTTGGAGCTGGCTGAAAATTCCAAAAAAAATCGAAGGACTCGATCCCATCGCAAAATTCTTCTTTCAGTAGCCCTAAGACTTAGGCCGCTTGACCGAAAAGCTAAGATTTTGCCATTTTCAATTTCGCTTAAGTGCGTACTACGTGGCATTGTTGTTCCTTATTTGAAAGCACTTGACTGAATGCAGCTTTAAAGAGATTTGCATTGTGCGGTTGAATACATCAAAATCTGGGGCCCTTCTTTGTAGCTCGATTCTACTTTTGATTCTATTCGAAACTCATTTCCGTTTCTACTTTCAAATCGTACTACGTATGAAACTGGAATAGAATGGAAATAATGCCAAGCTACTTGCTAGAAAATTTTCGATTTTCGAACGAGACTCGGATTTTTTGACATAATATTCAAAAAATAAAAAATATTTGCTCTGGAAACAATTATATGAACTTAAAATAAAGTGTTTTCCATTAAAGCCGGTTCGATTTGAAAATTGAATAACACAATAGTAGGGGAGCCGGCCGGCTGCTAGCTCGATCCCATTCTAAGTGCCTTCTCGAAAAGATATATGTACATATATTGAAAAAAACATTTGTCGGTGTCTGGGGTAACTCCAAACCGCCGACTTGTTTATAAGAAATCAATAAGATCTCATCTTTATTTGACTGGTTGTTCACTGAGCCGTCTCGAATTTGGCCACAAAACGTTGAAAAGTGATCTTGAAAGGACGACCATGTACCTCATAAAAAGGGCGCAGCGTGTGCATCGTTGCTTTAGGAGAACACCCATTTTGATAATAAAGAATTATCATTTGCACGTATTGCTCGACGTTGTAACTTGCCATCATGATTTGTAGTCTTGAGTGACTAAATAAAAGATAATATTGTACCAGAAAGCAAAAGAAACAATCAGCCCTATCGTTGCATCCGATCGTGTAACAAAATTCCATCCGATTTGTACGAAATATACGAATTTGTTTTCGTCCTACTCCTAAGGGTTCCGAATTTCCGATTGTTAAATCGTACATACCTCAGAAAAAATTCAGATTTGCGTTGAAATGTCAAACTCAAAATAACTCATGCGGCGAAAAGCAAAAATTCAACTAACGCTTGCGATGCATGGCGATTATTTTATTTTATGCGTCTCCGATTGTTCCGACAGCTAAATTGTGTCGGAACATTTGCGGAATTACATGCGTTACTATACGTCAATATTTCCTTTACGAAACGGATACCATGAACAAAATAAATGTTACGATCGGGACTTTTCGAAGATCGTAAGTTTCTCCGAACGGATACGAGGATAGGGCTGAATATATGTTCGCCACAAGCCATCAAAATCAACCCGTCCCCATTGAACAAAGGCGGAGTAGAGATAAATCTAATGGAGGTTAGGGAGAAACTGTTTAACCTTGGAGTATTTACTAAAGAGCAGGTAATGCCTTTCAAAAGATGCTTCATGTATCAATATTTCATCGATAAAGTGTTAAAACACCCTTTTACTTACATTATTAGAAACAAACCGGTCTGCTCGCAAACACATTTTACGTAGAGTGATTCTTTTCGATTTTGCCTTGTTTTGAATTCTACTTTCGAGTTACGTAGTTATTCGATTAGGTCCAATTTTTCGAATTCGAGCAATTTTATTGTAGAATCGAATTACATAGTAGGGCCCCTGTTTTTTTTTTTTAATTTTTAATCACCGGGAGAGAAAAAAACGATACTTTAGGTCCGTTCGCGTACTTTCTGCACTAAAATTCGTAAAACGAGACATTTTAAGGAGTGGGCGTTAAATTCTCTCACGGAAAAACAAAAATACAAAAAAGTAAGCGAACGGGAAAACAACAAAATTTGTGTTTCTGAAATTCGTAGGTTGGGGAAATATTTTACTCTCTCGTGAGCGCTCTCTTTTACGAAAAATTACCAAATTTTTGAGTAAGCGAACAGGATTTGGTTAAATTTCGTAATGTTTCGTAAAATTGGACTGTTTTAGGAGGGTACGCGAACGGACCTTTTATTTTCTTCACAATTCGCTTGATCAGTGATGTCAACTCGATAAGAAAATAGTAAGTAGTCACTCCTATTTTAAGTTTTCTATAAAACGTATTTTAACAGGTGCGGTTGTACTTATGCAAGACACTGTTTATGACAAATTAAATTAAAAACAAAATATATGCATATTTAACTTATTTGCAAAATATTAAATTAAATCACTGACCAAGGCTTTCGATTTTTATAAGAATATCATACAATTTTCAAGGAATGTTTTCATATGTTTCAAAAAAAAAATTATCCTATTAAATGCACGTTTTATAAAATAATAGTTATTTGTTGTAAATTTTCATCAATCAATTTAGCTTAAAGAAAAAAATTGAGTTTCCATTAAAAATGTTATATGTGATATGAATGGAAAATATAAATAAATAGAAATGAAAAGGACACGTGGAATATTAAATTTTGAAAGTATATTTTTATTAGGAAAATAAACAAATACAAAAATTGCACACGATTTAAATTAGTTGAATAGTTTTAAACACAAATCAAATTTCGATCACATGGATTCAAATTCGTTAAATTCAGATATTAATTGAGACACAAAAATTATGTATTTACCGGTAAAAAAAAAAAAAAAATATTTGTACAGAATCCCCATATTAGAAACAAAACAAAAAATAATTTAACTCTTCGCATCAAAATAAACATTAATTGTATAATTGACATAAGTTTGTATTTTTTTATCCGTCGGTGTTCAAGCCTATTTAATGGCATACTGTTAAGAGTTTTGTTCCGTTGGCTGGCACATGCTCGCTGCCCGAGTTTTTTAATCTACCGCTCCCTGTTAGAGGATAAAACATTCTACATTTCATACTTACCTGGCGGCCACACGAGCAAGTTTTGGCTAGCAAGTTGGCATGGGTTAGGTTAGGTTGTAGGTTGTAGTGGTCTAGTTGTTGTTGGCTCATTAAGACCTCAAGGATATATTGTGATATCACAAAATACTCATGGGAGAGTAATGGACTCAAACAAACCAATTCGTGCTTCTAATGAATTTAGAGAGACATTTTGTGGCAATCGTTGCCAGTTCTTGTAATGTGGCCGCCTCAAATATATAAATATAAAGAGGTACGGATCTGTGACCAGATTAGGACTTGGTTATGATGAAGGAAAAAAAAAGATGAAAATTGTTTTAGCAATCTTCTTTTCTTCACCCAGCAGATATTTAATTTCGGCATGTTGGCAATTGTGCACCTAGTTCTCAGGCGAGGGGGGGGATGTTTCCCGCCGTCCATACTTTCCACAAACAAACAAAAAAAATCATGCCGAGTAAGGAACTGGAAAAAGTGTGAAAAAGAAGGCAAGAAGGCACTGCTCTGAGGTAATCGTGAGTTTTCAAAAAAAAAATGTGTTGCTTCGGAAAGCCAAAAGCGAATCTAGTTGAGAAGTAAACAGCTGAGCTGTTTGAAAAAAGGAAGGATAAGAAGACATAGACTGGGTCGGTTGTTGTCGACCCAGGGCATTACCCACCCTACCGCTGACTATAAGTCAGGGCTCCATGGTCGTCGAAAGCCGGAATTTGTCGACGACCCCAAAACGTCTATTTATCCTTTTCTCACAACGTACGTCGCCAATCCCTACATCACCTCAATCGAACTGGCTTACCACATGATGGTTTTAGCTAAACTCCGAAAAACAAAAATGACTCGAAACTATTTCTTTTCAAAAAGGAATTCAACATCGTTTTTATTTTACATATAACCAAAGTAAGTCTAAGTTAATATAATTAATATCAAAGGTAAGTCTAAGTTTCAAAAAAAAAAAAAAATCGTACAAGGTAAATCAAAGATTGCATTTTTTTTTACATCAAAGGTACATCAAGGTTTTAAATCTTACAGCAAAAGTATGTCTGAGATTCTAATTTTATAGCAACGTTAAGTCTGAGTATTAAAGTAAGTCAGAGATTTAAATTGAATATCCAAGGTAAGTTTTAAATTTTATATCAAATTAGTAAATCAAGTTTTAAAATTTGTATATCAAAATGGTAACTCAAGTTTTAAATTTTATGTTATTAGTAAGTCCGAGAATCAATCCAATGTAAGTCTAAGTTTTAAAATTTTATAATAAAGGTAAATTAACATATCATATCTTATGTCCAAAAGGTAAGTCTAATATTCAAAATTTCATATGAAAAGGTACATCAAATGTAAATCAAGGTATTTAGTTTTAGAATAAAAGTAATCAGAGAAACAATTGGTACATCCAAGGTAAGTCTGAGTTTTAAATTTTATTACTTGTAAATCAGGGGAAATCATCAGCATATAATATAGTTAACAAAAGAATATTACAGGAACCATCATCCGTGCGCACGAAGATCCGGCTGCTGAAGCACTCTTTCTATGAATAGGGTTAAAATTTAGGTTAGGTTTATCGCTGATAATTCCACTGTAGTTAATCAAGTTATATTACAATTTTTTTATTTTTCTTTTTTTTCTAGCAAGTAAATATGGACTGCGGTTAACCTTTTTTTTGTAGCTCTGGTAATTAAAACAAATGAACGAAATCTTTACACTTGTATTTTCACAAGATGGAAAGCGATAATTTAATATAAGTAATGCAAAAAAAAAACAACAAATATACAGTCAAATCCGGAGTGTTTGTCGTGGGTGGTTAGTCTTTATTCTTCTGCCGGTTCTTCTTTGGGCAAGAGCTGCCACTTTGGCGGAGGCGACGGAGTTCGGCCTCCCTGTACCGATCAACTTTCTGCGCCTTGTGCACAGGAACTGTAGTCGAAGTTCGGCCGGGATGGAGTCGGAGTGCGGCCACGCTGCTCCTAGCAGTTCTTAAGCACCTCGCCGTTGTCGGGATGCAGTCGGTGTTGGGCCAAACGGCTCGAGAATAATTAATTTTATTTGTGTTGTGCAGTCAAAATTCAGACACACGGCTCCGAGCGATTTTCGGCGCGTTGAGCAGTGGCGGCAAGCAATTCTTAAGCGCCTCGCTGTTTTCGTGATGCAATGGGTGTTCGGCCACACAGTCGTCCTGTTCCGAGCAATTTTCTGCGTCTGGAGCAGAGGGATTGTGGTGGAAGTTCGGTCGAGATGGAGTCGGTGTTGGCCACACAATCAGGAATAATTGTATTTGTGAAATTCGGACACATTCACTGCTCCAAATACTTTTTGTGGCCCAAATTGCGGAAAGAAATAGGGTGCCACTTACTTATATATTTAACGGAGAACTCAATTTAAAAAAAAATTACATTTGAGGAGGAGATGTTATCTCTCGAATGATCCAGACTAAAAAAAGAAAGATTCGATCATGTCTCGTCACGATTTCCTATCTTCGTCAAAAAATCGGCGTCGTTTCAAATTAAATTTTAACGAAAATGACGTGGCCTCGTTAAAGACACGAAGTGCTGCCAGAACTTATTTTTTTGGCATAGGTGATAGAATTCCGAATTGACTCTGTTCACACTACGTTGTGTTAGTTGGAACTTAATGTGAGAGTCGATCCGCTACATTCTCTGGTATTATCGAAGAAGGGATTACCGAGATAGTTATTCCTTCGAATGGAGAGTGCTGGGCATGTACATAGAAGGTGTTGGACTGTTTCCTCTTCCTCCTCGTCCATGCAGCTTCTAAAGAAGTCATTTGTTTAGACCCCAAGCCTCAGAGCATGCCTACCTATGAGGCAGTGTCCTGTTATAACTTCAATTGTAGAGCTTATATTTTGTGTGCTCAGGGATATCAAGCCTTTTGACCATTTTAGGTCTATGCTTGGCCATATTTGCTTGGTTGTTAGGCAGGTGGTACCCTGTGACCATCTAGCATTTGCTGATTCTAGAGCATATTGTTTGAGAAGATATATGCATGTAGCAAGTGGTGTTCCTATGTTATGTCTTTGTCTAACAGTAGGCAGAATTGTTCCGTTTTTGGCGAGCTCATCGGCTTTGCAATTTCTTGAGATGTCTCTGTGGCCCGGCACCCAAATGAGATGAATGTTAAACTGTTCCGTCATCTCATTCAGAGCTGATCGACAGTCGTGAACTATTTGAGAGTTTTGTGGAGACAGACGCGAGAGATTTGATAGCGGCTTGGCTGTCCGAGAAGATTCGAATATCCTTGCAAGGTATAACGTTTTCCTTGAGCCAGGTTAGTGCCTCTTTTATCGCCATTACATCTGCCTGGAAAACACTACATGACTACATTGATTGGGAAGTCTGTTGTCTGTATGATAGACTGAGATTCAGATGTTTCGAATGGATACTACCTTCAACTCCGTAATCGGTCTTTGAACCGTCTGTATAGAAGTGTACCGCATTGTCTTCCAGGGGTATCTCTTCTTCCGAGGAAGATCTTGAAGGGTTCGAGACATGGAAGCTTTTATCGAATACCATTTTTGGGGTGGTTTAGTCTAAGTGATCTGGGATAGATCTGAAATTGTCTAGAATAGTAGTATGACCAGTATTGTTACTGTTCCATTGAAAGGTGGCTCTAAACCTCACACATGAGTTGGCTGAGATGTCAAGAGGTGTTAGGTTTATCGGCCTGATTACCGAAGTGTATAGCCAGTGGGTTATTTTTGGGGAAAAGCCCCATTTTGATCCTATGGCCTTTTTAGAAGTAAAAAGCGCTACGTTAGCTTTTTTTACTCTTTCATCAATATTTGCCTTCCAATTTAGTTTTTTGTCTAAAATGAGGCCTAAATATTTGGCTTAGTCGGAAAAGCTTAATGGTATTCCTTTAATCTTGGGTGGGATAATCTGAGGAATTTTGTACATTCTCGAAAAGAGTACTAGTTCTGTTTTATGTGGGTTGACTTCCAAGCCACATTGCTTAGCCCAATTTGTTAGCCTATTAAGGGCATTTTGTAGGAGTGACCAGATTAGGACTTGGTTATGATGAAGGAAAAAAAAGATGAAAATTGTTTTAGCAATCTTCTTTTCTTCACCCAGCAGATATTTAATTTCGGCATGCTGGCAATTGTGCATCTAGTTCTCAGGCGAGGGGGGGGGGGTTCCTGCCGTCCATACTTTCCACAAACAAACAAACAAAATCATGCCGAGTCCGGAACTGGAAAAAGTGTGAAAAAGAAGGCAATTCACTGCTCTGAGGCAATCGTGAGTTTTCAAAAAAAAAAATGTGTTGCTTCGGAAAGCCAATGGAATGGCAAGTTGGCATACATACAATCAAATATTTTACTCACACATTCAAACTTTTAGCACTGGCTAATCAATTGGCTGGCGAATTTTGAAGCCAGTAGACGATCAAGTAGAGAGGCAAGTAATTTGATAGGTTATCAAAATGAACAAAATTAAATTAAAATATAAGTTGAAGCGAGAGCTTCAATTTTTTTGGCAACAGTAGCAATGAACGTGCGAGTCATTGTACTTACTACTTAACTAATCGTGAGCCCTCTAACATCGAATCTACGAAACAACCACGCGCTCAGAGAAACAGCTCAAGCTTTTGTCAATCTCATCAGATTTAATTTAATAATTTATTCATTCATTGGTTCAATTCCACAGCAACATCTTCGAAATTCAAAATTGAATGTTACAAGCAGTTTGATTTGATTTGATATATCCGGCTCACAATCCATGAAGGATCTCAGCCTGAGATATTGCAGCCTTCCAGCGTGATCGGTCCCTCGCATGATATCTCCAGTCGCCGAAACCAAGCGCTCTGGCATCTACAGTCACTTGGTCCTTGTACCGTATTTTCGGTCTTCCTTGCCGTCTCGACCCTGGGGGCTTGGATGAGACGACTTTCTTGGCTGGAGCGTTGTCGTCCATTCGATTGATGTGGCCGAGCGAATGTAGTCGTCTTGTCTTGGCCTTCTGGACTACGGCTTATACAGTTCTCGATTGAACCTTCTTCTCCATTCGCCATCTTCGCATACGGGACCGAAAATACGTCGAAGAATTTTTCTTTCGAAAGTTCCCTTCATCAATTCCCCTTTTTTACTTATCGTCCAGCAACCGGCCGGCGCCGTAGAGTAGAACTGGTAAAATCAAAGTTTTGTATAGCAGATACTTTGTCTTTCGAGTGAGGAGTTTTGAACCCAGTTGTTTTACCAAACCGAAGCGGTTCGCTAGGGTAATTCTTTTTCGGATCTCCAATAAGATGTCATTTGTTGGATTGATATTTGTTCCAAGGTAGGTGAACTCCTTAGCTACCTCGAAATTGCTGCTACCAACATTGACGTTTTGTCCTAGGCGGTGGACAGATGCTGCTTTGTTAATTGATAGCATGTAAATATAATTTGTTTTTTCCTCATTCACTTCAAGACCAACGAGTTTCGCCTGTTCTTCAAACGCTGTGAAGGCATCAAACACAGCTTTCTTGGATCAACCGATGATGTCAATGTCGTCCGCATAGCCTAGGAGCTGGGTGGATTTGTGGAAGATAGTGTTTTCCGTGCTCACACCTGCCTTGCGCACTATATGCTCGAGGACTAAGTTGACGCATCTCCTTGTCTAAACCCTGCGCATGTTTGAAACAACACGGATGAGCTGTTGCCCATTTGCACACTGCACTGCGTATTGTTTAGCGTCATGCAGCACAGCTGCATCAGTTTGTTCGGGATCCCGAATTCATATCGCCATCATAAGCTCTTGGCGGTGGATGCTATCATATGCAGCTTTGAATTCGATGAAAAGATGGTGGGTTTCGACTTAAAATTTGTTGGTCTTTTCCAGGATCTGCCTCAGTGTGAATATTTGGTCTATTGTTGTTGTACGTGCCGATTATTGTGTTGTAGAAAGGTTTAACACGCTCATACAGTAAGTTGGATAGGATATTACATTAAACAGCGATATGCCACGGTAGTTTTTGCATGACATCGGATCGCCCCTTTTTGTAGATGGGGCATATGGAGCTTATCGACCAGTCAATGAGCATGCATTCTTCCTCCCACACTCGCCGTTCATCAAAACAACTCCTCCATGTTTACAGAGTTCCGCAGGTATCCAACCCGGCGGACTTGTTATTTTTTAGCTTGGCTCTTTCTACCTCTTCTGCGCTGGGGGCTGGGACTGGGTCTTCATTGACTGACTCTCTTTTCAATAACGCGCACTCATCATCATACCACGGGTTCGTTTTCGGGCGTGGCTGGTAACCCTTCGTGGTCTCGGCTACATTGTTTATTATTTCGCGATATTGGTTCTACAAGGTGTTGACACCTGTGGTATTTGGGAGGATGGCGAAGAGTCGCTCACTCCTACGCTCACTGTAGTCTCTGGCATTTTCCGGAGTGCCAAGGCAACCGATGTTGAACCTCTCTTGGGCCCGAACATGTTTTTTTGTCGTTTGATAGTCGAGCTCAAAACATAGCCACTACCAGAAACTGGTCAGAGTCGACATTTGCTCCTTGGAAAGTGCGCACGTCCAAGGTGTTGGATGCGTGCCTTGCGCCGATTAGCACATAGTCGATTTGGTTGGTGGTTCGACCATCCAGAGATCGACAGGTTGCTGTGTAGATCTTTCGTCTTGGAAACCTAGTGCTACTTATCACCGTATTACGAGCAGCAGCAATTTCGATTAGTTGGAAGCCGTTATCCGTTGTAACTTCGCGGAGGCTGTGCTTTCCAACTCATCTGCCAAAGATATCTTCCTTCTTGATTTTTGCATTGAAATCTCCGAGTACGATTTTGACGTCGTACTTTGGACAGGCTCCGTAGGCTCTATGCAGGAGGTCGTAAATATCCTCCATGCTTAACTCCTCAGCATCATCGTAGAGGCGTGTACAGTACACCTATTATACTGATGTTTTGTAGTGCGGTCTTGATGCGAATTACAGCCAGGCAATCACTAATTGGTCTAAAATCCAAGACTTTCGATCTATGCCGATTTCCCACTACGATGACAGCTGTAATAAATGTCCCAATCATTTCTTTTCATTGTCCCTGATCCTATCCATCGTATTTCCTGTATCGCAGTTGTGTCTGCCTTATACTGCGTTACGACAGATTCAAGTTTTTCAGTTGCACCTTAAACAATTCAACCGTTATACCCGCGCTTCCAGAAATGCCCATCAGTTTAACCCACGAACACAATTTCGGTCGTACGCTCAAGTATAGAAAATCGTTCTTTAGCCGTACTACGCGAATAAGAAACTCTCTTCCACACTCTGTCTTTCCCGATCATTGCAGTGATCAGGAATTCAAGACAAATGTACACCGGCACCTCCTCTCCAATCCCTCCCCTCTTTCCTTGAGCACTCACTGTGTCTATGGCATAATAAGGGTACCCCTTGAGTGTGTGTTTATTATAAAAATAAGGGTACAAACTCCGTTGTCGTTCCGGGTCTGGTTACCATAAGAAGGAGGTCATTATCCGAGGCTACTATCTCTCTCTAACCTCCAAATTTGTAGGACCGTTGGTTAAGTGCTTCTCCGTTTTGCACTCGCGCTTATAAGTTACGCAAGTAATATCTAGTGATATAACCAGTACCCGGTGGTTACCACTTGGAGGTAAAATAAGCACTTGGTGTGTAGGAAGCAAAAGATGCAGCATTATGCCACCAGACCCTTCAACACCCAACCACCAACAAGCAGTTTAGCTTGTAAAAAACCGTTCCAATGAAAAAAATCTAACATGCAAGCAAATTGACAAGCAAGTGACTTACCACCTACGTCATACCAGGTACACAAATAGAGATTTGACAGGCTACTGGCAAGCTAGAACTTTGACCGTGTGGCCGCAGGGTAACATACATCTAGGTGTTAATGATTCTTGATGAACACTATTTTTCCTCCGCCATTATAAAACCCCCCTCATCTTTTCCTTTAAAAAAAATAAAAATGAAAAATCCAAAACTCCACTCAAAATAATGCTGATAATACCCTAAAGGGGTCAAGAAAACTAACCCTATTGTCAAAGAAACCACCCCTGATGCCATAGATCCTATCGTCCATGAAACCATGGCTGCACAGCCAAACGTTACTCTTCCCCCTAAAGTTCTAACATCCGTTCCCAAACCTAAACCTATTTTTGTTTCACGTTTATCTCCGGAAACCGAACCTGAGGACAAACTGGCTTATTAAGTTGCTTCTCAAACTATTTCCGAATAGCTCTAGTATTAAGTGTTCTAAAAATAGCAAACCTGACAGTTTTATTCCTTCCTTTAAAATAATTGCCCCAATTTCACTATTTGAACCAATATTCAACAGTTCCCTCCACGGGGTAAGCCTTGACGTGGCGGAGCGGCTTACGGTAACTACAACTATGAAGCTTAGAGCTATGCGATCGCGAAACTTGTTTTCGCAGAAGGGCCTCCCATGGTCGACAGGTCGAAGCGGAGTAGGCTGTTACTACTTATTACCCCACAACGAAGGAGTGTTCCCAACAAGGCACTCCCACCGAGAGACGGCAGCGAATGAATTTCTTCTTTGGAATCAACGGTGGTGTCTCCAGTTCCAGTTAGGCCGAACTACTTGGTTAACACCTTTACGGCCTACTTTGACTTATTTGAAGCTCAGGCTGTAAAAGGAGCGGTTTATCCGGCTCTTGCACTTGGAGACTCAACAAGTGCCTGGTACTCCAGGTTGGGGGTTGTGCGTTGGGGTGACTTCCCGACCACGTAGACAATAACTTGGTTGCGAAACAACAACAGGCCTCGGAAACGGACGGATACACTGATGACGACCCAAGCAAATGTACAAAGGACAACGAATTTCAAATATGCACGTGGAATGTTAGGTCCCTTAATAAACCGCGTGCTACCGAACAGTTAGCGGAGACCCTCAACTGCTACAAAGCAGATATTACCGCTATCCAGGAAATGCGATGGGATGGACCGGGCAAAATGAGGATGAGAAACTGCAACATCTACTATGGTAATTGTTACCGAGAGCAACAACAGCGACTCTTTGGATGTGGATTCGTCCTGGGAAGCAGACTCAGGCAAAAAGTCTTGAGCTTCAAATGCGTGAGCGAACGCATCACGACAATCCGAATCAAGGCTAAATTCGGCAACATTAGCCTAATATGTGCGCTTCCCCCCACAGAAGAGAAAAAGGACGACACCAAAGACGAGTTCTACGAGCTCCTTGACAAAACGTTCGAGTAATCCTAGTTATGTCATTAAAATTGTCCTCGGCTATTTTAACTCAAAGCTGGGATAAGAGGACATGTTTGGTGGAGAGCAGTTAGAGATGCCGCCTCTAATGTGATGGGTTTAACACAGCCACCAAAACAAAACTCCTGGTTTGACGAAGAATGCAGGCAGGCCCATGCAGCCAAGCAGGAGGCAATCAAAGCGGCGCTGCATAGAAGGTCAAGAGCTGCTCGCGAGTTCGACGAGCGAAAGAGGAGAGAGGAACGACGGAGAGAGCCAACAGCAGGAACGAAGTTCGGAGGTCTTACCGAAAGGTTAAACATCTGGATCAAGGTCATCGAACCGATTCCTGCTGAGATAAACAAGGGAACATCATAGTAGAATCGTAGTCAATGCTGGGGATTTGGAAAGACCACTTCTGTAGACTGTATAGTGGCGACGACGAACAAAACACCGCCATCAGGCAGGAGCCTTTCATCGGACACGATGATAGCCAATTCCATAAACCGGACCTAGAAGAAGTAAAAACGGCAATACCACGGCTGAAATCAAAGCCGCTGGAGCAGATGGACTAACTGCTGAGTTGTTCAAAGCAGCAGGTGACAAGCTAGATAGGAGCATGCACCAAATCATATGTAAGATATGGTCAGAGGAATGCATGTCCGATGAATGGAACCTCAGCATTGTTTGCCCGATCCTGAAAAAGGGAAATCCTCTAAACTACGCCAACTACAGAGGAATAAGTCTACTGATCATCGCCTACAAGATCCTCTCTGCCGTAATATGTGAACGTCTGAAGCCTTTCGTCAACAATCTGATTGGTCCTTATCAATGTGGCTTCAGGCCAGGAAAGTCAACCATTGACCAAATTTTCACGTTGCGGCAGATCCTGGAAAAGACCTATGAACTCCAAATCGATACCTACCACCTTTTCATCGGTTTTAAGGCCGCGTATGACAACGTCTACAGAGACGAATTGTACAAAGCTATGTCTAGTTTTGCCGTCACTGCCAAGCTCGTTCGCTTGTGCAAAATGACTATGGAGAATTCACGCTGCTCCATCAAGGTTGGCAACGAGCTTACGGAATCTTTCGACGTCAAAAAAGGATTCAGACAAGGCGAGAGTTCTTGAGAAGATAGTGCAGAACTCCACCGTCAACACCAGAGGCACTATCTTCAAAAATCTGTTCAACTTCTCGTGTACGCCGATGATAATGATATAATGGGAAGAACACAGCGTGATGTCAATGGCGCCTTTGTGAGAATTGAGACAGAAGCGGCAAAAATGGGTTTAGCGGTAAATGAGGGAAAAACGAAGTATATGCTGTCTTCGAGGAAGGACACCCAACACCGACGGCTCGGGCAGAACGTCACAATAGACGCATACAACTTCGAGGTAGTAAAGGAGTTTGTCTCTTGCTCTTCGCTGTTTCTTTGGGCGATTGAGTGGAAAAGCCTTCTCTCGAGCAACCAAGGTAAAACTCCACAACACACTCATCATCCCAGTCCTGCTGTATGGTGCGGAAGCATGGGCCCTGACAAAATCGGATGAAAGTGCCTCAGGCTGTTTCGAGAGGAAAGTTCTTCGGGTTATCTTTGGCCCCGTGTGCATTGAAGGGGAATGGCGAAGAAGATACAACAGCGAACTTTACGGGT
>CAKKXW010000001.1:52686592-52773039 GCA_920937365.1 Sphaerophoria rueppellii
TTAAGGTGCGCTACAGTCCGTTGTGGACTTGGGCCTCAATCAACAGCTCCGCCAGCTAGCTCGATCCTTGGCTAGTCGTCTCCAGTTTTGCACTCCGAGTGATTGAGGTCCTCTTCCACTTGAGTGCGCCACCTGAGTCGCGGTCTTCCTCTCCTCCTACGTCCCTCGGGAATAGTGTCGAAGGACTTTCCGGCCGGAGCATTGGTGTCCATTCGCTCTTAAATGACCGAGCCATCTGAGTCTCTGGACCTTGACCCTTCTGGCTAGGTCCATGTCGTTGTACAACCCGTAAAGTTCGCTGTTGTATCTTCTTCGCCATTCCCCTTCAATGCACACGGGGCCAAAGAATAACCCGAAGAACTTTCCTCTCGAAACAGCCTAAGGCACTTTCATCCGATTTTGTCAGGGTCCATGCTTCTGCACCATACAGCAGGACTGGGATGATGAGTGTGTTGTACAGTTTTACCTTAGTTGCTCGAGAGAGGGCTTTTCCACTCAATTGCTTTCTAAGCCCAAAGAAACAGCGATTAGCAAGAGTTATTCTTCGTCTGATCTCGGCGCTGGTATTATGCCCGTGTTTATAGCGGAGCCTAGGTAGACAAACTCCTCTACTACCTCGAAGTTATACGCGTCTATTGTGACGTTTTGCCCGAGCCGTCGGTTGTTGGGTGTCCTTCCTCGAAGACAGCTATACTTCGTTTTTTTTCCCTCATTTACCGCTAAACCCATTTTTTGCCGCTTCTGCTCTCAATTCTCACAAAGGCGCCATTGACATCACCAGTGTTCTTCCATTATATCAATATCATCGGCGTACGCGAGAAGTTGAACAGATTTTTTGGAAGATAGTGCTCTGGTGTTGACGGTGGAGTTCTGCACTATCTTCTCAAGAACGATGTTAAAGAAATCGCATGACAGTGCATCGCCTTGTCTGAATCCTTTTTTGACGTCGAAAGATTCCGTGAGCTCGTTGCCAACCTTGATGGAGCAGCGTGAGTTCTCCATCGTCATTTTGCACAAGCGAACGAGCTTGGCAGGGACGCCAAAACTAGACATAGCTTTGTACAGTTCGTCTCTGTAGATGCTGTCATACGCGGCCTTAAAATCGATGAAAAGGTGGTGGGTATCGATTTGGAGTTCATAGGTCTTTTCCAGGATCTGCCGCAACGTGAAGATTTGGTCGATGGTTGACTTTCCTGGCCTGAAGCCACATTGATAAGGACCAATCAGATTGTTGACGAAAGGCTTCAGACGTTCACATATTACGGCAGAGAGGATCTTGTAGGCGATGTTTAGTAGAGACTTATTCCTCTATAGTTGGCGCAGTTTAGAGGATCTCCCTTTTTCAGGATCGGGCAAACAATGCTAAGGTTCCATTCATCGGGCATGCATTCCTCTGACCATATCTTACAGATGATTTGGTGTTGGCGCAGTTTTGAGGATCTCCCTTTTCAGGATCGGGCAAACAATGCTAAGGTTCCATTCATCGGGCATGCATTCCTCTGACCATATCTTACAGATGATTTGGTGCATGCTCCCTATCTAGCTCGTCGCCTGCTGCTTTGAACAACTCAGCAGCTAGTCCATCTGCTCCAGCGGCTTTGTTGGATTTCAGCCGTGATATTGCGGTTTTCACTTCTTCTAGTCGGTTCACGAATTGTTGGCTATCATCGTGTCCGATGAAAGGCTCCTGTGTGACGGCAGTATTTTGTTCGTCGTCGCCGTTTAACAATCTACAGGATGGTCTTTCCAAATCCCCAGCATTGACTGCGATTCTACTATGATGTTCCCTTGTTTATCTCTGCAGGCATCAGTTCTAGCTCGATGACCTTGAGCCAGCTGTTTAACCTTTCGGTAGAACCTCCGACTTCATTCCTGCTGTTGGCTCTCTCAACATCCTCGATCTGACGCTTCTCATGCTCTCTCTTTTTCTTCCTGAGAAGCCGGCGTTCCTCTCTCCTCTTTTGCTCGTAGAGCTCACGAGCAGCTCTTGTCCTTCTATGCAGCGCCGCTTTGTATGCCTCCTGCTTGGCTGCAGGGCCTGCCTGCTATTCTTCATCAAACCAGGGTTTCGTTTTGGTGGCTGTGTGAAACCCAGCACATTAGAGGCGGCATCTCTAATTGCTCTTTGGCAATGTTGCCTACTGGTCTTCGATACTTGATGTTGGCGGCATAGGACTCCTTAAGAGGTTACTTGACACTCGATCAGAGAATGATCTGGCGATCTCTTGCGATTGTAGCCGTCCGACGTCGAATTTTCTTGCAGCATTTCCTTGTTTTGGCCGTTGTCGGGATATTCGTAGCACTACCTTGGCTACGACGAGGTAGTGGTCCGAGTCGATGTTAGCTCCTCGGAAAGTTCGAACATCTAAAATGCTGGACAAGTGCCTTCCATCGATCGCAATGTGATCAATCTGGTTGACGGTTGATTGATCAGGAGATCTCCATGTACCTTATGGATGTTGAGATGAGGGAACCAGGTGCTTGCTACCACAACATTTCGCCCCGCAGCAAAATCGATCAGCCTGAATCCGTTATCGGATGTGGTGTCGTGCAGCTGTGCTTTCCGACCGTTCACCAAAGATGTCCTCTTTTCCCAGCTTAGCGTTAAAATCGCCGAGGACAATTTTAATGTCATAACTAGGACATTGCTCGTATGTTTTGTCGAGGAGCTCGTAGAACTCGTCTTTGTGTCGTTCCTTTTTCTCTTCTGTGGGGGCATGCGCACATATTAGGCTGATGTTGCCGAATTTAGCCTTGATTCGGATTGTCGTGATGCGTTCGCTCACACATTTGAAGCTCAAGACTTTTTGCCTGAGTCTGCTTCCCACGACGAATCCGCATCCAAATAGTCGCTGTTGTTGCTCTCGGTAACAATTACCATAGTAGATGTCGCAGTTTTTCATCCTCCTGTTGCCCGTCCATCCATCGCATTTCCTGGATAGCGGTAATATCTGCTTTGTAGCAGTTGAGGGTCTCCGCTAACTGTTCGCAGCACGCGGTCTATTAAGGGACCTAACATTCCACGTGCATATCCGAAAATCGTTGTCCTTTGTACATTTGCTTGGGTCGTCATCAGTGTATCCGTCCGTTTCCGAGGCCTGTTGTTGCTTCGCAACTAAACTTTTTTCTACGTGGTCGGGAAGTCACCACCAACGCACAAACCCCCAACCTGGAGTACCAGGCACTTGATGTGACTCCAAGTGCAAGAGCCGGAAAAACCGCTCCTTTTACGGCCTGGGCTTCAAATAAGTCGAAGTAGCCCGTAAAGGTGTTCACCAAGTAGTTCGGCCTAACTGAACTGGAGACGCCACCGTTGATTCCAAAGAAGAAATTCATTCGCTGCCGTCCCTCGGTGGGAGTGCCTTGGTGGGAACACTCCTTCGTTGTGGGGTAATTGGTAGTAACAGCCTACTCCGCTTCGACCTGTCGACCATGGAGGCCCTTCTGCGAAATCAAGTTTCGCGATCGCATAGCTCTAAGCTTCATAGTAGTAGTTACCGTAAGCCGCTCCGCCACGTCAAGGGCTTACCCCGTGGAGGGAAAAAAAAAATGGAATTTGAGAATGTAGCATGATTACACATATAAAAACGACAATACCACGGCTGAAATCCAAAGCCGCTGAAGCAGATGGACTAACTGCTGAGTTGTTCAAAGCAGCAGGTGACAAGCTAGATAGGAGCATGCACCAAATCATATGTAAGATATGGTCAGAGGAAGGCATGCCCGATGAATGGAACCTCAGCATTGTTTGCCCGATCCTGAAAAAGGGAGATACAATAAACTGCGCCAACTATAGAGGAATAATTCTAATAAACATCGCCTACAAGATCCCCTCTGCCGTAATATGTGAACGTCTGAAGCCTTTCGTCAAAAATCTGATTCGTCCTTATCAATGTGGCTTCAGGCCAGGAAAGTCAACCATCGACCAAATTTTCACGATGCGGCAGATCCTGGAAAAGACCTATGAACTCCAAATCGATACCTACCACCTTTTCATCGGTTTTAAGGCCGCGTATGACAACGTCTACAGAGACGAACTGTACAAAGCTATGTCTAGTTTTGGCGTCCCTGCCAAGCTCGTTCGCTTGTGCAAAATGACGATGGAGAACTCACGCTGCTCCATCAAGGTTGGCAACGAGCTTACGGAATCTTTCGACGTCAAAAAAGGATTCAGACAAGGCGATGCACTGTCATGCGATTTCTTTAACATCGTTCTTGAGAAGATAGTGCAGAACTCCAACGTCAACACCAGAGGCACTATCTTCCAAAATCTGTTCAACTTCTCGCGTACGCCGATGATATTGATATAATGGGAAGAACACAGCGTGATGTCAATGGCGCCTTTGTGAGAATTGAGACAGAAGCGGCAAAAATGGGTTTAGCGGTAAATGAGGGAAAAACGAAGTATATGCTGTCTTCGAGGAAGGACACCCAACACCGACGGCTCGGGCAGAACGTCACAATAGACGCATACAACTTCGAGGTAGTAAAGGAGTTTGTCTCTTGCTCTTCGCTGTTTCTTTAGGGCGATTGAGTGGAAAAGCCTTCTCTCGAGCAACCAAGGTAAAACTGTACAACACACTCATCATCCCAGTCCTGCTGTATGGTGCGGAAGCATGGACCTTGACAAAATCGGATGAAAGTGCCTTAGGCTGTTTCGAGAGGAAAGTTCTTCGGGTTATCTTTGGCCCCGTGTGCATTGAAGGGGAATGGCGAAGAAGATACAACAGCGAACTTTACGGGTTGTACAACGACATGGACCTAGCCAGAAGGGTCAAGGTCCAGAGACTCAGATGGCTCGGTCATTTAGAGCGAATGGACACCAATGCTCCGGCCCGGAAAGCCTTCGACACTATTTCCGAGGGACGTAGGAGGAGAGGAAGACCGCGACTCAGGTGGCGCACTCAAGTGGAAGAGGACCTCAATCAACTTGGAGTGCAAGACTGGAGACGACTAGCTAAGGACCGAACTAGCTGGCGGAGACTGTTGATTGAGGCCCAAGTCCACAACGGACTGTAGCACCACCTTAAGTAAGTAAGTAAGTATGTAACAGTTCCTGGCCACCAAAAATCTTAGTTAACGAATTTACTGTTCCTCTTAAACTTAAATCTCAACCAAACAACATTCCAGGGCTCCACTCTATGTAGAAAACGACAAAACTATCAAAATGTAAGAGGACTTCGTAGTAAAATTACTACAGTTTTTTAAAAATTCACAAATATTTCCACATGATGTGTTTGCTTTCTCCGAGACTTGGCTCAATGCCACAATATTGGACACAGAACTCTTTGATCAAGAGTTCGTAGTTTACCGGAGAGACCGTCAAAGTGGATGTAGGGAATTCAGTTGGTGGAGGAGTCCTTTTCGCTCAAATTGTTTTCCCTTTTAAAATACAATTGAGCTCTTATATGCATACAAAGCTTACATTCCACCTAAAAGTCCAATATCTGTGTTAATGAACTTTCCGAGGCACTGGATAATATTATTTATGCTGATTTAAAGCAAGTTAGCTGCATTAAAAATCATATGAATCGAGTACTTGGCCTAGTTCTTACATCTGACCCTGTTAATACAGTAGTCGTAGAATCTTCCTCTGCTATATCTTACATGGATAAATTTCACCCTCCCCTTGACATTTTTCTTGATCACTTACTAGTCAATAGTAATGCTCTTTATAGCTCATACTCGTTTGACTTTCGGAATGCCAATTTTCAACAGCTTTCTGAACTTTTGAGTAATTCCGGTATTGAACTAGTACCGGTCCTATCTGATATTGAAGCTGTTGTTGAAAGGTTTTATGATATCCTTATGTAATTTATTCATCAAACCGTCTCCATAAAGAGATCCATGCAATCAAGTAGTTCTTGTCACTCTTGATACTCGAAAGAGCTTAAAACTTTTCGCAATAAAAGAAATAAGGCTTGGAAAAAGTATATCAAATCCATGACCTTAGCAGGACAAGTGCTATACATTGCTTTTTTTGAAGAGTTCAAGAAAGTTTCTTACGAATTTTATAGCGAATATCTGCTGACTATAGGAAATCTGAATCTCTGAAATAACCCAGAGAGAGATCCCAACTATCTATGACAGTATTGTATATAGCTTCATTACTACTTTAGTTCTGGGTCCTGCTTATGAGTGATTCAAAATCTCGGGAAGGAAAAATAATGAGTGTGGGTATGCCCGATCCTCAAAAAGGAGGATCTCCAACGTCAACACCAGAGGCACAATTTTCAAGAGTCCAGCTATAATAACTGGAAGAACACAGCGTGGTGTCAGTGGAGCGTTTGTGAGCCTTGAGACGGAGGCCAGGTAGATGGGTCTAGCGGTTAAATAGGGCAAGACCTAGTTTATGCTGTCGACAAGAAAGGACTACCAACATCGACGTCTTGGAGCAAACGTCATCATAGACAGAATAAACATCGAGGTAGTTAAGGACTTTGTCTACCTGGGATCCGCTATCAACTCAGACAACAACACCAGCCCTGAAATCAAACGAAGAATCACTCTTGCCAATTGCTGCTTGTTTGGACTTACAAGGCAATTGTTTAGTAAAGTCCTCCCCCGAGCAACTAAAGTAACACTGTACAAAACCCTCACCTGATGGTGCAGAGACATGGACCATAACAACATCTGATGACAATTTTTTATGCTGCTTTGAGAGAAAAATCCATCGAGAGATTTTTGGTCCTGTCTGCATTAATGGAGAATCGAGACGAAGATTCAACCAAGAACTGTACGAGCTATTCAGCGACACTGACCTAGCCAAAAAAGTTATGGTCCTACGGCTTAGATGGTTGGGTCATGTTGAGCGAATGGGAAATAATGTTCCCGCTCGTAGAGTCTTTGAATCCAACCCGGAAGGACGTCGCAGAAGAGGAAGGCCGTGACTCAGGTGGAGCACACAGGTGGTAGAGGACCTGAACCAACTTGGCGTGCGAAACTGGAGACAGCTAGCCATTGACCGAGCTGGCTGGAGAAGTTTGTTGGGTGAGGCCCTGGTCCGACCTGGACTGTAGCGCCACCATAAGTAAGTAAGTTGTTTTGTAGGAGCTGAATGTTCTCGATACTTGAAGAAAAGTTCTCCTCCTAAAGACTAGATGTTGCCCCTATTCTATTCTGTTATAGATACACAAGTGCTACTACAATAAATAAGGGCAATGAAAGTAATGGAATAGGAAGAAAGAATTCAAACAAATATATTGCAATGGAATTTGTTCATTTTCGTCAGTCTCAATCTCTTACTTGATAGATGAAACTTTTTCCCTTTTAATTTTTTCCATTGTATTTGAAGACAGAAACACATCAATTTAATTTATATTGGAACAAAAGAGATCTTAAATTATATTGTCAAGCCGTTTTAAGTTCTTCAGTGTCCTTTTGTTTTTCGGTTCATTCCTCAGTCCCTGGCCGGTAAGATTTGCGAACCATTTTTGCTGCTGCAGCATATCGTGAAAATCCTTTCCTAAAATATACAATTGTATTGGTTGATGGCAGTTAATGTCTGCTTTGTGAATATCATCTGGTAATGCATCCGGGCTTATTTCTTCAGTTATAATAAGGCCATCGATGGCCATAATAGAATGCATCAAATAAAACATTCCACAGCTAAGAGCAGCGATACTTTGTTTTTTGTTAATTGCAAAATATGGATGCATGGATTCTTCATAGTCAGATAGGTACATTAGATGATAGTCCATTTCCGCATGATACATGGAAAATACTGACGATAGAATAAAAAAGAATGACGCCGCTCCTGTTACAATTGCTTCGATTTGCCAGGATGGTTGTGAGCCCAAGCTGATACCGATGTTGCCAAATATTGCTATTATTGTGAATCCAAAAAACGTTCCACAAAAATACATCTGATGTGGAAGGGGTTGAAGGTCATCGAGGAATCCCACAATGTGGAAGATCATACAAATAAACCCAAGGATTGTTTCAATTATCTTAAAAAAGAACAACACTTCTTCCATGTTTTATCGATTGAAATTTCGAAATTGACAAACGAAATGTTTAAAATTTTTATTTCTCGTTTGTTTGTTTTTATAATTACATGAGTGATTTCTTGCTGTTCGAAGAGGACACAAGCGTCCACAGAAACCTCAGTCTATCAACTCCAACTCTCCACCTCCCCGTGTTGAGAACATCGGGTGCCCAGTACCTTTAACGGAAGATTGGGTTCCAACCCCAGTGGGGAGTTGGTGGCGGTAGCAAAGGGAGAGAGAGGGAGGAGGTATGCGACCCTAAGGCATGCCTCCTTTTTAACAGGCGGCAGCGGAAGTACTGCCAAGATGGAATCAACGGTGGCGTCTACATTTTCAGTCAGGATGAACTTCTTAGTGAACACTATATAGGGCTACTACGACATATTCGCAGCCCAGGCCTATAGGGAGCGGTTTGGCCGGCTCTTCGTCTTAGAGTTAAACAAAAGACCTGGCCCTACAGGTGCGTCGGGGTGACTGCCCGGCCACATAAAGAAGACATGGTTCCGAAACACCAACAAGTCTCGGATACGGACGGAATTAATGATGACGACCCACGCAAATTTAAGGAAAACGAATTTCGGTTTTGCTCTTGGAATGTTAGGTCCCTTAACAGACCACGTGCAGCCGAACAACTAGCGGAAGCCCTTGACTGATATAAATCAGATATAACTGCCATCCAAGAAATGCGAAGGGATGGTCTTGGCCTACGTTAAATGAACAATTGCGATATTTACTACGGCGACTACTACCTGGAACAAAATCAGCGTCTATTTGGATGTGGATTTGTAGTTGGGACTCGACTCAGGAAGAAGGTCTTGAGTTTCAACTCAATGAATGAGCGCATCACGACAATCAATATCAAGGCTTAATTCAACAACATCAGCCTCATCTGCACACACGCCCCCACTGAGGAAAAGGATGAGTACACCAAAGACAGGTTCTACGAGCTCATGAACAAGACCTTGGAGATTTTAATGCTAAGCTGTGTGGAGAAGAAATCTTTGTAGAACGACATAGCTTACACGACACCAGCTCCTATAATGGATTTATGCCAGTTGACTTCGCTGCGGGGCGAGAGTAATTGTAGCAAGTAAGCGTTTCCTACATCTCGATATCCACAAGAGAACAAGGAAATCTCCTGACCAATCAACTTTCAACCAGATTGATCACATTGCGATCGACGCACGACACTTCTCTAGCATTCAAGATGTCCGCACATTCTGACGTGCCAACATCGACTCGGACCACTACGTTGTTGTAGCCAAGGTACGAATGAGGATATCCTCATCAAGGCCAACGCGCGAAAATGCTAGGAAGAAATTCGACGTCAAACGGCTGCAATCGCTAGAGATTGCTAGATCCTTTTCCGATCGTGTCTCCGAAAATCTCCTCGGAAGTCTTTTGCTGCCAGCACAAAATGTAGAGAACAAGTGGCAACACTGCCAAGCAGCCATCAGAGATGCCGGCTGAAGTGCTAGCGTTTACACGGCCACCACAACGAAACCCCTGGTTTGACGATGAGTGCCGGCGAGTACATGCAGCTAAACAAGAGGCATACAAAGCGGCCCTGCAAAGAAGGACACAAGCAGCTCGTGAGTTCTACGAGCAAAAAATGAGAGAGGAGCATAAACTTCTCAGGAAGAAAAAAAGGGAGCATAAGAAGCACGCGATCGAGGAGATAGATGGATGTCACAACAGAAACGAGGACCGAAAGACCACTGTATAATGGCGAGGATGAGCAAAATTCTGTCAGCAATAAAGAACCATCCAATTTAGGTGCAGAAGGCCAACAATTCCACCCACCCGACATGGACGAAGTGAGGATAGCGATTTCTAAACTTAAATCGAACAAAGCCGCTGGAGCAGACGGGCTAGCCGTCGAACTGTACAAAGCAGCTGGAGATGATTTGGTTAGGAGCATGCACCAGTTCATCAGCAAAATTTGGTCGGAGGAAAGCATGCCCGATGAATGGAACCTCAATATCGTACGACCGGTCCTCAAAAAAGGAGATCCCCTGAACTGCACCAACTACAAAGGTATAAGTTTCCATACCATCGCCTAGTAGATCTTGTCTGCCGTGCTGTGTGAACGTTTGAAGCCCTTCCTCAAAAACCTGATAGGTCCTTATCAGTGTGGCTTCAGACCCGGATCAAATATTCACCCTTGATCTTGGAGAAGACCCAGGAACTTCAAATAAAAAACCTAACACCTTCTCATCGATTTCAAGGCCGCGTATGACAGCGTCTATAGAGACCAATTATATAGAGCAATGTCTAGTTTTGACATCCCAGAAAAACTCGTCCGTCTGTGTAAGATGACAATGGAAAACTCACGCTGTTCCATCATGGTCGGAAAAAATGCGTTGTCATGCGATTTCTTCAACATCATTCTTGAAAAGATTGTGCAAAGCTCCAACTTCAACACCAAAGGCACAATCTTTCAAAAGTCTCCAGCTACTAGGACAAAACTACTATAGGATACAAAACTAGAATGTTTTTTTCTGTTTGACGTATGTCAAATTCTCATTTGACAGAACTCATATTCCTGCCGGAAGAAATTCTTTGGTCTAAATTTATCAGGGTGGGGAAATTTTTTACTCTCTCATGAGCGCTCTCTTCTACACAATTTTTAAAGTTGGGAACAGTCTCTGACCTAAAATAACCAAATATTAGGTCCGTTCGCGTACTTTCTGCACTAAAATTCGTAAAACGAGACATTTTAAGGAGTGGGGGTAAAATTCTCTCACAGAAAAACAAAACTACAAAAAAGTGAGCGAACGGGAAAACAACAAACTTTGCCCACATTTTAATTGTCAAGTTTTTTTGTATGAACATTTGAGACTTCGAATTTGAATTATTTATTTGCTATTTTCAATCAAATTTCTTGGGCTATATTTTACTCTCTTGTGAGCGCTCTCTTTTACGAAAAAATTCCAAATTTTTGAGTACGCGAACAGGATTTGGTTAAATTTCGTAATTTTTCGTAAAATTGTACTAATTTAGCAGGGTACGCTAACGGACCTATTACCTTTGTATATGGAATTTATAGTATTTTCACCCTCGAGAATTTTTGGTTGGACAGTCGTCCCGTCATTGGCGCTGTCAGTTTTTCTATATACAAGATTTGTAGTTCTGTATCGCGTTCACGATTCACGAGGCTGCAAACATCACTGATCAAATTTTCCGATATACTGTAAAGCTATTACGAACTGAGCTATTACATTCGCTCATGTCGTTTTCATTGGTCGTCAGAAGATCAAGAGTCCAGAAGTCTTCTGGAACCGTTCCATTGGACTGACTTTGACAGACGGAATGCTTCTGAGAAGAGAAGAACTCTTCTGTTTTGAAAACAGAATCGTCCGGAGAAGCAAACACACACCAAGAAAACAAAATGTCAAAAGATACGTCAAATCAAATTTGTTCAACATTTTTATTTTCAGACCTTTGTGAAAGTTGAGTGCGCAAATAAATTAAAGAAAAATGAATGTTTTTGAGATGTTTAGTGAATTAATTTCATCTTCATCATCATCGTCTTCGTCAGATGATGAATTTGTAACACAAAATTTCTTAACAAGTAGTGTGAAAAAACAAAAAGTATCAAAGTTCCTGGACGTAGTTGCTAGCTATTCCGAAGAAGAGGTCTTTGAATCTGATTTTTAGGTTATAGTTGGGTTTTAATAAATTTTATTTTGAAAATAGTTCCGTGAAAACTTCAGACTCAAGAGAGGAACAACCTTGATTTTAATAGAGAAGTTTTCTCAGTCGAGCCATTTCAAAAAAAAAACATTGGTTGTGGAGGAAAAAGGATGTAAGACATAGCAATAGTATATAAACAAATTTTGTTTAGGTTCGCTGGCAATAAAAATTCTTATAGAGAAGTGGCAAATTTATTCGATGTGTCCATATCATCAGTTTTCAGGGCAATGACTAATGTTCTGGAATTTATGTTTGAAATATCAGAAGAATTTATAAAATTTCCCAGAACAAGTAAAGAAAAGCTTGAAAAATCATCGAAATTTGAGCAGGTAAGATATTTACCCAGTTCACAGTGCTAGAATCATTGTTAAAATTTATTTTATCTTAAAGATTTCAGGTTTCCCAAATATTATCGGATGCGTGGATGGATGTTACATTTATACAAGAAAACCTGCAAATAATATACGATCAACATATATAAACCGACATGATCTTCTTTCCCTCATATTTCAAGGAATATGTGATGCTGACTTAAGGTTCATAGATGTGTTTGTTGTTCGCCCAGCAAAATTCATGATGCACGAATTTTCGAGTTGTCTTTTATTAGTAAAGAGTTACCGCAAATATGTGGATTTTAGTTTCACATTTTGGGAGATGCAGCCTATCCTTTGAGAAATTATCTTCTGACCCCATATAGAAATGTTGGAAATATGACCAACAAGAAAATTATGTACAACAAAAAGCTAAGCCAAACGCGAGTCAAAATTGAAAACTCTTTTGGTTTGTTAAAAACGCGTTTTCGTCAGCTTATGCGTCTTGATTTCCACACAGTCGAAAGAATGTGTAAATTCATTTTGGCATGCTGTGTTCTTCACAATTTGTGCGTCGACGAAGAAGATGATTTGAACCTCCACGAAAAGGAAATAAAGCAAAAAATCAATATCGAAAAATGAACAAGCTCACAAGTTCGAAATACAAATACAAACTGTAATAATGAGCTCCTTAATTTTTATATCCGCCATTACTTGCAGTTGTTGAAATTGTGGAATTGCCACCAGATTTTACAACTCAGCAATTGGAAGAAATTAAAAGAAATAACATTGCAGATGGTTTTAAATTCCATTGTTTTAATTTTTCATTTTCATCATTTTGTACTTAAATATAAAAATTCATAAAAATATAAACAAAAATAAATAAATCCATTAAAAATTAAATTATTAAAATTAAAATGCAAAAAAATCAAAAATTTAAAAAAATAAATAAATTCATTAAAAAAAAAATAATAATTAACAGAAGGACACAAGACATGAATTAATTTTCGTCACGCTGTTTTTGTAGGATTTGCGCCAACGCATTTCCTAGTTCAGAAAATTTTGCCAATCTTTCCTTGTGGCCACTTTCTTTGTTTTCTTCTTTTTGTAAATGTCTCCTCTCCTTATCCTTGATGAGTTTCACAACCATGAACCATCCTTTCAGCGAGACATTTTTGTTTCTTTCGTTTTGGGTTGCTATCTCTATTTCATCGTCCGAATCCTTCCGAACATTGGGACGGTTTGGAGAAATATTTTCTTGTGGTGTGTCCTTATCTCTGGGCCTATTTTTGTTTGATGTCGACTGTGAAGCGATGAACATATTGCTACTTGACGGGGATTCCTTTGAAGTCGAAAGGGGGACGGTTATTTCGCTCGTTGATTCCTTCGATGAAGTTTGTGGGCATTTTTTTCGAACGATCTTATTCGGTCCAACAAAAACTTCCGGCACAATGGAATTATTTATTTTTATTATTTTCTCCATCACCGTTCCATACGGCACTTCTTGTCTTGTAGACCCGCTTGTGTAGTTGTTTACTACCATCCGTCACACTTTCTGCATTACAGTTTTGTATCTCCCTTCCACCTGATCTACCGTAATATACTGCCCAATTTGTTTGGACATTTGCTCCGCAGTGAAACCCCACATTGCTTTTTTATTTCTAAAAGGCTGCATTGGCCCAACGAGTTTACAGTTTTCCGCGTAAAACTCTAAAATTAAATGGGTTTGCTCGTCGGACCACTTAAAAATTTTAAAAAAATATATATGTAATAGGTATCATTCAAAAATTATATCCTGAGTTTCAAATAACGATATGTACACCTGTAACATTGGAATTGGATGGTTCTGCTCAGTGGCGTAGATAGGGGGGGATCAGGGGGATATATCCCCCCCATTGGGATCGATAATTTTTCAACATAACCAGTTCCAAACGAGTTAAAGAAACGCACTCTGTCATTAGTATCTACTCACAATACCAACATTCTATGCGGAAACAGCAAAATTTCCAAACAAGTGATATATTATTAAAAATATGTCTAATTTAATAACAGTTTGACAAGCCTTAGATGTTTACTTAAAGGATCGTTTGAATGGTTAGGCTGCTTTAGCTATTCATTCACCTATAACAGCAGACGAGGTTATAAGTGTTCTATCTTTAAAGACGATAAAAAAAACTTCTAATCCATTTTAATGAATTGAATTTGAATTGCATATCTTCCTCTTTGTATGTGCCATCCAATGTTTTTGTCAAGAGACTTGCAGAATTGTAGGTTATAGATCTCAAGTCGCAACCTTCTCTTCTTAAGAAACTAAATTTCTTCTTCTTATGTTTTATGTATTTTCTACCGATTAACTTTTATTGCGAACGTTCTTTCTTGTAGGTAGACTGAATCATAAGTGTATTAAAAAAAAAAAACTTTCGAAAGTATAAAATATCTTATCTAACATCTTAAGGTTTTTGTTATTTTTGACCTATGGCCAAATTATTTGGTAAAAATATTTTGATAGTATTATTTATCCTACATATCTATCAATGTCAACAGGTTTTACCCTACTACGGATTGGTCGTTTTGTATTTGAACTCGCATATGTGACATTAGTGTCAATGTTTTTACCTATCTCCACAAACTTGAAGACTTCAAACTCGTGTTAATTTCTCGATCAGGTATAGATCGAGGATTATCAGGTTAAGTTTTTCTGAAATTTTCTGCCAAAAGTATCAAAGCACTAGCAAACAATTGTTGATTTCCACGTATGTAATTCTTTTATTGTTCTAATAAATGCTTCCAATGATTTCTTGTTGGCCATTGGACACACATTACTAGTGGTGGAACTTTTGCCATTCTAGGCTTTTTGAGATGTTGCATTGGATTTTCGTTGGCTTACATGTTTACGTGTTATAAGAATAATAATAACCTCAGACCTGTCTTGTTCTTTTTTTTTTTTTTTTTGAGATGTTAAACACGTTTTACGGATGTCGGCAGCCACCAGTCTGTCCTAAACGCCAACTTAATCTTTTATCATTCTTAATAATTGCTGATAAAATTTCTTTTGCTTTGTTTTCTCTAATCTATTTGCTTATATGTTTATCAAATTATACCTCTTTTTAACCGCGACCGTTCAAATGCCAAAAATTTAACAAATCTACCAATAGTAGTTATGTACTTCATTTTTTTTTATTAATGTTTCCCAAAATTAAAGCTTTGTCGAACTGTCAAAATTTCATTCACTTTCAATTTCAAAACATTCCTTCAGTCCTACAAAAAAATCAAAACATATCTACAGCGCCACGGAAGAGATAAATAATTCTTTATATTGTAGCGACACAAGGCGAATTGTCAAATTAACTTCAGCATTCAGAACAGAACTTAAGTTTGCTCGCTGGACTCACTGAACGCAACCATGTCCCATCTAGAGGATCACTTAGTTTTTGGAACGCACTCCAATTTTACCAAGCATCTACATAAGGTAGCCTGATTCGTTTTTTGAATTAACGCAGTGTTGCCAGATTGGTGGTTTTTCCAACCAAAATGGTTGGAAATCATCTGTTTGGTGGTATAAATAGTGGTAAAAAAATCATGGTGGTATTTTTGGTGTTTTTTTTTTCACTATTCAGTAGCCACTTACTAAGCCAGCATAGCGAAATTTCGATTTTCAAACAACAACAATTTGGATTGCAGTCGATAAAAAGGCCTGTAAAAAAATTACAGTTGTGCCGGCGAAAGAACTTTTGTTTTAATATACACTTTGTCGTTTAAAAAATTCGAATTCGTTTGAATACAGATGAAATTTAGAAACAGTTCTAAATGAAAAAATTCCATATGGAATTTCCATCTGTAATTTCCATATGGATTCTTAATACGTTTACATGATTTGTATAATATTTCATAAGGAAATGGTGACAGTCCATATAGAAAATCCATGTCGTGTAAAGCACGCTTACGTGAATTTAATGATCTGAGTTATGAACTCTCTTAGGTTGAAATTTTTTGTATTTTTTTTTTTAGTCTGAGAACGACGTTTCATGTTACAATTGCCATACAAATTGAATTCGACTTTCGACGGATAAAGTGATTTGGAGAGTTTTATTCGCACTTGATTACTGCGCTGGGTACTGAGTAATGAAAAAAAAACATGCCAACCAATTCAACCATCCGTCAGCCTTCATTGCCTTATACTCTTTTGCACTTCATTAGTACAAGAGCAAATACTCGCCGTGTAAAGGTGCAATGTAAAGGCATACGTACTCATTCATATAAAAATAGTGTTAATTTTTTCATTCAGAGATCTCATAACATTTAGAGCCAGTTCTTTGCGCTCGGCCAAATTTGACTGAACAAAAAGAGCAAAACTGAAAGAAATCTTAAATAGTATACATCTAATTCAAAACAAGAAGGACTGTCTACAAAATAATAACTATTATTACTATATTATAATATTATTTATTAACAAGAAGAAACCTCACGATTTACTGCATAAAAAGCAAGTGACATTTATTTCCCCAGATTGTTCAAAAAGTGAATCTGCTAGCTCAGAGCTCTTTTTGTTCAGACCCTGTTCGTTCTGTTCCCTCTGAACGAATATTTGAAAAAGCCTATAATTTCATTTAGGATTTCTGTTTTGTCGCACGCAACTGTTTTGACATCATCTTTACAATGTGAAGCTATGGGAATTGATGTGCTCGAGTGAATAAATGCCACTTATTTTTGCAAGTTGTTCAAAAAGATACGTTTATTTAATTTCTCCTCGGATTTACCGACATGGTGGTTATTTTTTTTCGTCTAGTACAAATATAGTGGTTTTATTTTGTTAACATAGTGGTATTTTCAAAATCTCATCTGGCATCACTGAATTAACGAGTCATTCGTTTTTTGATTGTCACAAAGAAAAGACTGCCACTGCCGCCGCCCGAATCTAATTTAATTTTCGTTTAGAAATAAAAAGGTTAACTTTTATTTTAAAACAAGAACTTCGATTTCGAGAATATTATATGCGAATAAAATATATTGTTAAAGAAAAAGAAAGTGTTTGGTTGTGTGCTTAGAGCGTGCACTAAGCACATCGGTCGGAATAGACACAATACTCCACAAAATTATTAACGGTTTCGTTAATAAATAAAATTAGGTAGGTAAATCTAATTTCATTCAAAAGCGATAGGTTCGTTCGTTTGGCAGCCCCGGCGAACTAGGCTGCTTATCGCTGCCCTGAGTTTTTTCACACCTAACGCATTAGAAGTTCGGTTTTTTTCCCTGTGTTAAACAGAAACAGCTGAATTGACCAGCTTCGAACCCAAAATTCTTGCCCCAAAAAAACTTGTGCACTCCCGGTGTGAGCACTGAATACACATCGAAAAGAGTGACACCGAACAGCTCAGTGCAAAATCAGAGCACTCATCGAACAAACCTTATGATATTTTGACTTCTTCGCCCTCTTCTGTCTTGCCTTTTTCCATGTAATAAAAATAATATGTAAATCTGTATCTTAAATTGTTTTCGATTTGACGTTAATGTCGAGCAAATTTGAAAACTTGTATATTGATCAGTTTAGTTTATATTTTGGTATAGTGGGAAAAGTATCATTTTTAAACATTTGCACCATTTGCGATCGGAAAAGTATACATTTTGTGTGGTCTAAACCATCTACCCTCATTCCTCTTTAGTTTATAGAAAAACTTAAGAAAATCGGTCAAGCGGTTTGGCCGGTTAGCGAACAAGCACAAAAATAAACTGTACTTTAATATTATATAGATTTATACTAATTCATATTCAAATCGATCTATCCCCCCCATAGCCAAAAGCTATCTACGCCACTGGTTCTGCTCTCACTGCATGTGGAGTTTCAACGACGCTCCTTTGCAAATTAAACTCCGAAGCAACGTCCTCAAACGCTGCTAAAAAATACTCCTGAGCTGAAACACATGAATAATAATTTTTGCTACCGATCCTTTAGATATAAAAGCAAAAATACTTACTGGACATATCTTGCAGCACAATTTTTCTATCCTGCTGTAAGACTTCTTCGAAAATAAGTTGGAAATTATTTGCCATTTTTATTCTTCCAAACACGAACCAAACCACTCAACGAAAACAACTGTAAACAAACTATTACAGTAAACCGTAAATGAGCCTATCGAAAATGTTTTCACGCACACAAAAGCAAAATGTCAGAATGAAATTATAACCCGTTCCATTGGAGGAAGAAAAAAGAAATGTCAAAAGAAGACCAATGGAAAACGACATCAATTACGGACGGCTCAACTTTACTCAACGCTAACAGCAAAGCAGCCTTGTGTTTTGCTCTTTAATTTTGGTTTTGATTTATGTATATTTCTTGTTCCTATTTGGGAGTTGAAAAAAAAGTCGAAAATCAAATTCGTTAGGTATTTATCTTTTTTTTTAGATAATGGAAAGTATTGGACTCTTGAAAAATCAAACCGAGGATTTGATCAAGCGGCTTGAAAGGATGTTTCGATCGAGTGATTTCCGTAGATTCAATTGTCCGTTCCCTATTTCGTATTGAGTACACTAAATTGACAAAACCCACATTTTAAATAAATTTCGTAGCCGTCTTCTGTTACTTCATATTGGTGGATTCATTTTTAGTCCAAACGGCTATACACGTTACTTTTTCTTATCTCTTATCCTAAGGTTTCTTACCCTGCGGCCACACGAGCAAGTTCTGGCTTGCCAGTAGCCTACATATATATTATTTGTCAAATCTGTATCGGTGTACTTGGTGTGACGTAGGTGGCAAAAAACTTGCTAGTCAACTTGCCAGCAAGTTCACATATTTTTTTCCATTTCAACGATTTTTACAAGCTTACCTGCTTTTAACATCCAATTTGGAATTTGAAAGATGTCGGCATTAAAAAAGAAATTAAAATCCTCGCTTCAACTAATATTCTCATTTAATTTTGTTCATTTTGATACATTTGGCAAAACCTGTCAAATTTCTTGCCCGTTTTACCACTGTACACAGAATACAGGTATTATATCCCGATTTCTTCCCCAAAAGTTCGCGCATATGTCACATTTCGATTTCAGAGACCTAAATGTCAAAACCAACAAAATTGTTGTTGTCTTATCGCATTCTTTTGTGCCTTTCGCGATATGTCACATTTCAGAGACCTAAATATCAAATCAAAACAAAAATTGTTGTTGTCTTATCGGCTTTCTTTTTGTGCCTTTTCTCACTTCTGTCATCTTGGTCTCGGACAGATGCGCAATATAATACCTTATATTTTGTGTACTGTGCGTTTTACTTGCTGTTTTACTGGCTTGAAAATCGCAATTTATGTTCCTGGCCAGTACTAAAGCCAGTACTAAAGTTTGAATGTGTGAGTAAAACATTTGATTGTATGCCAACTTGCTAGCCAGAACTTGCTCGTGTGGCCGCCGGTTATCAAACCTTTTTCCTGTTCTTCTGTTCGCCTAATAAATAAAAGTGCCCGGAATGACATTTAATTCCGCCTGAACTGAATGCTCACAATAATTTAAATCTTTTTTTTTTATGAAAAATGAAAGAACACGACTTGCACTTTTAAATAATACAAACTTTATTGAACAAAAATAAATGCGTGGACAAGCACGAGGAACTTCCAATTTATAATACAAAATGTCCGTGAAATGTTCTAGAATCTAGAGTAAAGTGTTGCCTGATGTAGCAAATTCATTTTGATTGAAGGTTGGTCGCGTTCAATTTCACATTCTATTTTACTTTCGAACATGAACTTTTTTACGCCCGAAACTCACAATAGGAGAAACGAAAAAAAAGGATTTTTTTCGGGTGGAATGCTGTTCACGTGAAACTCACAATAAGGCTGAATGTTTCCTTGACGAAACAGATAAGATGAATAAAATAAATGTTACAATCGGAACTCTTGTATGATCGTAAGTTTCTACGAACGGATACGACGAAAAGGTGTCAACAAAAATTTATTTGTGAACAAATACATAGGAGAAAGTGCGAACAAAGTTTTTCACGACTGATTTTTCGAATCTGTTAGACTTAACCCTAAAGAACCAAAACGATAACGTTTCCTTTTTTCTTCTTCTTCCACGTTCTTTTGATCTCCATGGTGAGGAAGCGTTAAGGCCAATTGAGCATCTCGTTTATCCCTCACTCTCTGGCCTGAAATATTAAGAAACCATTCTTGTTTCATCAGCATATCGTGAAAGTTCTTTCCTCCAATAAATAATTGAATTGGTTGATAGCAATAAATGTCTAATTTGGAAATTCCATTTGGTAGTGTGTCCAGTTGCAATTCTGCAGTTTTAAAAATGCCATCGATGAGCAAAATTGCGTGCAGCATATAAAACAAACCACAGCAAAGAGATGTGATACTTTGTTTTTTGCTTATTGCAAAAAATGGATGAACAGATTCTTGATAGTCAGATAAGTACATAAGATGAAAGTCCCTTTCCGCATGATACATGGAAAATACTGACGATAGAAGAAAAAAGAACGACGCTGTGCTTGTTACAATTGCTTCGATTCGCCATGATGGTCGTAAGCCAGAGCTGATGCCGACGATGCCAATTATTGAAATAAACGTGAATCCAAAAAACGTTCCACAAAAATACATCTGGTGTGGAAAAGGTTGTAAGTCATCGAGCAATCCTTCAATGTGTAAGGCCATGCACATTGCACCAAGCATTGTTTCAATGACCTTAAAGAAAAACCACACTACTTCCATAATTTTTCGTTTTGAGAGAAGAAATTTTGAAATTGACAAACGGAGTGTTAAAGATTTCAATGTTTTGTTTACTGTTTTTTTTTTTTTTTTTTGTTCTTATGTATGAGTGATTTTTAATGAATGGAAATTGAATGAAATGGTAATCTTTGTCAAAAAGAATGCTGAATTTTTATCTTCATTTCATTAAAATCAAAAAAAAACTTTTAGGATCAACAAATTGTCAAAAGAACTGGATCCTAAAAGGCTGCAACACGATGTAATACAAAATTTGAAATCAATCGTTAGGCTGCAGCAGTGTAGGCAAAAACGATAAGCCAGAGAGACAGGCCGAAAAATGCATTGAATAAGATTATACATATATGCGTGAGTGAAGCAACAAAAATGTCTGATGATGTCCATATTTGGGGTATGTGCTGTCAATTTTTGGGGTATGTGCTGTCAAACTTTTACTGTGTTGTCAGTCGAGCTCAGGGGTGTATTATTTCTGTTCGGTAAGGCGCTGCAATTCGTTGAGTTCCCGTGGTGTGCACGGTTGTTTTGAATAGTTGTTCCATCGTGTTTCGAAAATACTTCTTTCCCCTTGTCAATTTTTGAGTCTCTGTCTATTGGGAATTATATCTTCAAGAATTTGAATGCTCTAAAATACATACCTTGATAATTTTGAAGATTTCCGAAAGCTGAATGGAAAAGTGGATAGAAATTCTTAAATTGGATGGAATAAATTCTAAGTCCGTTGTTTATTCAAAACACTTTCACGAAACTCTTTCACTCACCGATTTTTCATAGTTTGATGGCGTTTTTAATGGGAATCTGGAAGTTAAAAAAAAAAGCAATATGAATGGGATCAATTGGGCAAAAGTGACAGTTCTGTTAAAATCAGAATGCTTCTTTTTAGATTCCAGATTGCCAAAAAACGCCATGAAACGTTTATGGTGCATCAATCCCATAAATTATACTTTTGTGGAAATCCGAAGAATTACCCTAGCGAACCGCTGCTGCTTCGGTTTGGCAAAACAACTGAGTTCAAAACTCCTCACCCGAAAGACCAAGTGTCTGCTATACAAAACTGTTTTAACCAGTCATACTCTACGGCGCGGCGCCGAGTGCTGGACGATAAGTAAAAAAATGGGAATTGATATTAGGCACTTTCGAGAGAAAAATTCATCGACGGATTTTCGGTCCCGTATGCGACGATGGCGAATGGAGAAGAAGTTTCAACCGAGAACTGGACGAGCTGTACCAAGATGTGGATGTAGTCCGAATGGTCAAGAAAAGACGACTACTTTGGCTCGGCCACATCGAGCGAATGGACGACAACGCTCCAGCCAAGAAAGTTTTCTCATCCCAGCCCCCTGGTTCGAGACGGCAAGGAAGACCGAGCCTCCGGTACAAAGACCAAGTGACTGCGGATGCCAGGGGCTCGATTGTGGGACCTGTCACATTCGACTTGCTACGTATTTCCTTATTAACAAATTCGCAGCGGAGCGAAAAAAATTCTCCCAATATTCCAGTGATTTAACACTTTTGGGTTGACTATTTCTTCCAATATTACAGTTAATAATAGATATTAAACACTCTTTCGCCTGTGAATCCGCCAACAAAAAGCTGTCGGATTTCATCTCGCTTTCGAATTCGTTAATTGGTCGACTTCAAATGGAAGAAGGCGAAAGCGAAAGCAATACATAATTGAAAAATGTTAAACTCGTTAGCAAACCGATTTGCCACGAATCCCATAATAAGGCCCAGAGCGCTTGGTTTCGACGACTGATAAGTGCATGCGAGGGACCGATCACACTGGAAGGCTGCAATATCTCAGGCTGAGATCCATCATGGATTGTGAGCCAGATAAGTAAGTAAGTAAGGTGCTTATTTTATAAAAGCTTATCAGAAAGATGTCGCATTTTCGATATATCGATTAATTTGACTGAATTTCTGTAGAGCGGGTACAACGTTCCGCTGTTCGGATAGTTTAAAATAAATTCGAAAGAATCGTGAATAAAAAAACCGTTCCACAAAAATATGATGTGGCTGCGAGAAAATATGAAAGATGCGTATGTTTTTCATGTCCATGTATTTATTTGAGAAAGAAACAAAACTAAATTATACACTGATACTGGTTCTCCAGTGGGATTTTTTTCTTGACGTTTCTTCTACTACCTCCAATGGATCGAGTGATGATGTATGTGCCATTCTTAAAACGATTCTGTTTTCAAAATCAGAAGAGTGTTGCTCTTCTCAGAAGCATTGCGTCCAATAATTTTCAATTTTTGGATCTGTCAAAGTTAAATGTTCAAGTGACAGATGACAGCTCACTTTGTATCCCACTGTAGCAAGGGAATTTTTTTGTTTATCTAGGACACGACCCTGGGTAGAAGAAGAGGGAGGGTCGTTATTTACTGGCCAGATTTGAATACTTACGAGAAAGACCGTTGTGCTTCTCAGCCGATAGTGCGGGCCAATGGTAAGGAAGAATCGTTACATAATCGGCCCAATCGAGGTAACTGTCAGAGCGGAATTTGCTCCGATTGCCTCCGAATCGGAGACATTTTGCCTGTCGGAGAGCTACCTCGAAGCAAAATTCGGAGGAATTACCTCGATAGGGCCGAATAACAATGAGGTGATGGGCTAGGTAGGAAAAGGTACAGTAGATCGACGATTTTTAACATCGTCATCGGTGCGATTGGTACTAGGCAAAAATCACATATCACAAATCAAAACCCAAAGGAAAAGTAGTGAGGGTGGTCGTAGTGCTACATTCATTTAACAACGTATAGTTTGTGACCGGTAGATCAAGTAACGAATAAAAATTGTGTTCGAGGATAAAATAGCTGAGGTATAGCTAGCTTAAATATTATTTTCATCCGTTTTACTATAAGCGCATAAAGGTGAGTGTGTGAAGAAATCAATTAGGGCGATATAGTGATGTTTTTTTTTGTATAACCAAATTAGGGTCAATTTTTGGGTGGACGCAATCTAAGCTAGAGCCGAAGAACAAAAACCGGTCGGTAGCATAAAGTGACTTGTAGATGTTGGAGGGAGAGCCGCGCTGTGGAAGAAGTTTTTTGTACGGAAGCCGATAAAAAAACAAAAGAATTGCATAAGCAAAGGAAAGTCGCAGCCTCCGGTATAGAAGTGCTTTATTAACGCGTATCTATCGATTTGAGACCATTTTCAACTTTAAATTCAGAATCCGGTAAAGGAAAGTAGAGCCAAAAACTCAGTTGAGAATTCCTTATTGTTCTATTTTAAAAATCTTATTACAACTATACGGGGAGTGTTAGCTAACGTGGAGTAGGTTTCAAGTGTGTAGGCGACGAGTGCCTAGGCAGCGCGACGGCGACGACGACGACGGCGACAGTGCGCGCGTGACGCAAGATTTTGCTTCTCCCCTCGTATACACACGCATAAGTGTTCTGTGCAGGTAGGAACTGGGGATCGTAAGCCAAGCCCTGGATTGGGCAATGGTAAAGCCCCTCATTTTCGTGAACCGACTCTTAGGTGGAGTTAGAGATAAGCCATTAATTAGCGTAATTTTTGTTTACTCTTAAAATTATTTCTAGTTAAATTTTTGTATTTGTTAGTATCATTTCATTGCGTTAAGTTAACTATCTCGTTCTTTTGGTTGTTTTTTTGGAGAAATAAATTGAATGTGAATTACAAATGAATCCTAGAATTTCTGTTCAGCTTCGAATCTTTTCATTTTTCGTTCATGTCTGAGATCTTTGTCATCATGAAGTGGTGAGTCAATTTGAAGGAGGTGCGGTAAGGTAAGCGGGTTTTCAAAGGGGTAGTATGTGAGTCCACCACTGACTTGACTGCAGATTTGGGGAATCCGAGACTCCGGTCGAATGGATTCCAGGCTGGGAGGGAACGGGTCAAACCGTGACGTCATGAACGGTGTCCGAGGGCGAACAAGCGGTGGTGGTGTACTTTTTTTTAAATTCTAGCGTTCTAAGGCATGATTTATGTTTTTGGAAAGAGGTGAGGTCCAGCTACGGTGGCAAGAACCCCCATCCGACGAGAATAGCTGAGCAACGCAAGCATGCCGCAGCTACCGTAGCGGACATTCATTCCATTCTCCGATTCCGACCGAGCCCCTCTCCTGATGGTTCCTTTCTCATCCGTACCTCTCCTACCCATACCCTCACTATTGCCTCGTTTCAAATACATCTGATTTAGAAGGAGTTAAAGGTCCCTCAATGTGGAAGACCATACGTAGAAAACCCGAATCACACTCCTTCCATGTTTTTGTGATTTGTAAGAAGAAATTTCGACAAACGGAGTGTTCAAAATCTTTAATTTTTGTGTTTTGTACATGAATGATTTTAAGAATGAGTTAAACTGCTAGCTGAATTTAATGAATCAAAAATAGCAAAATGTGGCTTTTAACAAAAGTTTATATAATTACAAGAACTTTATTTCTTTAAAGCTATGCCGAAAGTAAATCAGTTGGGTGATGTATTTCTCTTTGGTGTCGATGGTGGCAAATCCATAGTTTTGCATACCCAACCAGCAATATCGACTTCTTCAACTTCAGCTTTTCGAATCCAAGCATGATTCTTAAATAAAATAGAAAAAAAAAACAAAAAACAATTAAAAACGATGGAGGAGAAATAGAAATGTTGGTACGTACCAAAAGCGTTTTGAGATCGGCTCTTTCGTCTGGGTTCTTCTTGAGGCAAATATCGACAAAGTTTTTGAAATCATCAGAAAAAATATTGTGCTCCAGTTTGGGTGGGGGTTCATTTACTATGTAATCTAGGAGCTCGAAAATAGCCATGTTTTTAGGCTCTACTGTTGCTTGGTTACCCTCTTCGGTATTTTCATCAAATATCGCCTTAAGAGTATTTGCATCTGGTGGAGGAATGGGATACATACCAATAGCCATTTCGACTAATGACAAACCAAGTGACCAGATATCGGATTGAACAGAGTAATGAGTGCCTTGCAACCGTTCTGGCTTTAAATTGAAATTCAGTTAGTTTACAGGAATTAAATAGCCATTTACAAGATTACTCACCGACATATAACTGCGCGTGCCAACAAATGAATTCGCCATTGAATCAATTAACTGGCCAGAAACGCCAAAATCACAGATTTTTATCTCACCACTACTGTTGACTAAAATATTACTTGGTTTTACGTCTCTATGCATTATCGCATGTTTATCGCGTAAATAACTCAATCCTTTCAGCACAGCTAAGGTTATTTTCCCCAAAATCGACTCTGGTATTCGCCCAGCCCGTTTTAATATAAGATCAAGTGATCCGCCATCCATGTATTCCATGCAAATGCTTATTTCACCATCGCTATAGAACGCTCCATAGAATCCGACAATGTGTGGGAAATTGCATTCGTGCAAGACTTTCAATTCTCTGATAATTTGCTTTTTAATAGCCGGCTTCACTTCCAGGTGAATTAATTTGCGGGCCATTATTAGTTGAGTTGGAATGTGTCTAACTTTCATAACAACACCTCCGTTTCCGGATCCTAATTCGCCGAGTTTCTCCAAGTCTTCATCACTTAGTTCACCGATTTTTTCCTTTTGGCTAAGGAACACTTTGATACGCTTCCTAGCGGTATCATCCATTTCGAGTTCTTCGAGTGTTTCGGTGAGGGCTTCAATGCTATTCTTTGGTTTCCCCAGCAAGCTATGTTTTCTTTAATATTAGTTTCAAATGAATTCACGAAGAAAACAAAATAAAAACAAAAGAAAAAGAAAAAAAGACAAATTGCCAAAGGCAAAAACAATAATGAAAATCAATCAACTAAAAACTCAAATCAATTCAAGATGAATTAAATTAAATAAAAATATTCTATTGCAAGAAAGTACTTACTCGGTGCCAGATGGTGTTTTGAAGGGGGGTGTTGGAACCACCTGCTGGGCTGTAGAATCAACTGATCCTGGTGGTAATGTAAGGTTCAACTTGTTTTTCGACATCCTTCAGTCTTCTGAAGTAGGTATTGTATATATACTAGATTATGAGTATAAAACGGACACTTATTTTCGTATGGATCACAGAACATTCAAGAATAAACCAATGTAAATTCTAATTCATTTAATAGAAATGGTCAATTTAATGAATTCGTTGGACTAATAACATAGGAAAAGGTTTCTGGGGTAAAATTGAAAAACTATTAGAATTCGTGAGCTGCCCAGCCCGTTAATACTTTTCAAGTGACTCGTCTTTAACTTTGTTCTCTGTGATGTTTTATTTTTTTTGTGTCAGCCATAGATGCAACTGTCAAATTAGTAGTTGTCAAATGTTTAGGTTTAGTTCTGTTTCGGTGATATGAATTTTTTATGTCGTGTGCGAATTCAGTTGACTTGACGTTTTGTTAAATTTTGACACTTCGTGTAAAATAAGATCTGTAATTTTTATGGCGTTTTTAATTGGCAATCTGGAAGTTAAAAAAAGCAATCTGATCGCGTTCAATGGGGCAAAAGTCACAGTACTGATTCTGAAAAAAAGGAGAATTCCCTTCTGATTTTAGAACCAGAATGCTTCTTTTAAGATTCCAGATTGCCAATTTAAAACGCCATTAGACTAGCTGCAGAGCATGGTAAAATATGACACTGTTGGGCACAGATGACTTTAAAAGGGAGATGTTAAACCAAGCAGTCAAAATGACAATGCCTACAAGCTATGGTTCAATTTTTCTGCAAGAGTATGCGTGTTTTTACCAATACTATCTCAGTTGAGCAAGCCACCTCATTTTTGTTACTGTTTTTTCTCATTTATTCACATACACGAGCAAAATAAAATTAGCGGTATCCGGAGGTAAAACGTAAGTCAGTTTCATACCTCTTTTTGTCTCTGGTATTGGGTAAATTTAACCAGTATTTTTAACCAAATTTATTCAATTCGCACATGGCCTTAATTCGAATTATAGACGGCTTACGGCTACACTAATCCCAGTATTTATCGATTTGTACTTCCCTTGATCCCCCATTGGACGTGTTCAGTTTGTTGTTGGATAGCCTATCTTTAGCGTTCCCTTAGGGATAACTATAATGAACGGAACGTGCCCTAAATAGCGGATTGCTCCGTTTCGCCAATGTTCATTCAGTTTTGCTTACGGACGTAAACTGCGCTCACCATCGCTTTTTACGGACGAAAATTTGTCAGCAGCTGACTAGTTTTATTGATTTTTCTGTAGAGGAATACGATTTGTTGTTGTTTTCAGGTAATTAATTTCTTGAAATTGCTTGTTTGTTGCATGGTGTCGCAAGTGATCACATGGCAGTTCGGAAGCGAGCGTTTCGTTCGGTTCTGACACTAGGTTCCGCTTGATTCCGCTCATTATAGGTAGCCTATTACACTTTATGGGTTTCTATATGGACTGTCACTTTTTATTTTCAAATGAATCGTTCAAAAATGGAACAGATTGTTCCCTCATTAACGATCCTGGAAAAGTAGGTGTTAACTACAACCAGTGGAAATCGTCAAAATTTTTGACATTTCTTTCAAATAATAAAATAATTTTCTTTATTCTTTCTTTCTTTCTGCTCTGTCATTTATCCAATACTTACTTATTTTTTCTTTTATTTTCACAATTTTGAGCATAGGCTCTCTTCAGATGTAAAAAGAAAAACGCCTCACGACCGCAAGCATTGACACAATATATATGGACTTCTAGTTACCAACTTCACGCGTGTTCCAGAGTAAAGAGCGCTATTGGTTTTTTGTGGCCAAAAATATAACGATTCCAGCTGTAAAGAATCAACGAAAACAAAAACATAAGCAAGATGTCGCTGTTTTCTTGATTTTTTTGGCTAAAGAAAATATACAAAACTAGCTGACCCTGCAGACTTCGTACTGCCTCAATCGATTTATTTATACTTTTTCTTTCCAGTTTCCCTTAAACCAATGAGTTTCCCGAGTCGAAAACCCATTTTGAAATTTACCAGTTTTCCATTTTAAATTTTCCAGTTTTCTTCTTGAAAACCAATGCATCCACAATTTCATGCAATTTTTCATCTGAAAACCAATGAGTTTTCCGAGTTTTTCATCGAGAACTTTCTATTTTTCCATTCGAAAACCCACTTTGAACCAAAAAATTCCAAGCAAAAAAAATCTAGTTTTCGAGCTTTGTTTGGTTTTTCCAGTTTTCCCACTCTCCCATGAGGTTTTTCCAATTTTTTTTTTCACAAAAATCATCACAGAATACCACAGTATCAACCATGAAAATTTCACAAATATCTGTTGGGCCATTTCGGAGTCCATAAGAGACATACAAACAAACACACATCCATTTTTATATATATAGAGATAGAGATAATTAAAAGTGAACATAAATTTGTTTTGTTTTTATAGAACGGTCAAATGTAGCAGATAACGTTCGTTGTTTTTTCAATTATTTGAACTCAAACATATTTCTTGGGACTAATTTGGCCACTTCGAACCAATGGCGCTGCTGTAGCTTGTACCTTTTTTCTTCGCATGAAATGTATGGAAATGACAAATGACTAGCAGTCCAAAAATATTATGTTTGTTCGATGTAACCAGCCCCGGGGCGCTCCGGTGCTTGTCACACTGTGAACGGAGTTGTCAAAAAACCGAAAAATTTATCTGGGTTTGGTTTCACATCGAACACGTTTGTAGTGCTCCGTGTTTTTTTCTCTGTGTTGTATAGCAACAGCTGATTCGAACAGCTCCGAAATTCTCGCCCCGAAAAAAACTTGGGGCGATTCAGAGCGCTCCCGGTGCGAGCACTGAATACACATCGAACAAGGGGGAAATGCACCGGGGCGAAAAAAGAGCGACATCGAACAGCTCAGTGCGAAATCAGAGTGCCACAGAGCGACCCAGGGCGCACATCGAACAAACCTAATATGTCAATGACCGCAAGTCCTTACTCTACGTAACATAACGTATTTTACTTCGCGTCAATGACAGCTACTTCTTATATCGTAGATCGTAAATTCATCGAATCTCGATGCATATGTCATCGAAGAAAATTTTCTTCTCAAAATTGTTCCTTAAAATTTGTCTATGTCTGATAAATTCAAGTTTTCTTAAAAACAAATTTAATTAATTGAAAACAATATACTTCCATTCCAAAAATTAAAAACAACAAGTCACAAATAAAAGAATAAACAAAAACGCTAATGAACCGAATAAATAATGTCGAATAAATGGATTAATCGTAATGAAATTGGTGGCATCTTACGCAAAAGCCATTCGGGTACAGCAAACCCCGAGGCAAGGCAAGTGGATTTGCTTGTCTTTGGCTATGCATGCAAGATATTCCGAGACGATGCTAAAGCTCGTGAAATCGATCAAGGAAAACATTTAATTCCGTGGATGGGCGATACGAATCTTAAAATTGACAGGTTAATATTATATTTTACGCAAAAATCAATATATTTTGGAGACTACCAAACTTAATTTTTTTGTTCATAGCTTCATAGAATAATTAAGATTTTTATTTATTTTAATATTCGACGAACATGCATGGACACCTAGACTTGGTGTACGAAGTGAATTTGAAAAAAAAAAAAGTTGCGTGCTTTCAGTTTGAAGGAATTGTGTGAAGTTTTTGATTGGTATTCCTTAGGATCAAGGTGGACTCTTACGTGTATGTTACCTTCAAATTGTCCTTATTTATGTGTTCAGAAAATAGCAGGAAATCTTCGGGTTATTTATAAGACTATGGCATTAGGGCAAGGGAATATACTTTTAGCATTCACTCTCTGGCAAATGATGCCATATTATGTTGCCTCAGTATACTTACTCCTCCGACTCTCACACAATCTTAGCTTGAGACAATATAGTCTTTTATCGGACACAGTCCTTAACATGAACATGGGAGATGGGAGAAGAGTATTTGCCTGACTGGAGCGTTGTTGTTCTTCCGCTGTGGCTTAGCTTCATCTTAATCCCGAACAACCAATATAATTATCGGTTTTGCTATCCATTCTTCTTTGTTTACGGGGCCAAATATCGGTCTGTCGGAATTTCATTACTCACTCGGCGTCGTCGTCGTGGGTAAATAAAAAAATAAATAGAGTGGCCAAGGCATATGTGGCTTACTCTCATCAAGTCTAGATGCGTGTGAAGAATTGAGGGGACCTTCAATTTAACGCCGATTCCGAACAGCAAAGTTGAGAAGCACTTTTTCATGACAGGACAGATTGATACTCTTGGACGTTTGTGAGTTCTTCGCAAGAGGCAGTGTCCGTGAAAGATTTAATAAAAACTATGGACACGAGTAGGACTCGAACCCACGACGTTCTGCTAAGCAGCCAACGTACCTTAACCGAGAGGAATTAAGACCAATCAGCCTATCACCCATCCCTCATAAAACCCTGGAAAGAATGATTGAAATTCACCTTAGACATCACTAAACCCTGTCTCATTTCCACAGTTCAACTCCGTACTCCAAGATTGCCTATGTTGATGACGTTGTCTGTGTCTAGGAAACACTCACAACTTCTTTCGGAACTCCCTCGTTAAAGGCCACTGCAGAACTGGAGAACTGCAAAAAAGTAATAGGTTCAAAATTGGATTTTCCCCAAAGATTACCTACTATTTACTTTGGGAATCCGGCCGTAAATCACTTATGGTTTTGTCGTATGGGGGAGCGCACTAGACAGGATGGTTAATTTAAATAAACTCATTAAAGTCCAGCGGTGAATCATATGAGAACTGCGCTCAACACCAACTGCAGCTTAAGAAGTACTCTTAAACCCACCAGTCAATTTATGCGTAAGGCTTTTAGCCACCGCTCAGTGGACAAGTTACCACACTGGCTATACAACTATTTTAGACAATTTCCGATCTATTCCAGATCACATATGCTATACCACCCCAAATATAGTATTCGGTTACAGATTTCCATCCCTTCACATGTACACAGAAGGTGTTGGACTTTTTCCTCTTCCTCCTCGTCCAAGCAGCTTCTACAGAAGTCATTTGTGTAGACTACCTATGAGGCAGTATCCTGTTATGACTCCAATTTTAGAGCTTATATTTTGTCTGCTTAGGGAAATCAAGCCTTTTGACCGTTTCAGGTCTATGCTCGGCCATATTTGTTTGGTTGCTAGGCAGGTGGTACCCTGTGACCATATAGCATTTGTTGATTCTCTAAAGCATATTGTTTGAGAAGGTATTTGCATGTATTAAGTGGTATTCCTATATTATGTCTTTGCATATCAGTAAGCAGAAGTGTTCCGTATTTGGCGAGCTCATCGGCTTTGCAATTTTCCGGGATGTCTCTGTGGCCCGGCACCCAAATGAGGTGAATGTTAAACTGTTCCGTCATCTCATTCAGAGCTGATCGACATCGTGAACTATTTGAGAGTTTTTTGGAGACAGACGCGAGAGATTTAAGAGCGGCTTGGCTCTCCGAGAAGATACGTATATCCTTGCAAGATATAACGTGTTCTTTAAGCCAGGATAGTGCCTCTTAATCGCCATTACTTCTGCCTGGAACACACAACATTGATTGGGATGATAGACTGAGATTCAATTGTTTCGAATAGATACCACTTCCAACGCCGTAATCGGTCTTTGAACCGTCTGTATAGAAGTGTACCGTATTGTCTTCCAGTGGTCTCTCTTCTTCCCAAGAAGATCTTGAAGGTATTGAAACTTGGAAGCTATTATCGAATACCTTTTTTGGCGTGGTATAGTCTAAGCTATCTGGGAAAGATCTGAAGTTGTCGAAGAAAGTAGTATGACCAGTGTTGTTACTGATTGAGAGATGGCTCTTAGCCTTACGCATGAGTTAGCTGCCGCCATTTTGGAGAAGATGTCAAGAGGTGTTACGTTCAAAAGCACTTCCAAGGCTGCTGTTGGTGTTGAGCGAAATGCTCCTTTGATGCACATACCTGCTGACCGCTGGACTTTGATAAGTTTATTTAGATTTACCATCTTGTCCAGTGCGGTCCACCATACGACAACTCCATAAATGAGTATCGGTAGTGGTTTATTTTTGGCGAGATGCCTCATTTTGAGAACATGGCCTTTTTACAAGTAAAACGCGCTACAGTAGACTTTTTCACTCTTTCATCAATATTTGCCTTCCAATTTAGTTTTTTGTCTAAAATGAGGCCTGAATATTTGGCTTGATCGGAAAAGCTTAAGGGTATTCCTTTAACTGTGGGTGGGTTAATCTGAGGAACTTTTTTCCTTCTCGTAAAGAGCACTAGTTCTGTTTTATGTGGATTGACGTCCAAGCTACACTGTTTAGCCCAATTAATCAGCCTGTTTAAGGCATTTTGCATTTTGCATTTTGCAACGTCGTTAGCATAGACAATCACGTTGTAACCCTCTGCTTCCATTGAAGTTAGGAGGTCGTTTACAACCATGTTCCATAAAAAAGGTGAAACGACCCCGCCTTATGGGGTGCTTCGATTCACCATCGGTGTTCAAGTGATGTAAGTGATTCACATTCAACGATGCTTGAGTCACCAGTCATCTTGAAAGTTCCTTTTTAAATACTGTCCAAGCGGCTTGATAACGTTACTGTTTTACTGCATTTTTATAAGTTTGTAAGACCAGATCAGATGGGGAGATAAATTTCCATCGTCAACACTAGGTTAGGTAAGGTTAGCTTAGGTTAAAGTGGCTGTCATGGATGGGAAAAGATACACTTAGGCCAATTGAAGGCCCATTGTGATACCACATGAATCTAAAGGCTTTCTTTGAAAGCTCAATGAAACCAATTAGAGTTCCTTACAAAACGTAGAAGATTAATTATATTAATGTCTTTGAGATCGTTTAGATCATTATAAAAGAATTCTCCTAAGTGAATCCTACGTTTATGAACCAGTGCAGGACAGGTGCAGAGGAGGTGAAGGACTGTTTCCTCCTCTTCCTCATCCATGCAGCTTCTTCAGAAATCATTAGAAAATACACCCAGTCGCGCGACATGTAATCTGCTTAGAGATATCAGGCACCTAGATCTCTGAGTCCAGATTAGGCCAAATGTTTTTCGTCGACTGACAGGTGGTTATGTAATTCCACCTGCTGTTAGTTCTCTTAATAGCATTTTGTTGTAGCAAAAGTTTACATGCAGCGATTGGGTAGTGTTGTACCATATTTGGCGATTTCATCGGTTTGACAGTTTCCTGGAATGATATAAATATAAAATAATTATTTTGGTACAGTACGTGGTCATCCACCTTAGCTATACATCTATAGAATGCGTCGTGCCAATCGGTCAAGGGTGTATTCACGAGATCAAGATTTAGGCAGTGGCTATTAGCCAACTCTTGCCATTCTTTGAAAGGTGATAACTGTTTCCCAAGAGCGTATTGCATAATTTGTTTGTGAAGGTTTATTTCGTGTCTGTTCATTCATCTCTTTAAATAATCCGCATTTGATTTTAAATTCTTTAAGAATATTTGAGGTTACCGGATTCAACGTAGATAGCATAGTTGGGTGTAGTACAAGCAAGTTTAAAAATGCGTTTAATAAAAAAAAAAAAAACGTTGAAAAGCTTCAAAACCATCAATATTTTAATAGACAAATACCTGATTTGACTAGCAAAGGAATGTACTTATTAGTTGCCTCAAACAATAAACTTGGTAGATCCATCAACATATTTATTGTTGTTTTTGCTGCAACACATTTATCTTTAACATGTGGTTGAAGATCAAGGTTATCAGGAAACCTAAGTATCTATACTCTGCTTCACCCTCTATAAACCATTTTGCTTGGGGGAGCCTTCTACGCTGAGAGGTTTGGACTTTGTGACATTAATTGAAAGCTCCCATAAGTCGCAAAATCGCTTCAGTTTGTTTATTTGAAGTTGTGGAGTTATGGGATTATCGGCCAATATGGCTATATCGTCCACATATAGAAGCATCTTTATTAGAGTTTCACCACACTTAATTCCACCCGGGAAATCTTTTGATACATCATCGATAAATAACGCAAACATAATTGGACTTAACCCACAACCTTGAGGAACACCAGTTTTAGTATTAACAAAATCGGACATTGAAATTCCATTCCAAATAATCGCAGAAGTATCGGTTATAAATAGTTTATATACATTGAGGAATTTTGTCGATAAACCTATGATTGAAAACTTATAGATCAAAGAAGCTCTATTTACAATGTCAAAAGCCGCCCTAAATGACAAAAACATTCTGACTTCACTTGTTAACGCATATATATGATCAACCGTCGATAGTCCCGCTCGAAAACCAGCTTGAAAAATACTAAGGAGTTTGTTCTCTTCAACCCATCTCGTCAATCTATGGTATAAAAGATGGGTGAATATTTTTCTAATACAACGTAGCATCGATATACCCCTATAATTGATTGCTGGGAAGGCTTAGATTACCTTTTTTGAAAATAGCGCAAATCCAAGCCTTTAAAAACGATTTTGGGATTGTTTGCCCTTCAAGAAGACTGTTAAAAAATAGTTAATTCCAGGAAACTCGGTGTTGAATTCTTAAAGAATTCTTAAAGAATTCAACGGGAATGGCATCAACCCCTGCTGCCTTGTCAGTTTTGGCCCATCAAGTTCAGGAACTAAGATTAGAGGTTACTGTACTGCAATATTTAGTTTATTAGTCTCCAATTTGTTTACCATAGTTGATTTTTTTTTCTGGGGCCCTATTACGAGGGGTGTTCAATAAAGACTGAGAGTAGCGTTTGGGAACTACTGGAACTATCGGGCTCGCCGAGCCACCATTCGAAAGCCTGTCCAATTCTCAGTCGATTAGTGCAAACCCGAAGTGGATAGCGTGTTTTGTTCGGTTTTTATGCGGATTCGCGCGAAGCTTGAAAAATTTCGCCTCTAAACTTTTACGATGCCTGAATTTCGCGAACAACGTTACGCCATAAAGTTTTGCGTTTTATTGAAAAAAAAAAAAACGCGAAAGAAACCTACGTCGACTTGAAAAAAGCATATGGCAATAGTGTTATGGGTGAAAGCACGTGTTTCCGATGGCACAAGGAGTATTTGGAAGGCCGTGAGAGCTGCGTGCTGAAGGGCGGTCCCGGCAAACCTGTCTCCGCGCTCACCGAAGTGAACATCAACACTGGAGGGGCTATGAAGGCCGGACAGCTAATGTCGACTACTACATATCCGTTTTAAAGCAAATGATGAAAGACCACATCCCTAACAAGCGTTCAGAGCTCGTTGAAAAATGGAAACTGCACCAAGACAACGCCAGGCCACACGTCGCGGTTAAGGTTCAAGACTTCATGACCAGAAAAAATATCGAAACGGTACCGCACCCGCCCTATAGCCCCGACCTGGCTCCAAACGACTTCCTCTTGTACCCCACAGCCAAAAAGGACCTCGAAGGGAGGCGTTTTCCATCCGCTGCAGCTGCTGTAAAAGCTTTAGAGGCGATTTAAAGCGCCTATCTTCAAATGGCTTTGAAAATGTCTTCGAAGAGTGGCAAAGGCGCATGAACAGGTGTATAGCTTTGAATGGAGAGTATCTTGAACGTGATCAGTCCGCCGATGAATAATTTTGTGTAATAAAAGTTTTATGACGTCACTCTTAGTCTTTATTGAACACCCCTAGTATGTTTCTACAATAAAATTGCTCGAATTCGAAAAATTGGAACTATATGTCTTTTTAACTACTTTCGTACCGACGAGAATCGAATAGTTCTAGTAGTGCCAACTATTTTCTTATGAACTTTCGAATAATCGAGGAACTACGTAACTCGAAAGTAGAATTCAAAACAAGGCAAAATCGAAAATAATCACTCTACATCAAATGTGTTTGCGAGCAGACCGGTTTGTTTCTAATAATGTAAGTAAAAGTGTGTTTTAACACTTTATCGATGAAATATTGTTCAATAGATACATGAAGCATCTTTTGAAAGGCATTACCTACTCTCTAGTAAATACTCCAAGGTTAAACCTTTTCTCCCAAACCTCCATTAGATTTATCTCTAATCCGCCTTTGTTCATTGGGGACGGGTTGATTTTGATGGCTCGTGGCGACCATATATTCAGCCCTATCGTCGTATCCGTTCGGAGAAACTTACGATCTTAGAAAAGTCCCGATCGTAACATTTATTTTGTTACGAAACGGAGTAAAGGACGTATAATGACGCATGTCGTTCCGCAAATGTTCCGACACAATTTAGCTGTCGGAACAATCGGAGACGCATAAAAACAAAATAATCGCTATGCATCGCAAGCGTTAGTTGAAGTTTTGCTTTTCGCTGCATGAAATCGTGATGCGTTACTCTGAGTTTTTCTGAGGTATGTACGATTTAACAATCGGAACCCTTAGGACGAAAACAAGTTCGTATATTTCGTACAAATCGGATAGAATTTTGTTACGATCGGATACAACGATAGGGCTGATTGTTTCTTTTGCTTTCTGGTACAATATTATCTTTTATTCAGTCACTCAAGACTACTAATCATGATGGAAAATTACAACATCGAGCAATACGTGCAAATTATAATTCTTTATTATCAAAATGGGTGTTCTCTTAAAGCAACGATGCACACGCTGCGTCCTTTGGTCGTCGTTTCAAGTACACTTTTCAACTTTTTGTGGTCAAATTCCAGACGGCTCAGTGAACAACCAGTCAAATAAAGATGAGTTCTTATTGATTTCTTATAAACAAGTCGGCGGTTTAGAGATACCCCAGACACCGACAAATAGTTTTTCAATATTATATGAACATATATCTTTTCGGGAAGGCATTTAGAATGGGATCGAGCGAGCAGCCGGCTCTCCTTCTATTGTGTTATTGAACTTTCAAATCGACCCGGCTTTAATGGAAAACATTATATTTTAAGTTCATACATTTGTATCCACAGCAAATATTTTTTATTTTTTGAATATTATGTCAAAAAATTCGAGTCTCGTTCGAAAATCGCAAATTTTCTAGCAAGTAGCTTGGCATTATTCCAATTCTATTCTACTTTCATACGTAGTACGATTTGAAAGTAGAAACGGAAATGAGTTTTGAATAGAATCAAAAGTAGAATCGAGTTACACAGAAGGGCTCCGGTGTCCTTTTATAAAAAGAAAAATTAAATCATATCTTAAGTCCAATATAAAATTGACAACAAATGATATCACAACTCACGATACTTACTTACTCATCCGATACTGCAGCCTTCGATCGTGAACGGTGCCTCGCATGCACTCTCCAAGCGCTCTGGCATCCGCAGTCAGTTGGTCCTTGTACCGTAGGTTGGGTATTCCTTGTCGTCTCGAACCTCGGGGCTGGGATGAGAAGAAGACGCTCGATATGGCCGAGCCAATGTAGTCGTCTTTTCTTGGCCTTCTGGACTACATCCACATCTTGGTACAGCTCGTACAGTTCTCGGTTGAATCTCCTTCTCCATTCGCCATCTTCGCACACGGGACCGAAAATCCGTCGAAGAATTTTTCTCTCGAAAGTGCCCAGTATCAATTCCCCTTTTTTACTTATCGTCCAGCACTCGGCGCCGTAGAGTAGTGATGGAAAAATCAAAGTTTTGTATAGCAGACACTTTTTCTTTCGAGTGAGGAGTTTTGAACCCAGTTGTTTTGCTAGATCGAAGCAGCAGCGGTTCGCTAGGGTAATTCTTCTTCGGATCTCGACTAAGGTGTCATTTGTGGGATTGATGTTTGTTCCAAGGTAGGTGAACTACCTCGAAATTGCTGCTACCAACAGTGACGTTTTGTCCTAGGCGTTGGACAGATGTTGCTTTGTTTGTTGATAGCCAACTCACGAAACACCAACATAAAAAAAAAACTAGCAGGTAACTAAATGGACAAGACGACAGATGGAACAGTGGATTCGATATTGACTTATTCAACAAGTTAATAATTTATTTTTACACAGGTTATTAATCTTTAATCTCGGCTTGGTATGTATTGTTCTTTAAAACAAAAAGTCTTAAATTTCATCAAATATATTAACAAAATTTACATGTGAGATGAAGAATGCAAACAAAAATCAAAACCAAACAAAACTCCGTACTTTTGTTATTCTAAAAGTCTATTTTTATTTCGTTTACCTTCTTTTTTATGATTTGTATAATGTTGGGACACATGAAACACACATGCAAATGCTATAAAAAAAATACCTAGATATGATGTTAGAGGCGCTTTGTACGATCTAACCCCATATGAGCCTCCACCTGGTGGCTATGGCAATCGCCTGGATTATCTCAGCTCTGAAGAACAACGTGCCGAACAGCTATGCGAAGAAGAAAGATACTATTATCTCTATCGCAATGAACAGGAAGAGATCTTGTATCAAGGTAAGTGTTTCAAGTGCCAACCATAAATTTTGCAGAAAATAAAGACAAACAGAAACCGAAGAAATTTTATAAAGATTCAAGCGAAACAAGTCATATTTGGGTTTCCCTTAAATCACAATTTAAAACTTTATCGAATTTAAAAGAAAAAAAAAAAAAAAAAACTGAAAACCCTCGAAAACAACAAAATTGAACTGTAGGCCTTAAATCATTGAATTAGGCGCGTAAGTATTTGCAGATCGAACAGATAATATGGCTGGATATCTTGAACGCACCAGAAAGCACAAACACAAGCAGGCAACGCCTAGAAGGTAACTTTGTCATTCAAATACATTCATTAACGTATATTTTCAGGTTTTACAGCATTGCTTTGCTTAAAGCATTAAGCTTTTGAAAGTGCAAAGCGATCCATCGCACTGATTGTCAATCAGTCTCTCAATCTCTCGTCAGACCGACCCGCACCTTTAGTTTTTATTTCAAATTCATATAATTTTTTTAATATTAAAATAAATAAAAATCTTTAGAAAGTACACATTTAATGAAAAAAAAAAAAACAAACCAATTCCAAAAAAAAGAAAAACAACAAAGCAGATGATAATACCTTTCCTCTCTTTAATCCTGCCAATGCTTTTTTCAGACAATTTAATATTTCTTTTAGCATTGGTTAGATTTGTGTTTGATTAGTTTTATTAAAAAATGACAAAAATTTTGTAGAGGAAGAACTTAAACGCTTGCAACAGGAAAGCGGCGGCAGCAGCGCTGGTGATTCAACATACACACAAGTACAATTCAATTATGATACGCCATTGGGACCGAATCGAGATGAAAATTCTTCGGAGCCTGCAACAGCGGATAATGAAGTCGATAAGGCATTTGTGCTGCCGAAGAATTTTGAAGTTCCATCAACAGTTCAATTGGTAAGTTTACAAAATAGATTGTTCCAGACCTAGACATACACTACCGGTCAAAAGTTTGAGACCACCTTCAAAGGGTTGCTTTATTTGCACCTGGCGCTTGAGTTTATGAATGAAAATAGGATTCTTTTACCTGCATTGATTAATTTTATCATTCATAAGAGGTACAAGTGGAAAAACCCCAGATAATAATCCTTTTCTGTAAATTATAAGGAATTTTGTGAAAAAAGGTTAAAAAAAACTCAATTTTGGTTTTTTGACTTCTGTTTGGATTTCCTGTAGCTTTTAATTTTTATGACTTTTTACATTCAATTTGGAATTTTTTTATGACTTGGGTAATGTTCTTCTTCTTCTTCTTAAGGTGGCGCTACAGTCCGTTGTGGACTTGGGCCTCAATCAACAGTCTCCGCGAGCTAGCTCGGTCCTTAGCTAGTCGTCTCCAGTTTTGCACTCCAAGTTGATTGAGGTCCTCTTCCAATTGAGTGCGCCACCTGAGTCGCGGTCTTCCTCTCCTCCTACGTCCCTCGGGAATAGTGTCGAAGGCTTTCCGGGCCGGAGCATTGGTGTCCATCCGCTCTAAATGACCGAGCCATCTGAGTCTCTGGACCTTGACCCTTCTGGCTAGGTCCATGTCGTTGTAAAACCCGTAAAGTTCGCTGTTATATCTTCTTCGCCATTCCCCTTCAATGCACACGGGGCCAAAGATGACCCGAAGAACTTTCCTCTCGAAACAGCCTAAGGCACTTTCATCCGATTTTGTCGAGGTCCATGCTTCTGCACCATAAAGCAGGACTGGGATGATGAGTGTATTGTACAGTTTTACCTTAGTTGCTCGAGAGAGGGCTTTTCCACTCAATTGCTTTCTTAGCCCAAAGAAACAGCGGTTAGCAAGAGTTATTCTTCGTCTGATCTCGGCGCTGGTGTTATTGCCCGTGTTTATAGCGGAGCCTAGGTAGACAAACTCCTCTACTACCTCGAAGTTATATGTGTCTATTGTGACGTTCTGCCCGAGCCGTCGGTGTTGGGTGTCCTTCCTCGAAGACAGCTTCGTTTTTCCCTCATTTACGGCTAGACCCATTTTTGCCGCTTCTGTCTCAATTCTCACAAAGGCGCCATTGACATCACGCTGTGTTCTTCCCATTATATCAATATCATCGGCGTACGCGAGAAGTTGAACAGATTTTTGGAAGATAGTGCCTCTGGTGTTGACGTTGGAGTTCTGCACTATCTTCTCAAGAACGATGTTAAAGAAATCGCATGACAGTGCATCGCCTTGTCTGAATCCTTTTTTGACGTCGAAAGATTCCGTAGCTCGTTGCCAACCTTGATGGAGCAGCGTGAGTTCTCCATCGTCATTTTGCACAAGCGAACGAGCTTGGCAGGGACGCCAAAACTAGACATAGCTTTGTACAGTTCGTCTCTGTAGATGCTGTCATACGCGGCCTTAAAATCGATGAAAAGGTGGTGGGTATCGATTTGGAGTTCATAGGTCTTTTCCAGGATCTGCCGCAACGTGAAAATTTGGTCGATGGTTGACTTTCCTGGCCTGAAGCCACATTGATAAGGACCAATCAGATTGTTGACGAAAGGCTTCAGACGTTCACATATTACGGCAGAGAGGATCTTGTAGGCGATGATAAGTAGACTTATTCCTCTATAGTTGGCGCAGTTTAGAGGATCTCCCTTTTTCAGGATCGGGCAAACAATGCTGAGGTTCCATTCATCGGGCATGCATTCCTCTGATCATATCTTACAGATGATTTGGTGCATGCTCCTATCTAGCTCGTCGCCTGCTGCTTTGAACAACTCAGCAGCTAGTCCATCTACTCCAGCGGCTTTGTTGGATTTCAGCCATGATATTGCGGTTTTCACTTCTTCTAGGTCGGGTTCACGGAATTGTTGGTTATCATCGTGTCCGATGAAAGGCTCCTGTCTGACGGCGGTGTTTTGTTCGTCGTCGCCGTTATACAATCTACAGAAGTGGTCTTTCCAAATCCCCAGCATTGACTGCGATTCTACTATGATGTTCCCTTGTTTATCTCTGCAGGCATCGGTTCTTGCTCGATGACCTTGAGCCAGCTGTTTAACCTTTCGGTAAAACCTCCGAACTTCATTCCTGCTGTTGGCTCTCTCAACATCCTCGATCTGACGCTTCTCATGCTCTCTTTTTTCTCCTGAGAAGCCGGCGGGCGTTCCTCTCTCCTCTTTCGCTCGTAGACTCGCGAGCAGCTCTTGTCCTTCTATGCAGCGCCCCTTTGTATGCCTCCTGCTTGGCTGCATGGGCCTGCATTCTTCATCAAACCAGCGGCATCTCTAACTGCTTTCTGGCAATGTTTCTACTGGTCTTCGATACTTGATGTTGGCAGCATAGGACTCCTTAAGAGGTTACTTGACACTCGATCAGAGAAGGATCTGGCGATCTCTTGCGATTGTAGCCGTCCGACGTCGAATTTTCTTGCAGCATTTCCTTGTTTTGGCCGTTGTCGGGATATTCGTAGCACTACCTTGGCTACGACGAGGTAGTGGTCCGAGTCGATGTTAGCTCCTCGGAAAGTTCAAACATCTAAAATGCTGGACAAGTGCCTTCCGTCGATCGCAATGTGATCAATCTGGTTGACGGTTGATTGATCAGGAGATCTCCATGTACCTTTATGGATGTTGAGATGAGGGAACCAGGTGCTTGCTACCACAACATTTCGCCCCGCAGCAAAATCGATCAGCCTGAATCCGTTATCGGAAGTGGTGTCGTGCAGGCTGTGCTTTCCGACTGTTCCACCAAAGATGTCCTCTTTTCCCAGCTTTGCGTTAAAATCACCGAGGACAATTTTAATGTCATAACTAGGACATTGCTCGTATGTTTTGTCAAGGAGCTCGTAGAACTCGTCTTTGGTGTCGTCCTTTTTCTCTTCTGTGGGGGCATGCGCACATATTAAGCTAATGTTGCCGAATTTAGCCTTGATTCGGATTGTCGTGATGCGTTCGCTCACGCATTTGAAGCTCAAGACTTTTTGCCTGAGTCTGCTTCCCACGACGAATCCGCATCCAAATAGTCGCTGTTGTTGCTCTCGGTAACAATTACCATAGTAGATGTTGCAGTTTCTCATCCTCCTTTTGCCCGGTCCATCCCATCGCATTTCCTGGATAGCGGTAATATCTGCTTTGTAGCAGTTGAGGGTCTCCGCTAACTGTTCGGCAGCACGCGGTCTATTAAGGGACCTAACATTCCACGTGCATATCCGAAATTCGTTGTCTTTGTACATTTGCTTGGGTCGTCATCAGTGTATCCGTCCGTTTCCGAGGCCTGTTGTTGCTTCGAAACCAAGATTTTTTCTACGTGGTCGGGAAGTCACCCCGAAGCACAACCCCCAACCTGGAGTACCAGGCACTTGATGTGACTCCAAGTGCAAGAGCCGGAAAAACCGCTCCTTTTACAGCCTCTTTACAAGTAGCCCGTAAAGGTGTTCACCAAGTAGTTCGGCCTAACTGGAACTGGAGACGCCACCGTTGATTCCAAAGAAGAAATTCATTCGCCGTCGTCCCTCTGTGGGAGTGCCTTGGTGGGAACACTCCTTTGTTGTGGGGTAATTAGTAGTAACAGCCTACTCCGCTTCGACCTGTCGATCATGGGAGGCCCTTCTCTAAGCTTCATAGTAGTAGTTACCGTACGTAAGCCGCTCCGCCACATCAAGGCTTACCCCGTGGAGGAAATCAAACTATTGGAATGGGCCAAAACCCGTCAGGATTGAACAGATGAAGACTTCAACAGAGTGTTATGGAGCAATGATTTCAAGTTTGAGGTATTTGGCTCAAATCGCAGAGCTGAACATAAGATGCTACCAGACAGTATGGTCCCAACTGTAAAGCATGGAGGCGGTTAAGTAATTGTGTGGGGATGTTTCTCCTTCGATGGAGTGGGAGATCTCGCACGATGGATCGGAAGAATGGAAAAAGAAGTATAAAACGATATTGGAAGATCACTTTTTGGTATGTGGACTCCGAAGGTTTGGTATTCCAGCAAGAAAATGAGCCGAAACACACTTCAAAACTTTGCCGGGAATACCTGTACCAAAAAGAAGACGAGGCAATTCTAAAAGAAATGGTATGGCTACCGCAGTCTCCAGATATTAAACCCATTGAGCTCAGAAATGTCCGGAATCACCACATAACATCGGAATCTGCTCTTTGGGAAATTCTACAAAATTGCTGGAATATTATCCCACAAGAAAAAATACAAAAACTTGTAACAAGATTGCCCAGAATTGTTAAAATCTTATATATATAATTCTCCTGTGCGTTTGTTTATAACCCTTCTCCTCCCAAAGTACTGGACAGATTTTTCTGAAATTTGGTGGGTGTGATAAGGTCCATCCGAGACAGGTTTTGTTTCATAATTGGACCCGGTAGGTAGCGCTGTTCTCAAGTTTTAGACAAATTTCATGTCTGGTGCCCGGAATGGCTCATATTCTTATAATGGGATAGCGTGTAGAGGGTAGTGGGGTAGCGGGTAGTAAGAAGCGATTACCGGTTAAGCGGGTAGCGTGTGTAAGTATTGTGTAGTGAGTAGCGGGGAAGCGGGTAGTATGGTAGCGGTTAACATGGTAATTGGGTATAACGGGATAGCGGGTAGACGGTAGTGGAGAAGCGGGGAGATAGTAATGGTATTGAGGCGGGCCACAAAAGTCTATGTCTTTTTTTATATTGATTGAGGCAGTACGAAGTCTGTCGGGTCAGCTAGTACATATTATATTTTTCTATCATTTACAACAACACATGCCCTTCACTTTTTTCACGTATTAACTTTTTTCATAAAATTACAATTTCGGGGTTAAAACTCGATATTTCTCATATTTCAGAGGTGGTCTCAAACTTTCGACCGGTAGTGTACATAATAATATAATATGCATTGTCCTTTATCATATGTGCGGAGTGTTATTAGGTTATCAAGCCAGCAAGCACTCTGTAGATGTGACCATTTAGAGATAATTATTATTGTTACTAAACATTTAACACGATGACTTGCAATGTATACCAATAATTATTGGCTGTTTATAGCTGTATTTGTATTTCTTCTTCAAATCACTTATCTCGCGAAATATTTGTTTTCAATTGAATAATCTTAAAAGGAAATAATTCAACACGTGACAGAAACAAGTAGAAGTGCAAAATAAAAACCATGAACAGAGAGCTTGTTTGCCCTAAAAAATTAAATGTCAACAAAAGAACGATCGAATCAACCGATTTGTCTCCTTTCTTCCATTACAATTCATCAAGATAACGAGTTTCAAATGAAAGTCTAGAAATTTCTAGAGGATTGTTTTTGTTTTTCCGAAAAGATAGACGTTTTGTTATTTTTAAAACTGTCAACACATGGTAGATGGCCTTAGGAATCTACACATACAAGTTGTGTTATAAGCGTTGTAAAGAGCAACTAGATTTCTAAAAGAGAATATAAGCTTTGTATATCATCAATTTTTTTTGAAAACGAGTACGCTTTCTTGTTTCAATTAAACCGTTAATAGATGTCATGACTCCGCATGTTCTTGTGATTCCATGGGACAAATGTTCTTCCGCACTCGTGCTGTGGCGAGAGTCCTAAAGGATCTCAACATAAATCCGCTGGTCCCGAAAGTATCCCCGCTATTGTTCTGAAGAGGTGTTCTTCCACGCTGGCAAAACCTTTGCGTAAACTTTTCCATCTATCCTACTCTGCTGGGCTCGTTACCAGCAGTTGGAAAACAGCATTGTCCAGCCAATCCCAAAAAAGGCGAATCTTCTTCTCCCTCCAATTATCGTCCGATTGCACTTACGTCCCTTCTTTCTAAGGTCATGGAAACGCTGATAAATTATCAGCTTAGGAAATATCTTGAAGAACGAAAGCTTCTTAATGACCGGCAGTACGGCTTTCGCAGCAACAGGTCCATGGTGATTTGATGGCATATCTCAACGGACAGTGGAACAAATCTTTACATCGTTGTGGAGAAAGTAAGATTGTTGCACTTGACGTTTCAAAGGCATTTGATAGAGTCTGGCATCATGCTCTTTTATCGAAAATGCATGCCTTTCGGTATCGATGAATCCTGTCTTCGATGGATTAGAAACTTTCGTTCGAACCGTTCTATACAAGTTATATTGAAAGGTTTCAAGTCTGAAACCCTCAAAATAAATGCTGGTGTGCCCTAGGGCCCCGTTTTGTCTCCGACTCGTTCTCTCACTTTTATAAATAATCTATTCTCTGTAACTTCTAATCCAATAAATTTTTTCGCTGACTCCTTTCTCTACGCATGAAGAATTGCAACAGCAAAATATGAGCTCATTCAACTCTGTATTAAAAAGCAATGTACAATGGAGAACAAAAAACCGTGTAAAGCTTAATGTTTCGAAAAACAGGTGGTGTCTTGGATTGTTAAAGTGAGACATACCCCCTCGGCATTTTTGATGAGTGGCACTTGCTTCAATGGGAGCGAACATCTCGAGATTCTCGGTATGTGCATCACTGACCACCTCTTCTGGAACGATCATATATTTGATATCGCTTAAAATGCCGCAAGATATTTGGGGTTCTTAAGACAGTGCAAGAAATGTTCCCTAAGATAAGCTGGGGATTTTTGTGTAAATAAAATGCTGCCGATTCTGCGGCTTGAACCCACAATGTTTGGCCTACCAGTCAACTATTCCTTTGCTACCAATACCCATGTTATCGACTCTGTAAGATATCAAGTTACTCGATGGATTAATTCCTTCCAGGTATACGGTGAATGTACGAAACGAAGATTTCTTAATACGGTTTTTTCCCCAATTTGAGCAGAACAATTCAACAAAACATAACTATGTACTTATTAAGTTCAACCAAATGTAGCTCCGAAAATCTCCTCAGAAGTTCTTTGCTGCCAGCACAAAATGTAGAGAACTAGTGGCAACACTGCCAAGCAGCTATCAGAGATGCCGCTCTGAAGTGCTAGGGTTTGACGATGAGTGCCGGCGAGCACATGCAGCTAAACAAATGGCATACAATGCGGCGCTGCAAAGAAGGACACGAGCAGCTCGTGGGCTCTACAGCAGAAAAGGAGAGAGGAGCATAAACTTCTTAGAAAGAAAGAAAAGAAAATGAGAAGCGCGATCGAGGAGAAAGAGGGATGTCACAACAGGAACGGGGTTCGAAAGTTCTACAAAAAGGTGAAACAAACCTCCAGGGCAAATATCTTACGATTATCAATGACCTTCACGTCTTATTTATGTGCGTGAAACTTTAAATACTTCTTAAGAAGCAATCTATTTACTGTGTCCAAAATTAAGGAGTGTGGCCAACCTTGGTAGACTGAGAAATTGGACCACGACCAGGGCTAATACACCTCAAACTGAAGCCTGATAGAGACCATCATGAGAACATCGTAGTCGAACCACAGTCAGTGCTGAGGATATGGAAAGACCACTTTTCCAAGCTGTATAATGGCGAAAACTCCGCCAGCAATACAGAACCATTCAATATGGGTGCAGAAGGCCAACAATTCCACCCACCCAACATGGACGAAATGAAGATAGCGATATCTAAACTTAAGTCGAACAAAGCCGCTGGAGCAGACGAGCTAGCTGTACAAAGCAGCTGGAGATGATTTGGTAAGGAGCATGCACCAGCTCATCTTCAAAATTTGGTCGGAGGAAAGCATGCCCGATGAATGGAACCTCAGCATCGTATGCCCGATCCTCAAAAAAGGAGATCCCCTGAACTGCACCAACTACAGAGGTATAAGTCTCCTTAACATCGCCTATAAGATCTTGTCTGCCGTGCTTGAAGCCCTTCGTCAACAACCTGATAGGTCCTTATCAGTGTGGCTTCAGACCCGGAAAGTCCACCATCGATCAAATATTCACCCTACGGCAGATCTTGGAGAAGACCCAGGAACTTCAAATCGATACCTACCACCTTTTCATCGATTTCAAGGCCGCGTATGACAGCGTCTATAGAGACCAATGTAGAGCAATGTCTAGTTTTGGCATCCCAGAAAAAACTCGTCCGTCTGTGTAAGATGACAATGGAAAACTCACGCTGTTCCATCATGGTCGGAAAAAACCTAACGGACGCTTTTGATGTCAAAAAAGGTTTTAGACAAGGCGATGCGTTGTCATGCGATTTCTTCAACATCATTCTTGAAAAGATTGTGCAAAGCTCCAATGTCAACACCAGAGGCACAATCTTTCAAAAGTCCGTCCAGCTACTAGGATACGCAGACGACATTGACATAATTGGAAGAACACAGCGTGATGTCAGTGGAGCGTTTGTGAGTCTTGAGACGGAGTCCAGGAAGATGGGTCTAGCGGTTAACGAGGGCAAGACCAAGTTAATGCTGTCAACAAGAAAGGACTACCAACATCGACGTCTTGGAGCAAACGTCAACATAGACAGATTTAACTTCGAGGTAGTTAAGGACTTTGTCTACCTGGGATCCGCTATCAACTCAGACAACAACACCAGCGCTGAAATCAAATGAAGAATCACTCTTGCCAATCGCTGCTTCTTTGGACTTAGAAGGCAATTGAGTAGTAAAGTCCTCTCCCGAGCAACTAAAGTGACACTCTACAAAACTCTCATCATCCCGGTCCTCATGTATGGTGCAGAGACATGGACCATGACAACATCTGATGAAAACGCTTTGGGCTGCTTTGACAGAAAAATTCTTCGAGTGATTTTTGGTCCTGTCTGCATAAATGGAGAATGGAGACGAAGATACAACCAAGAACTGTACGAGCTGTACAGCGACACTGACCTTACCAGAAAAGTTAAGGCCCAATGACTTTTTATTTTATTCCAAAAACATCTTTGTATTGACAACGATACATTAAGATATTAATCTTTTAAAGTATCAAGAATATGAAATTAATGAACAGTTATAATTACAATAATGCAAAATGAACATTATAGAAAATAGACTAATTAAAATAGAACAAGCAAAGTTAAAATGATTTAATATCAGTAATTTCAATTCAATTTAGCAAAAAACGTTATAAAAATTAATTATTAGTGAAGGCTAAAAGCAATTTTCTCTTGAAGGTTATAGCTGAGGCTGTTCTTTGCAGTTCGAAAGGAATAAATTTCCACAAGCGAACTGCAGATATATAAAAGGATAAAGGAACGTTCAGATATGGTGTGTGAAAAACGTGGAAGGATAAACATAAATCCTCTTTGGGATTGGGAAAATTGAAGCTTTTCACTTAAGTAGGCAGGGCATCCATTGTGAATAACATCATGGGATCTAATAAGAAGTCTATACTTAAGATACGAGTCGAGATTCATCCCAACTAGAGTATTTTGCAGATGTGATACACTAGTTAATCGAGGATATTATGGTTAAATCGAATGCGGTCATTAAAAGCAACATTGAGCTTACGTCTGCACTCACAGTCAAGGACTGGGAAGACTGTACAGTTAAAAGAAAAGTACGAAATACCTAAAGTCTTTATAAAGTACTTTTTCATAGAAGGCGGGAACAAGCTTGAAGAACATCTCAAGCATCGCAGTCTAGCATAGATAAGTCTAACAGAATTAGATATTGAACTACAACGAATCTCGTTTAAGTCTTCATTTAACCTCACAATACAATTGCCCATCAGGCCAATTGGGCGGCAAATGTAATGTATAGAACAACATCATCCGCATATAGATAAATTTGGCAGTCATGAATTACATTAGGTATATCATTAATAAATAATGAAAATAAAAGCGGTCCAAGAACAGAGACCTGGGGTAAACCAGTGTTAACTGAAATTGGATTGGAGGAAACCGACTCAGTTTTTATAGATTGCACTCTATTTGACAAAAAGTTGGGCGAAAGCTTCAACGATGTGCTTGAGAAATTATACATTCTTTCGAATACCGGACATTGACGGCCAATTAGAAAACACTTTTGACTTGGTCCCTACCTCTGACCCTGATAAATATACAATAATTGTATTATGCCTCTAGGCCGATCTGACTACTGTGTCATATCCGAAAATTTCTCTTGTCAAAAAGCCCAGTGAATGAAAGAGCTCTAGGAGAACCGTTTGCCAGTACGTGAAAGCCAACTGGGACGGTCTCAGTAACCTTTTTAGGATCTTTAACTGGTCACTATGCTTCCTCGATAGTGACGTAGATTCCAGTGCAGATATGCTTACAAGTTTAATGCTTCTGGGAATGAGAACTTTTATCCCGAACAGGGTTAAAAGCATCAGACCTAAAGAGAACGCATGCTTTGATATGAGCAGTAAAGAGGTTATCAGGGTTAAAGAGGTAAGTTTCCGTTGTTACAAAGCCAACCCTACTGAGGAAAGGCGGAATAAGTTTAAACAAGCCAGGGGCCTGCAATGTCCATATTCGACGGACCAAATTTTTATATGACCAAAAACTAAGGCAAAAAATACTGCAATGTCCCAAAGGCAGTAAACATTTTTGGACTTTTGTGAATAACATGAAGAATTCTTCTACTTCCTCGGTTCCAACGCTCGTTGATGCTGATACTCCAGTCGTTAGCTCTCTCACGAATGCTAACCGTTTTGCTAGGCAGTTCGCCTCCAACTCTACACTGCCAGAGAGTGTCATGACTCCCCCAGTTTTTGAGCGCGTCAAAGATTCTATGGGACCAATCTTCTTTCGCACTCGTGCTATGGTGAGAGTCCTAAAAGATCTCAACATACACAAATCCGCTGGCCCGGATGGCAACCCCGCTATTGTTCTGAAGAGGTGTTCTTAAACGCTGGCAAAACCCTTGCGTTAGCTTTTCCACCAATCCTATTCTTCTGGGCTCGTTCCGAGTAGTTGGAAAACAGCATTTGTCCAGCCTATAACTAAAAAAGGCGAATCCTTCTCTCCCTCCAATTATCGGTGGATTGCACTAACGTCCCTTCTTTCTAAGGTCATGGAAACGCTGATAAATTATCAGCTCAAGAAATATCTTGAAGAACGAAAGCTTCTTAATGACCGGCAGTACGGCAGAACAAATCTTTATATCGTTTTGGAGAAAATAAGATTGTTGCACTTGATATTTCAAAGGCATTTGATTGAGTTTGGCACCAGGCTCTTTTATCGAAAATGCATGCTTTCGGTATTGATGAGTCCCTCCTTCGTTGATTAGAAATTCTTTCAACTTTCGATGACGGTTCAGTCTTAACCCAAATAAATGCTGGTGTGCCCCAGGGCTCCGTTTTGTCTCCGACCCTCTTTCTCATTTTCATAAATGATCTCTTGTCTGCAACTTCTAATCCAATTCATTGTTTCGCTGACGATAGTACCCTTAGCTTTTCATATTCGTTCCCAGACTCACATCCCTCCTCTTCGGATGTGGAACTGCAACGGCAAAATATGATAACTCATTAAACTCTGATTTAAACAGCATTGTACAATGGGGAATTAAAAACCGTGTAGAGTTTAATGCTTCGAAAACTCAATGCTGTCTTGTATCGTTGAAGCGAGATATACCCCCTTGCCACTGTCCATGAGTGGCACTTGCATCGGTGAAACCGAACATCTCGATATTCTCGGTATGTGCATCACCGACCACCTCTTATGGAATGATCACATATGCGATGTCGCCAAAAATGCCGCAAGATGTTTAGGTTTTTTAAGAAGATGCAAGCATTTTTTCCCCTTCTGATCTGGCTACCATCTACAAGACATATATACGTCAAAAGCTTGAGTACAACTCCCACGTTTGGGCTGGTGCTCCAGCAACGTATTTAAGTCTTTTGGACAGCATCCAAAGAAGAGCATTTAAGATGATTGGTGACCGTAACATCATTGAGACATTTACGTCACTTGAACACCGACGTAATGTCTCATGCCTCACCCTCTTCTATCGTTATTCAACGGTATATGCTCTAGAGAAATAGCCAGTTGCATTCCTCCCCTTAAGATATTCAACCGTAATACCCGCGCCTCCAGGAATGCGCATCAGTTCACCCTCGAGCCCAACTTCGGTCGTACGGTCATGTTCAGAGAATCGTTCTTTAGCCGTACTACGCGGATGTGGAACTGTCTTCCACACTCTGTCTTCCCCAGTCATTGCAATGTGCAGGAATTCAAAGCCAATGTTAACCGACACCTCATCCTTAACCCTCTCCGTCTATCCCATTTTCCCTAATCTCGCACTGTGCTTTGGCATAAAAAGGGAATGAAACCCCTTGAGTGCGTGCTTATTATATAAAAAAAAAATACAGCAGGATTAAGTGATCGATTATCAGAATCTAAAGCATGTTGAGCGAATGGAAAATAATGCTCCGGCTCGTAGAGTCTTCGAATCCAACCCGGAAAAACGTCGCAGAAGAGGAAGACCGCGACTCAGGTGGAGCACACAGGTGGTAGAGGACCTGAACCAACTTGGCGTGCGAAACTGGAGACAGCTAGCTAAGGACCGAGCTGGCTGGAGACGTTTGTTGCATGAGACCCTGGTCCGACTTGGACTGTAGTGCCATCATAAGTAAGTAGGTTAGTTTTTGTAAATAAAGCTTATCTCTTTCTCTCACCTCTCAAATTTGGTTGAAGAGTTTAAGTAACATCAAGTAATATGTTTCTACGCTCACTTTTCCAAAGTCAAATTTAACCTACAAATTTATTCCCAGTCACATTCCGACTGTCAAGTTTGTGGTTTCCTTATCTGATTGAACTTGGACAAAAAATCATGCAAAAGGCTTCAACATAACCTTTTCATTGAAGCCTGTAAACGCCAGTTTTTTTGCACATTCCAGATTAAAAACTAAACACATTTTAGAGGTTATCAGTATAAGCAGGAGTACATATATAATTTTCAAATTTTTGTTTGAATTTCAATGCAATGTTATCAAATGCTGCGGTTTCAGACAAGCCAAACTGTTTTATAATAAATATTTATTCTATTTTGATAAGCAGAACAAAAACAAAAGCATACGCAAATTTTGCCAATAGGAACGTGACGACTGACGAGTAAGGGGAAATTATTATTAATTAATTTTTAAACTGATAATTTTCGTTGATATATTTCTTACTGACGCATGGAGAGATTATTGAATTGTTTTTTGTTGAAAACTCTGTCCTCTATCAAACCGAAAATAGGACAATGACCCAGCTTAAAAATTGCTGATTTGTTTTTGTAACTTTAAGTGAAGAAAACACCTTGTCGAATTCTTTGAAATAACCAATTGTTTTATTTAAAAACCTTTGATTTAAGAAAAGAAATAAAAAAAAGAAAATTTACATTACAAAATAATTACTTAAATTTATTATTAAAAATTAAATAACCAAAGAAGTAGTCCGAGTTAGTAGACAAGTTCCTTAGCCTGTTCCCACGTGAAGCACTCTCGACCAAAATGTCCATAAGCACTTGTCCGTTGATAGATTGGTCTACGCAAATCGAGATCCCTTACAATACATCCGGGTCGTAAGTCAAAGTTTTGCTTTACAATTTCCAAGAGTTCTAACTGCGTCCGATCCGATGTTCCATAATCAAATACACTTATCGAAAGAGGTTCAGCTACGCCGATAGCATAGGAAACTTGCACCAAACAACGTTTGCAAAGACCTGCCTTGACCAAAGACTTGGCTACCCAGCGTGCAGCATAGGCAGCTGATCTGTCGACTTTAGTAAAATCTTTACCAGAAAATGCACCTCCTCCGTGAGCACCCCATCCACCATATGTGTCAACGATTATCTTTCTTCCAGTAAGGCCAGCATCTCCCATTGGTCCACCAATCACAAATGTTCCACATGGATTGATGTGCACAACAGTTTGATCGTCCAAATATTTTTTTGGTACAACATCTTTGACAACTTTATTCAAAACTTCTTGTCGCAAATATTCCAATGATATTTCATCGGAATGCTGAACTGAAACAACAATAGTATGCACACGTTGGGGTATAGTCGATCCTTGTTTAAGAATATATTCGCAGGTAACTTGTGTCTTGGAATCTGGCCTTGCCCACCAGAAAATTCCAGATCGTCTCAATTCAGCGATTCTTTCATTCAGTCTATGAGCAAGTACCACCGTTAGCGGCATGCATTCTTTTGTCTCATCAGTTGCATAACCAAACATAATACCCTGATCACCAGCTCCAACATCAACTTCTAACCGATTGACGTGTACACCAGCAGCAATATCAACTGATTGTTCTTCTAATGCGAGCAGAATGTTGCAGGTCTTGTGATCAAATCCTTTTGATGAGTCATCATAGCCAATGTGATTGATTGTATCACGAACAACACGTTGATAATCGACAACAGCTTTTGATGTTATTTCACCGCAAAGTAGTACCATACCGGTTTTGGCAACAGTTTCACAGGCAACTTTTGCATTTGGATCTTGTTGTAGGTGTGCATCTAAAATTGCGTCGCTTATTTGATCGCACATTTTGTCCGGATGTCCTTCTCCCACAGATTCGGAAGTAAATAGAAATGGTCGACCTTCTTCCATGTCATGCAAACCGGTGAATCCATTCGGGTGCAGTTTGGTTTCGGATTGCGGCATTTTCAAGTTCTGTTTGTAACTAAGAGAAAAAAAAGAGATTTATGGAAATTCGTTAAAACATAATATCTACACTGGCACTTTTAATGCAAAATCATACTCCTGTCCTAATATAAGTTAGAAAAAAAATTGTTTCTTTAGCTGTGTTTTATTGGGAACTTTACTAAGCTCAGTAATCGGAATTGCAATAAAACGCTGTACTCAGTTTTAAACTGAGTTTCGTTCACTCGAATATCAAATGTCGCAACCTTTCAAACGCCACGACCTAGAAGAAAACAGTTTTTCACCATAGAAACTCATGTTAAATAAATTTGCTTTCAGATAGGTCTCAAGAAAGCGCCACATAAAGGGCTTTGACATTTGCTTATCAAAGGTCAAACCCTAGCCAAGACTTATACAAAAAACACAATGAAAACTCAAGTGTCGAATTGCCGAAACCTTATCCTGTGTAAATTACTAATGGCGTTTTTTTTTTGTAATCCGGAATTGGTACACAGAACTGTCCGATTCCGGATACCAAACGAGCATGTTTGTGAAACCTCATATCCAGAATATTGCAGATATGTCATCTGCACATTGTTTTTCTTTTATATTTAAGCCGAATGTTAGGCTAAAAAAAGCTTCGGCCGAAGCCGAAGGTTGAATGAAGTGAAAAATTCTCATTTCGAATAAGAAACAAATATTTTATTAAAATAAAATTTCTTTGTTCAAAAATTATAACACAAATCACTAATAAAAAAAAATAATTCATTTTAAGTCTTAATAAAGAAACATTAGTTCAGTAAATTAATAGTCAAAATCAAAGAGTCTAATGTTGTACGCTAAGAACAAAAGTTTGTCAACATTTTCACCACTCAAATTTGATCTCCTGTCCGCATATATCTGCCCAGCAGCACTGAACAGTTGTTCACTGGGCACACTAGTGGGTGGAGCAGACAAAAATTCTACAGCTACTAAGATAAGTAAGCTTCTTTATGCAACAATTTCAAAAATTCAAAAATTGAATTTTTTCGGCGCCTACTATGATTCTCGATATCAATAAAAAAATTTCTTCGGCTTCGGCCGAATGTTGTTTTTGTGGCTGAATTCGACCGAAGCCGAAGCCGAAGGTTCGGTCGGACACTACATGGCGGTGACCAAGTATGTGCAAATGTGTGCATGTATGCGTGATTCTGTTTTTGATTCCGACTTCAAATTCGGAATCGTTTTTCTGTACTTTTCAGAACAAAAACTGTCATCTTGTGCCAAGTGAACGAATTCAGAAGCGTTCTGAACAGTTCCGGACGACAAAAAAAAAGGCTATTAGTCTTGTCTTTACTTGACTAAATCCCATTGTTGTTATGCGCCAATACCGGTGTGGATTCGACACTTGGTTCTTGAATGGAAACTACCGAAACTCAGCACTTTGCGGAATATTTTATTTGAAAATTGGAATTCATGAACCTGAAACACTCCTGTCCTAAGTCGTCAAGTAGTTACGAACTTCAAAAATTTTGTAAGTAACTTGAATAAATAAAAAAATAGAGTGGCGCGGGTCTTGAAAAGCCAAGGTGTAAGTGGCTTACTCTCATCAACAATTCTCCGGGTGCGTGTGAAGAATTGAGGGGACCTACAATTTAACACCGATTCCGCACGGAAAAGTTGAGAAGCACTTTTTCATGACAGATTGATACTCTTGGAAGTTTTGTCAGTTCTTCGCAAGACGCAACTATGAACACGAATAGGACTCGAACCCACGACGTTCTGTTTAGCAGCCAACGCACCTAACCACTAAGCTACGGACACTATATATGTATTTAGTTGCACTAAACAGACCACACAAATCACTAGACTCAAAGTCCTTTTTTTAAAGTCTTTTCAATTATGGCAATTCTCTGTTAGTCACTCACTTTCTTCCTTTTTCAGGAAGCTTATAATTCATACGAAAAACAGTTCTCAATAAAAAGACACAATTTTTTGTTTGGACTTCCAACTGATCTTTGTTTAAACTTTAAAATCAACTTACGTATTGAAAATGTATCGTCAAATTTATTGTTATTTATATTGCGTTAAAAGTAGGCTATCAATATTCCGTTTAATAACCTTCAGGCTCGCGATCGAACACACTTTTAATGAATAATAGAACAGCACTGAAAGCTAATCTATATATACTCAACAAATCTACAAATCTGTTCATCTCCTCGACTTTTAATGGCCGGCCATTATCAGTGTTTTTTTTTTCTGTTTGATTTTTTTTTTTACATGATGAAATCTATTTCCTCTATTTCCAGCCTGATACGATGAAACAACATGCAATTGTTGAGAAGACAGCTCGATTCATATCAACACAGGGTCCACAAATGGAGATTCTGATTAAAGCAAAACAATCAAATAATCAGCAATTTGATTTTCTCAATCAAAATAACTCTCTTAATCCCTATTATAAGTTTGTACTGAGCTCTTTAAAAAGTGGAACGTATCCGCAAGTCGATATTGAGTCACAAGATGGCCTCTCTTCCGATGACAAATCATCGAGTATCGCTGCAGCGAATAGTAATGATGGTGTCGAAGATCCATTTTCGAAGCCTTATATACCGGTGCCTACGATAAAATATACGCCTTCGGCAAGTTGCGCCTATACTCAGTTGATAAGTAAGATTAAAGGTGTTCCTTTGCCGCCTCCTGAACCAGAGAAACAACAACAGCAATTCAGCAACTATACGCCCGTACTTCTGCAACAAAATACAAATTCTGCAGCAATAGAATCGAGTGGTAGTGATGCAGCGAAGAAACAACAAGCTATGACAAAAGTGCAACCGAAAAATGTGTCTAATGCTTTAATGCTGGCTCATTACTGTTCCTCGGATAGCGACAACGATAATCAATCCGATGATGAGGGCGATGTGAGAGGGAGCAGCAAAAAAGAAAACGAAGAGAAACAAGAGGAATTGTGTTTTCCAATTCCTCCAGATTATTTGCAAAATATAATCGACAAAACTGCTGGTTATGTGATCAAGAATGGTCGTCAGTTTGAAAAAACGCTACGCATCAAAAACGATGAAAGATTTACATTTCTGCTTCCCAACAACGAATTCTATTCCTATTATATGTACAAAGTAACTGGAGTAGCGAAATCCTACATACCTGATGAAGATGATGAAGATGACGAGGAGAAGCAAGCGGTCGCCAATGGTATGTTGATTTCTTTAAAATAACTTTTTTCATTTAGAAGATTTTTTTGAGTGACGAAATTTCTATTGTTGTTCTAGGTCCAGTTTCGTTTTCAATTAAGATCAAAGAAGACCAACCGGTGCCGCCCCTGCGTCCAGCCTTGCCACAAGAAGGAAGTGATGATGAGTCAGAGAAAAAAGTTAAATCGAACGGTGGTACAGTTCAAGTTGGCGATCAAATTCAAATGCCCCAACATCAAGGTCCAGCAAGAAGTGTTCCGGAGCATGTACAAAAAGCAATACAATTAGTTGAGAGTCAATTGATGGCAAGAAACGCCCAGCTTGGCATACCAACGACAACGGTTCAAAGCCGATCGAGGTTTGACATTGATCAGAGTGGAACATTAGCTCCAAAGCTCAGTGTACCTCTATCGTCAATGCTTGCTGCTGTGGCCGAGCAAGCAACTCCGTCGGTGACCGTTGTGAAGTCACACCAAAAAGAGCTCAAAAGAGGTATGTGCAAAGTGTAATCAATTTACTATAAATCTAAATGTTGATAACATCAATTTTAGCTGAAGAAAAGGTTAAGGATAAACTCGCACAAATAGCCAGGGAAAAATTGGGAGGCTTAATTTCGAAAGAGAAACAGTTACAAATTGAACGGAAAAAGAAAGCGATGGCGTTTTTGAATCAAATTAAAGGTAAAAAGTATTTTCAATTTAAATTCACGTAAAGTTTTTTTGTTCTTCTTATTTCTGTTATTATATGGGACTGTAACTTACTTATTACTTACCCGGCTCACAATCCATAGATCAGCTGAATATTGCAGCCTTCCAGTGATCGTCCCCGCATGCACTCTCCAGTCGCCGAAACCAAGTGCTCTGGCATCCGCATCACTTGGTCTTTGACCGTAGTTCGGTCTCCTTGCGTCTCGAACATGGGGGCTGGGATGAGAAGATTTTCTTGGCTGTAGCGTTGTCTTCCATTCACTTAATATGGCCGAGCCTTTTCTTGGCCTTCTGGACTACATCCACATCTTGGTATAGTTCTTACGGTTCTTGGTTAAACCTTCTTCTCCATTTCCATCGTCGCATACTGGACCGAAAACCGTCGAAGAATTTTTCTTCGAAAGTGCCCAGTATCAATTCCCCTTTTTTACTTACGTTAGCACTCGCGTCGTAGACTAGGACTGGTAAAATCCAGTTTTATTAGCAGTTATTTGTCTTTCGGTGAGGTTTTGAACCCAGTTGTTTGGCCAAACCGAAGCAGCAGCGGTTCCTAGGGTAATTCTTCTTCGATCTCCACTAAGGTGTCGTTTGTGGATTGATGTTTGTTCCAAGGTAGGTGAACTCCTTAACTACCTCGAAATTGCTGCTACCAACAGTGACGTTTTGTCCTAGGCGGTGGACAGATATTGCTTTGTTGATAGCAGTACTTGCTTTGCCTCATTCACTTCAAGACCAACGAGTATCGCCTTCAATTGCTGTGAAGGCCTCAAGCACAGTTCTCTTGGATCGACCGATGATGTCAATGTCGTCCGCATAGCCTAGGAGCTGGGTGGACTTGTTGAAGATAGTGTTTTCCGTGCTCACACAGGACTATGTTGAAGAAGTCACATGACAACGCATCTCCTTGTCTAAACCCTGCGCATGTTTGGAATAACTCGGATGAGCTGTTACCCATTTGCACACTGCACTGCGTATTGTTAAGCGTAGTGTGGCACAGCTGGATCAGAATTCAGACGTCGCAATCATTAGCTCTTGGCGGTGGATGCTATCATATGCAGCTTTAAAGTCGATGAAAAGATGGTGGGTTTTGACTTGAAATTCGTTGGCCTTTTCCAGGATCTGCCTCAGTGTGAATATTTGGTCTATCGTTGTTCTGCCTGGCCCTGGTTCGTGCCGATTATTGTGTTGCAGAACGGTTTAAGACGCTCACATAGTACGTTGGATAGGATTTTGTATGCAACATTAAGCAGGGATATGCCACGGTAGTTTTTGCATGACATAGTAGATGGAGCAAATGAAGTTTATCGACCAGTCAGTGGGCATGCATTCTTCCTCCCATACTTTGTTGATGACCTGGTGCATGCAGTTCATCAAAACACCTCCTCCATATTTAAAGAGTTCTGCAGGTATGCCATCCGACCCGGCGGACTTGTTATTTCTTAGCTATTGGATGGCTCTTTCTATCGCTTCTGCGCTGGGGGCTGGGACTGAGTCTTCGTTGACTGGTCTTGCTTCTCTTTCGTCATTTGCTCGCTCCACATTTTGCGCATTCAGAAGTTGTTGGAAGTGCTGCTTGCAAACATCTACAGTTCCCTGTGCTTCGGTGACTAGTTTCCTTCACTGTTTCGAAGAGCCTGTGTCCCGGCTCTGAAACCAGAAGCTAATTGCTTCGACCTTTTGAAGAAACGTAGATTGTAGTTCTTGACCAGTGACTCTTCTAGATCTTTGAGCTGAGAAACTTCGGATGCTCTTTTTTTCCTTCGCAGGGTCTTTTTCTCATTTCTACTTTTTGTTCGCTACTCTTCTCTTGCTGCTCTTGTGTTCCGTTGCAGCATCTGCAAACGTACATTTTCGGTCTCTTTCTTCAATAACGCGCACTCATCATCATACCACGGGTTCTTTTTTATTATTTCGCGATATTGGTTCCACAAGGTGTTGACATCTGTGGTATTTGGGAGAACGGCGGAGAGTCGCTCACTCAGGCGCTCACTGTAGTCTCTGGCATTATTCGGAGTGCCAAGACAACCGATGTTGAACTTCTTTCTTGGGCCGCACGTGTTTTTTTTGTCGTTCGATAGTTGAGCTCTAAACTAAGCCACTACCAGAAAGTGGTCAGAGTCGACATTTGCTCCTCGGAAAGTGCGCACGTTCAAGATGTTGAATGCTTGCCTTGCGCTGATTAGCACATGGTCGATTTGGTTGGTGGTTCGACCATCCTGAAATCGCCAGATTTCTGTGTAGATCTTTCGTCTTGGAAACCTAGTTCTACTTATCCTACGTTGCCGAAACCTTCTCTCAGCATTCCATTTCCTTTTATCCTTTTCTTGTGGCTTCGTTCCAAGCAGTTGGAAAACAGAATTTGACCAGCAAGTATTAACAAAAAAGGACATTTTAAATTATATTCCGATTGAAAATACGTTCTTTTTAAAACGAAGAACGCTGTTTAATTTCCGGGTACGCCGTTTACAGTAATAGATCCATTGATGGTCCACCTCACCTCACCTGCGATGTAGCCAAAAATGGCGTATAATGTTTGTGTTTTGTAAGGAGACGTAAAACATTGTTACTCCAGTTACTTGATTAACCCTCCTGGACACACTGCATGTCTATTACAGGAGCATTTAACTCTTGCGCAAAATATTTCAAAACTAAAGAATATATTTTTTTTTTCTTTCAAGGAACATCAATACCAAAGTCTGGAGAATCAAACAAATTAAGTTCAAAATCCTCTCCTGACAAGAACACTGAAGATGGAAACGATTCCGATGCATCATCAGTTCATTCCATTCCAATATCATCATATGGCGATGACAAATCAGACACTGAAATTATAACCGAACCCTCCAAAAACACCTCTCAACAGCAACAACAAAAAATACACCATGAAAGCACGAAAAACGAAAACGATGATGATGATGATGATGATGTTCAATTTGTGCCATCAATTGATATTAAAAAGCCACATTCAAGATCTCGAATACGCCAACGTACACAAACTCCAGAAATTGTTATAATTTCTCCAAAACGATTGCGTTCTCGATCTCGAACGCCACACAAAAAACACTCGAAATCCAAGTCTCACAAATCAAAAAAGAAGTCTTCCAAACATAGTAAGAAAAAATCGAAAAAACGATCGCGCAGTCGGAGCACATATCGAAGCCAAAGTTGTTATTCGGAAGATGAACTAGTTGAGGGCTATTCATCGTCGGATTCGTCAAGTAGAAAACGAAGAAAACGATCATCATCGCACAAAAAAAAGAAGAGCAGAAGACATGATAAATGAGAGGCCACTTTTCTGTACAAACAATTATGAAAGAAGAAAACCCCAAAAATTAAAAAAGTTAATATTTTTATAAATGCGTACGTACACTATAACTATCATTATGTTTTGTAATTCAAAATCGAAAGTAATATTTTAAGTAATAAAGTAGATTTGAAGGTTAAATGCACAACATTTTTGACTTGTAATCCCACGACCAATACTCGATATTCTGGAGAAAAAAGGAAAGGAAAAAAGGCGTAGAAACCGAAAAGATCCTTTTAACCTGTAGTCGCTTGATGTTGGGCCTTAAGAAAACTCTGTTTGGTGCCAATTTAGAGCCAACCCAACTGAGGAAAACCGGAACAAGTTTAGACAAGCCAGGGAGGCCTGCAATGCCCATATTCTTCAGACCAAATTTTTACTTGACCAAAAATTACTTACTTACTTAAGGTGGCGCTACGGTCCGTTGTGGACTTGGGCCTCAATCAACAGTCTCCGCCAGCTAGCTCGGTCCTTAGCTAGTTGTCTCCAGTTTTGCACTCCAAGTTGATTGAGGTCCTCTTCCATTTGAGTGCGCCACCTGAGTCGCGGTCTTCCTCTCCTCCTACGTCCCTCGGGAATAGTGTCGAAGGCTTTCCGGGCCGGAGCATTGGTGTCCATTCGCTCTAAATGACCGAGCCATCTGAGTCTCTGGACCTTGACCCTTCTGGCTAGGTCCATGTCGTTGTACAACCCGTAAAGTTCGCTGTTGTATCTTCTTCGCCATTCCCCTTCAATGCACACGGGGCCAAAGATGACCCGAAGAACTTTCCTCTCGAAACAGCCTAAGGCACTTTCATCCGATTTTGTCAGGGTCCATGCTTCTGCACCATACAGCAGGACTGGGATGATGAGTGTGTTGTACAGTTTTACCTTAGTTGCTCGAGAGAGGGCTTTTCCACTCAATTGCTTTCTTAGCCCAAAGAAACAGCGATTAGCAACAGTTATTCTTCGTCTGATCTCGGCGCTGGTGTTATTGCCCGTGTTTATAGCGGAGCCTAGGTAGACAAACTCCTCTACTACCTCGAAGTTATATGTGTCTATTGTGACGTTCTGCCCGAGCCGTCGGTGTTGGGTGTCCTTCCTACTGCTAACCCATTTTTGCCGCTTCTGTCTCAATTCTCACAAAGGCGCCATTGACATCACGTTGTGTTCTTCCCATTATATCAATATCATCAGCGTACGCGAGAAGTTGAACAGATTTTTGGAAGATAGTGCCTGTGGTGTTGACGGTGGAGTTCTGCACTATCTTCTCAAGAACGATGTTAAAGAAATCGCACTACAGTGCATCGCCTTGTCTGAATCCTTTTTTGACGTCGAAAGATTCCGTAAGCTCGTTGCCAACATTGACGGAGCAGCGTGAGATCGTCATTTTGCACAAGCGAACGAGCTTGGCAGGGACGCCAAAACTAGACGTAGCTTTGTACAGTTCGTCTCTGTAGATGCTGTCATACGCGGCCTTAAAATCGATGAAAAGGTGGTGGGTATCGATTTGGAGTTCATAGGTCTTTTCCAGGATCTGCCGCAACGTCAAAATTTGGTCGATGGTTGACTTTCCTGGCCAGAAACCACATTGGTAAGAACCAATCAGATTGTTGACGAAAGGCTTCAGACGTTCACATATTACGGCAGAGAAGATCTTGTAGGCGATGTTAAGTAGACTGATTCCTCTGTAGTTGGCGCAGTTTAGAGGATCTCCCTTTTTCAGGATCGGGCAAACAATGCTGAGGTTCCATTCATCGGGCATGCATTCCTCTGACCATATCTTACAGATGATTTGGTGCATGCTCCTATCTAGCTCGTCGCCTGCTGCTTTGAACAGCTCAGCAGCTAGACCATCTGCTCCAGCGGCTTTGTTGGATTTCAGCCGTGATATTGCGGTTTTCACTTCTTCTAGGTCGGGTTCACGGAATTGTTGCTATCATCGTGTCCGATGAAAGGCTCCTGTCTGACGGCGGTATTTTGTTCGTCATCGCCGTTATACAATCTACAGGAGTGTCTTTTCAAAACCCCAGCATTGACTGCGATTCTGCTATGATGTTCCCTTTTTTATCTCTGCAGGCATCGGTTCTTGCTCGATGACCTTGAGCCAGCTGTTTAACCTTTCGGTAAAACCTCCGAACTTCATTCCTGCTGTTGGCTCTCTCAACATCCTCGATCTGACGCTTCTCATGCTCTCTTTTTCTGAGAAGCCGCGTTCCTCTCTCTCTTTGCTCGTAGAGCTCACGAGCAGCTCTTGTCCTTCTATGCAGCGCCGCTTTGTATGCCTCCTGCTTGGCTGCATGGGCCTGCCTGCATTCTTCGTCAAACCAGGGGCTTTGTTTTGGTGGCTGTGTGAAACCCAGCACATTAGAGGCGGCATCTCTAACTGCTTTCTGGCAATGTTGCCACTGGTCTTCGATAAAGAGTAAGAATTTTTGGGCATTTATAAAAAAAATATGAAGAATTCTTCTTCTTCCTCGGTCCCACCAACGCTCGTTGACAATGACACTCCAGTTGTTAGCTCTCTCGTGAAAGCTGCAGTTCGCCGCCAATTCTTCGCTGCAAGAGAAGAGAAGAGCACTCGTGCTGTGGCGAGCGTCCTAAATGATCTCAACATTCATAAATCCGCTGGTTCAGATGTTATCCCCTCTATTGTTCTGAAGAGGTGTTCTTCCACGCTGCCAAAACCCTTGCGTAAGCTTTTCCATCTATCCTATTCTTCTGGGCTCGTTGCGAGGAGTTGGAAAACAGCATTTGTCCAGCCATTCCCAAAAAAAGCGATTCTTCTTCTCCCTCCAATATTCGACCGATTGTACTGACGTTCCTTTCTAAGGCCATGGAAACGCTGAAAAACTATCAGCTCAAGAAATATCTCGCTTCTTAATGACCGGCAGTACGGCTTTCGCAGCAACAGGTCCACTGGCGATCTGATGGTTTATCTCACCGAATAGAAAAATCCTTATTTGAAGAATTGGAAGTCCATACGTTAAATTGTCAGCTACTGCAAATATTCGAGAAATGCCAGTGTTATCATCATCAGAAATAGTGGTGTACAATGAAGTACGCTCATGGAATTTTGGTCGGATAATTTTCGTCCAACAACCGATTGCTGATTACCTTTGAATTCATATCCATTCCTTCTTGCCACGGCCTCATGATTTTGTAACGAAGTGTTATGCTCAAAACAGATGTGCAGAATTTCTGCACGCAGCGCTGCATGCAGCGCTGCAAGCAAAACACACGTGCAGAGAAAGTATGCCAAGTTTTGTCAAAACAAAAAAGACACCTGTCAAATTTGTATTATTTGGTTGTCTTGAATTGTTTTTAAAGTGGGTTGAAAATATCTAAAGCGAATAGATATACATTATTGGAATCCATTGTTCTGAAGGAATCTGCCAATAACTTGAGGGTACGACCGAAGTTGGGCTCAAGGTTGAACTGATGGGCATTCCTGGAGGCGCGGGTATTACGGTTGAATATCTTTAGGGGAGGAATGCAACTGGCTATTTCACTAGAGCAAATACCGTTGAAGTAAAGGTAGAATAGAGTGAGGCATGAGACATTACGGCGATGTTCGAGAGATGTAAATGACTCAACGATGGTATGATCACCAATCATCTTGAATGCCTTTTTTTGGATACTGTCCAGAAGACTTAAGTATGTCACTGGAGCACCAGCCCAGACATGGGAGTTATACTCAAGGGAGGTTTTGTAGATGATAGCCAGATCATAAGGGAAAACAATTTCTTGCACCGCCTTAAGAAACCTAAACATCTTGCGGCATTTTTGGCGACATCGCATATGTGCTCCCACCACCATAAAGAATTTGTCATTAGGTTCAGAAGACCTATCATTGGATTTTCGTGTTTTCTTCAATAGACCTTGGCGAGACCGGCAAGCAAAACCTCGGCTGGGAAACAAAAAGCACATCACAATTTTCTAGTAAGAAATTATCTAAAAAGGATCACCAAAGAGTCAATGAGCGCATTCCGAAACCTAGTGACTACGTAGTCAACTCGTTCTGATTCGTTGATTTTTTGTTTTCAACCAATCAGAACGAGTTGACTACGTAGTCACTAGGTTTCGGAATGCGCTCAATCGCAAAGTTCTCTAAGTCATTAATTCGGCGTATTCGTCGTCGACCAATAACTGGTAATTCGGGTCGCGTTGTGAACCTAGAAATTAACCAGACGCTTTTGTGTTGCCTACATGCCCAAATACTTACAATATTGACTGACAAACATTTTAATATTGAAGATTGGACATAAACAAAAGCTCTACTGTAGAGGTTTTTAAAAACAACAAGATAGAAATTGATACAAAAAACGGAAGGTTTCCAAAAAATTGAAAAATCTATTAAGAACACGTATACGCCCGAGTGAACAATTTCACTACATCCGTAGTAAAACACGAAATCTCTATATCTATAAAAATGGATGTATGTTTGTTTGTTTATTTATTTTAGTTCTTATTGTTCAATATGAACAGTATGGAACAGAAATGGTAGATCCTGTTGTATTCAGGGTTCATGTGAAAAAGAAATTGGTAAAACCATAAGGAAGAGTCGAAAAACTAGAAAAAATCAAACATATACATAGATCGAAAAAAAATTGTCCAAATTAAAAAAACTTCCATTACTGCATCATATTTAAGATCTGCGAATTTGCTTAGCGTTACCGCAAGTCTCTCGTTTAGGCTGGTTCTAGTTTTAAGAATAGTGCATTATTTTTTTTTATTCACGGTTTTCGCCTTGTTGTGGCGAGGAGGCTTACGTCTAACTCTTGAGCAATCCAGCTGCGGAGAAAGACAACTAAGAAAACCACCAAAAAGCAGAGATGTTAATCAAAAATAATGGAAACAATTTTACAGAATGAAATGAAAAACGAACGGGGATATAAGTTCAAGAGTCGGCAGAAGTCACGGCTGCCGCAAGAAGCTAAGTCGCCAGTGACAAAAGTAAACAATGATAAAGAGCAAAGATAATTAAAAAGACAAAGACAACCGGTCTTTCTCTCAGTGGATTGAATGACTGATTTTTATTTTTTCATTTCATTACTCTTCTATAGGTAGTCAAACCGCGGACGAGCTACTGATGGACCCGAGTCAAGAAGAGACTACGCTGAAGTCTGCTGCATCCCTCAAAGCTTCGAGGCAACGCAGTAACTACAGATCCTCTAGAAGATTCGTGAGAACTACCGAGTTGAAAGACCCTGCAACGTTCAGTTCGAGAGAAAAGGCTCTCCTAAAAAAGCACAGAAAGCTAGTTAGGAACTTCGAGCGGCAGCTGGCAGAGACTGCCACTGAAACATCTGAAAGAGCGAACACCAAAAGTACTCAAAAGGAAGATAGATCTGTAATCAAAAGAGGAAATCAATAACTCCTGGAAGTCCAGGACGATTGCGTAATCTCTAGAAGTTTATGGCCTAATACTAATGAAAAGATAACTCGGTATATTCAATCGCTGAGTAAAAGGAACATTTAAATCCTAATACGCGTACTAACGGGTCATTGCGCCATTGGCACAATGGCCAACAAGATAGGGGCTTTTGCACCCGATTTCTGTAGAAGCTGTCAGGATGAGGAGGAAATAGAAACCATTAAACACCTGCTCTGTGACTGTCCGAACCTCCAAACTAACCAACTCCGTCATTTCGGGAACAGGTTTGTTGTGGAACTGGATGGTTCTAGCACAGGTCTCAATGGCAGACATCAGGAAATTTATAGATAGCACAAGCTGGTTCTTTAACGACCGAGTCTATGTTAATCGGCAATTATGAAGAGCATCGATGCTAACTTTTATTTTTATAGGCGATCACAATGGACCAGTAGGCCCCCGTGTATGCAACAGTTCACGGTGTGCATACTTCTTATCACCTAACGTAACCTAACCCTAGCGTAATATTCATCGCTCAATCGAAAATAGCTTTTTTTAGTCTTCTGCTTCCAAGAGGGGCCCATGTTACTCGATTCTACAATAAAATTGCTCGAATTCGAAAAATTGGAACTATGTATCTATAACTACTTTCGAAGCAACAAGAATCGAAAAGATCTAGTAATGCCAACTATATTCTTATGAACTTTCGAATAATCGAGGAACTAACTTACCTTACTCGACAGTAGAATTCAAAACAAGGCAAAATCGCAAATTATAGCTCTACATCAAATGTGTTTGCGTATGGGGTACATGGTGTCGAACAAAAAGGAGAAATGAGAAAAAGACCCTGCCAAGGAAGGAAAGAGCATCGCAGTTTCTCAGCTCAAAGATCTAGAAGAGTTCCGGACAAAGAACAACACCCGGCGTTTCTTTAAAATATCAAAGCACTTAGCTTCTGGTTTCAGAACCGGCACACAGGCTCTTCGAAACAGTTAAGGAAACCTAGTCACCAAAGCACAGGGAATTGTATATGTTTTTAAGCAGCACTTCCAACAGCTGCTGAATGCGCAAAATGTCGAGCGAGCTAATGACGAAAGAGAAGCAAGACCAGTCAATGAGACCCAGTCCCAGCCCCCAGTGTAGAAGAGATAGAAAGAGCTTTCCAAAAGCTAAAAAATAACAAGCCCACCGGGTCGTTGTGTTGGTAGCAGCAATTTTCATGTAGTTAAGGAGTTACCTACTTGGAAACAAACATAATTCACAAAAGACAAATCTAGTGGAGATCGAAGAGAATTACCTAGCGAACAGTGCTTGCTTCGTTTGGCAAACACTGGGTTCAAACTCTCACTCGAAAGACAAGTGTCTGCTGTACAAAATTTGATTTTACAGTCTAGGTCTCGGCGCGAGTGATAAACGTATAAGTAAAAAATGTGCACACGGACTGGGTCGTACGAACATGCTCCTGCATGCTCTTAACTAAAATTTGTGATTATAAAAAATAATTAGAATTCATTAAAAAAATTAAAATTTGAAAATGAACTGTAAATACATTTAATTCAAAAAATTTAAATCCAAAAAAAATCAAACTTATTCTTGATTTATTGAATTTTTTTTTTTGAAAATCGTCGGAGCCGTTTTTTTTTAAATTAATTTTTTTATATATAAAATTTTTCAAAAATGTTTTAAAATTAATTTGGATATGCAGTTTTCAAGACTATGTAAATATAATATTACATTCAATTTGGATTTTTAAAATTGATCCGGTTTTGTAGATACAGAATTTTGAAAAAAAAAAAAAATCCAAAAAAAATTTAAATTTTTTGAAAACAAAAATATTTGAACAATATATACGTACTTCAAAAAAAACTTACGTGATCGGATTTCAGTTCGAAAAATCTAATAACAAAAAAACGGTTCTATGGGAGGTACGTTTTGGAGCAATACAAAATTTTTTTTTTACATAAAATACATGAATGTTTAAAAAAATTAAACTCAAGAAAGTTTAAAAAAAATCGTATCGGGCCGTTTTGGGAAAAAAAAATGTTTTGGTTTTTGGCCAAAAAATCGTATGGTGGCTACCCTAAATTTTGATCTTAAAACAAAAATAAAAAAATTGGGATATGACTTTTTGCTCAAACCTCTAATTTTCAATTTGAAGTCATCGGACCAGTAGTTAAGGCTGTAGATGCCTGTAAACTTTCCGACAGACAGACAGACGGAATCGCCGGACCATTTTTTCGACTTCTCTATATCGTAATGTCATATCTCATCTCATCTCAATTTTTTTTTTTTTACGAATTCAATACTTGCCATTTATATTTTCTATATGTCGCTAGTAAAAAAGGGGCATTGATACTCGAGGCACTTCGAGAGAAAAATTCTCGGAACGGATTTTTCGAGTCCCGTCCGTGTTGTAAGTGACGAATGGAAAAGAAGATTCAACCGAGAACTGTACAAGCTGTACCAAGATGTTGATGTAGTCCAGAAGGCCAAGAGAAGAAGACTACATTGGCTCGGCCACATCGAGCGAATGGACGACAACGCTCTAGCCAAGAAAGTTTTCTCATTAGAGCCGGCAAGGAAGACCGAACCTACGGTTCAAGGACCAAGTGACTGCGTATGCCAGAGCACTTGGTTTCGGCGACTGGAGAGTGCATGCGAGGGACCGTTCACGATGGAAGGCTGCAGTATCTCAGGCTGAGATCCTTCATGGATTATGAGCCGGATAAGTAAGTAAGTAATATGGGGTCCTTCCAAGTACACTGCTCAACGTTTGGTGGCCAAATTCAAGTCAAGGCCAACGGTTCAGTGAAAAATCACCCAAAAACCGAGCGTCAACGAAACACAATATCTGCCGAAAATATCACCACTATTCGTGAATGTGTGCTCAGCTGAATCCAAGATAGTCAATCCCCTGGACCTCAGAGACAACATAATCGATGCCATCGGTCAAATTCAGTCTGATTTTAGCGCCAGTAATAAAAAAACTGAACTTTTAGAATGTGCTCCACTCAGCACAACCGCGGTGGCCATTTGAACAATATTATTATTCACATCAAAGAGATCTAGGTGCCTGATATCTCTAAGCAGATTGCACATAATATCGTTAATTGGTGTCATTACTGGGCACTGTCTAATAGGAAGACACGCCGCGTGACTGGGCAGAAGCTGCATGGATGAGGAGGAGGAGGAAACAGTCCTTCACCTCCTCTGCACTTGTCCTGCTCTGGTTCATAAACGTAGGATTCACTTAGGAGAATTCTTTTATAATGATCTAAACGATCTCAAAGACATTAAGGCCGTGTGCGAATTGGATGAATTGTGGTTAAAAATGGATGAATTTTTAACACAATTTTATTCAATGCGAAGTGTCAAAATTTAACCAAACGTCAAGTTTTCACCACTTTTTAACCCAATTCGCACACGGCCTAATATAATTAATATTCTTATTGGTTTCATTTTCATTAAGCTTTCAAAGAAAGCCTTTTAGATTCATGTGGTATCACAATGGGCCTTCAATCGGCATAAGTGGGTCTTTTACCATCCATGACAGCCACTTTAACCTTACGTAACCTACCCCGCTAGCACTACCAAGACTTTGATATTGAATTCTGAGAGTTCCTCAATACCGTTGAAGAAGGGTTGATCCTTGCCTAGCTAACTCATCTGCCTTCTCATTTCCCCCATAGCCCCTATGACCCGGTATCCAGATTAGAGTGACGCTCAAATCGAGTTCCTTGAAGGCCTCTTTGCATTGCTGGACCAGTCTAGAGGAGCAGCTTTAATAGCTGCCTGACTGTCTGTTAGCTTGGAATACACTGGCAAAAACGGGAAGTCTATAGGATTTTGAAAACTTAAGAGATTCACAGAAGACACCTACACCTACACCGCATTCCATCTTTGAACCATCCGTGAAGATAGTTGTGTCGAAGTCTTCCGTCATATCGCCTTGTTCCCAGTCGATTCTTGACGGTAACAAGTCTCTAAACTTCTTTGAGGTGTTAAGGGTAGAGATGCAGTAATCGCTGATTGTAGATAGGATGTCTGATGGTATCAGGCTGGTTTGGTTGCAGTGCCTGTAAGATCTGGTTTTCCAGCAGCCTATTTCTTTAAGTTTCAAGATATTGCAGGACACCTGATATTTAATAAAGAGGTCAATCGGAAGAAGGTCCAGGATGACATTAAGAGCATCTGTTGGGCAGATGTGTGTAAGCTTGTTTACTATGTAAGCTTTGCTGACGTGGGCAACCACACAATGGATCCGTAAACAAGTATCAGTCTAACAACCACTGTGTACGTCCACTGGATCAACAGCTACTTAAAATAAGAAATTAATCTTATTTTGGAGTTAATTTAAAATATTCTGGCAATACCAATTTGTTTTCAAAGTATTGTGCCATCTTCGTAAAAAATATTTTTTTCTAAAAGATAATGACACACGTTTAAGAATGTACACCAATAAGAACATTGACTTGTTATCAGTACCAAATTCTTAAAAATAAAAATAGGTGTTTGTTTTTAATTTCTAGAAAACGTGTCTAGGTACAATAGACTTTTCAGACGAAGTGTTGGTTTGTTTCAACAAAACATTTCTAACGGCGCTAGTACCTAGGTACAATAGACTTTTTCAGACGAACAAAAGCATTAAATTTGTTTCAATTTTTTCTGGGAAATTCAATTTAATTTTTATTTTAAAAGGAAACATATTTATTGAAAACTTCTGTTATGAGAGTCTCACTTGTGAGACGTTTCTATCAATTCTTTGTCTTAAAAAGTGTACATACATATATTTTTTTTTTTCAACACAATCAATGTACAAATACTTACTTACTTACTTATGGTGGTGCTACAGTCCAGGTCGGATCAGGGCCTCACCCAACAAACTTCTCCAACCAGCTCGGTACCTAGCTAGCTGTCTCTCCAGTTTCGCACGCCTAGTTGGTTCAGGTCCTCTACCACATGTGTTCTCCATCTGAGTCGCGATCTTCCTCTTCTGCGACGTCCTTCCGGGTTGGATTCGAAGACTCTACTACGAGCCAAAGCATTATTTTCCATTCGCTCAACATGACCCAATAATCTGGACCCTAACTTTTCTAGCTAGGTCAGGTCAGTGTCGCTGAACAGCTCGTACACTTTTTAGTTGAATCTTCGTCACCATTCTCTATTAATGCAGGCAGGACCAAAAATCACTCGAAGAATTTTCTCTCAAAGAAGCCCAAAGCGTTTTCAACAGATGTTGTCATGGTCCATGTCTCATGCTTCATGCACCATACATGAGGACCGAGATGATGAGGGTTTTGTAAAGCGTCACTTTAATTGCTCGGGAGAGGACTTTACAACTAAATTGCCTTCTCAGTCCAAAGAAGCAGCGATTGGCAAGAGTGATTCTTCGTTTGATTTCAGTGCTGGTGTTGTTGTCTGAGTTGATAGCGGATCCCAGCTAGACAAAGTCCTTAACTACATCGAAGTTAAATCTGTCAATGTTGACGTTTGCTCCAAGACGTCGATGTTAGTAGTCCTTTCTTGTCGACAGTATTAACTTGGTCTTGCCCTCGTTAACCGCTAGACCCATCTTCCTTGCCTCCATCTCGAGGCTCACAAACGCTCTTCGACATCACGCTGTGTTCTTCCAATTATGTCAATGTCGTCTGCGTATCCTAAGTAGCTGGACGGACTTTTGAAAGATTGTGCCTCTGGTGTTGACATTGGAGCTTTGCACAATCTTTTCAAGAATGATGTTGAAGAAATCGCATGACAACGCATCGCCTTGTCTAAAACCTTTTTTGACATCAAAAGCGTCCGTTAGGTTTTTTCCGACCATGATGGAACAGCGTGAATTTTCCATTGTCATCTTACATATACGGATGAGTTTTTCTGGATGCCAAAACTAGACATTGCTCTATATAGTTGTCTCTATAGAGCTTCATACGAGGCTTGAAATCGATGAAAGTGGTAGGTATCGATTTGAAGTTCCTGGGTCTTCTCCAAGATCTGCCGTAGGGTGAATATTTGATCGATGGTGGACTTTCCGGGTCTGAAGCCACACTGATAGGACCTACCAGATTGTTGACGAAGGCTTCAAACGTTCACACAGCACGGCAGACAAGATCTTGTAGGCGATGTTAAGGAGACTTATACCTCTGTAGTTGGTGCAGTTCAGGAGATCCCTTTTTTGAGTATCGGGCATACGATGCTGAGGTTCCATTCATCGGGCATGCTTTCCTCCGACCAATTTTGCAGATGAGCTGGTGCATGCTCCTAACCAAATCATCTCCAGCTTCGGCGGCTAGCCCGTTGGCTCCAGTGGCTTTGTTCGTCTTAGTTTAGATATCGCTATTTTCACTTCGTCCATGTCGAGTGGGTGCCGGGTGGCATTGTTGGCGTTCTGCGCCTAAATTGAATGGTTCTGTATTGCTGACGGAGTTTTGCTCGTCATCGCCATTATACAGCTTGGAAACGTGGTCTCTTTCCATATCCTCAGCACTGACTGCGGTTCCACTACGATGTTCCCATGATGGTCTCTACAGGCTTCAGTTCGGGGTGTATAAGCCCTGGAGTTTGTTTCACCTTTTTGTAGAACTTTCGAACCTCGTTCCTGTTGTGACATCCCTCTATCTCCTCGATCGCGCGCTTCTCATGCTCCTTTTTTCTTTCTGAGAAATTTATGCTCCTCTCTCCTTTTCTGCTCGTAGAGCTCACGAGCTGCTCGTGTCCTTCTTTGCAGCGCCGCTTTGTATGCCTCTTGTTTAGCTGCATGTGCTCGCCGGCACTCATCGTCAAACCAGGGGTTTCGTTGTGGTGGCCGTGTAAACCCTAGCACTTCAAAGGCGGCATCTCTGATGGCTGCTTGGCAGTGTTGCCACAGATTTTCGGAGACACGATAGGAAAAGGTTTTAGCAATCTCTTGCGATTTTAGCCGCTTGACGTCGAAATTTCTCCTGCCATTTTTTATCGTGTTGGCCTTGATCGGAATATCCGCATTTGTACCTTGGCTACAAAAAGGTAATGGTCCGAATCGATGTTGGCACCTCGGGATGTGTGGACATCTTGCATGCTAGAGAAGTGTCGTGCGTCGATCGCAATGTGAATAATCTGGTTGAAGGTTGATTAGTCGGGAGATTTCCATGTTCCCTTGTGGATATCGAGATGTGGGAAACGCGTACTTGCTACCATTACGTCTCGCCCCGCAGCAAAGTCGATTAGCCTAAATCCGTTATCGGAGGTGGTGTCGTGTAGGCTATGTTGCCCAATTAATCCACCAAACATTTCTTCTCTACCCAGCTTAGCATTAAAATCTCTAAGGACAATTTTAACGGCATAGCTAGGGCATTGCTCATAGGTCTTGTCGAGGAGCTCGTAGAACCTGTCTTTGGTGTCTTCATCCTTTTCCTCAGTGGGGGCGTGAGCGAAGATGAGGCTGATGATGGTGAATATAGCCTTGATACGGATTGTCGTGATGCGCTCATTCAATGAGATAAAACTCAAGACCTTCCTCCTGAGTCGAGTCCCAACTACAAATCCACATCCAAATAGACACAGATTTTGTTCCCGTTAGCAGTCGCCGTAGTAAAAAATAAATATCGCAGTTTTTCATTTTACGTAGGCCCAGACCATCCCATCGCATTTCTTGGATGGCAGTTACATCTGCTTTATAGCAGTCAAGGGCTTCCGCTAGATGTTCGGCTGCACGTGGTCTTGTAAGGGACCTAACATTCCAAATGGAAAACCGAAATTCGTTGTCCATGAATCGTTTGCGTGGGTCGTCATCATTAATTCCGTCCATATCCAAGGCTTGTTGGTGGCTAGGAACTATAGTTTCTTTATGTGGCTGAGCAGTCACCCTGACGCACGACCCCAACCTGGAGGGCCAGGTCTTTAGTTTAACTCTAAGACAAAGAGCCGGCAAAACCGCTCCTGGGCCTGCGCTACGAATATGTCGTAGTAGCCCTATAAGGTGTTCACTAAGTAGTTCATCCTGACTTAAACTGTAGACGCCACCATTGATTCCATCTTGGGAGTTCTTCCGCTGCCGCCTGTTGAAAAGGAGGTATGCCTTAGTGGGCGCATACCTCCTCTCCCTCTCTCTTTGCTGCCGCCAAAAACTTCCCACTGGGGTTGGAACCCAATCTTCGGTTGAAGATACTGGGCAACCGATGTTCACCACGGGGAGGTGGAGAGTAGGAGTTGATAGACAGAGGTTTCTGTGGACGCTTTAGTCCTCTTGAATGCACGTGTCTACCCTTGGAACATCAATGTACAAATAATTTTCTTAAGTATCAGAAATATCTTTAATAAAATTATATATTTAATTTCATTTGAGATACCTTGTGCTTTTGATGAATATTTAGACGTAAGTAGCTTTGAAATACGGTTTGATTATTTCATACTGTTATCACAGTGGAATAGTACCAAAGTATTATGCAAAAATATATAAGTACATTCATATCAAGAGTACACGCGAATTGCGTCAAAACTGAAACTGAGCTCGTGAGTCAAGATTTTAATAGCTTATAAACTTGAAACGAAACATAATTTATTTTTGTCAGAGTTTAAACATCATGTGTGCCTTAGAAATCAAGGGTATCTATTAAACAAAAAAAATGTTTCTATTTTTAAGAAATATAAAGGAAGAGTAGAATTTTTAACTTTGATAGAATCAAATTTAATCAAATTGAAATAAATTAGTATTTAGTTGTGATCAATTCTCAAGACGCTCTTCTTGAAGAAAGGTTAGGTTAGGTTAGGTTAAAGCGGCTGTCATGGATGGTAAAAGACACACTTAGGCCAATCGAAGGATCATTGTGATACCACACTAAAGTTAAAGGCTTTCTTTGAAAGCTCAATGAAACCAATAAGAAGATTAATTTAATTAATGCTTTTGAGATCGCTTAGATCATTATAAAAGAATTCTCCTAAGTGAGCAGGACAGGTGCAGAGTAGGTGAAGAATTGTTTCCTCATCCATGCCGCTCCTGAAAATACGCTAAGTCGCGTGGCGTGTCTCCGTATTAGACAGTGTCCAGTTATGACACCAATTAACGAGCTTATATGTAATCTGCTTAGATATTTTTAAGTCCAGTTTAGGCCAAAAGTTTTTCATCGCCTGACAGGTGGTTATGTTATTCCACCTGATGTCAGTTTTCTTAATAGCATTTTGCTGTAGCAAAAAATTGCATGTATCGATTGGTATACCAACATTTAGCCATTTGTGGTTTAATGGGTAATGTACCATATTTGGCGATACCATATCGGCTTTACAGTTTCCTGGAATGTCTCTAAGGCCCGACACCAAGTGAAGGTGAATGTTAAACTGTTGTGCCATCTCCATCTCCGTAATTGAGTTTGTAGAGACAGAGTCCAGGGATTTTATAAAGGGTTTTCCAATTAGAGGTGTTATTTTGATATTCAAAGAAAAATGGCATTTTTTAAGATAAATGATCGGATGTTTATTTCATTATAAAGAGGAAGTATGCCGTTAATAATGGAACACAACATCAGCCAAATGGCCGGCCGCCACGACCACGCTTATAGGACCATATCCTTTTCATGAAATTTTCCATAACCAAATCGTAAAGTGGCTGCCCTATGTCCTCGATAGCCTCACGAATTCCATCTTTGAGGTCTTGAATACACCTTATCTTTCACGTGGCCCCAAAGGAAGAAGTTGTAAGGTGTTGAATCACAAGATCTCGGTAGCCAATTGTGATCACCTCTTCGAGAGATAACAAGATCCGGTAACTTTTCCCGTAAAAGATCGATAGTTTCATTGCTTGTGTGGCACGTAGCGCCGCCGTCTTGTTGAAAGTAAACGTTGTCCAGATCAATACCATCCAATTCCGGCCATAAAAAATCATTAATCATCTCTCGATAGCGCAATCCATTGACCGTAACTGTTGCTCCAGCCTCATTTTCAAAAAAGTAAGGTCCAATGACCCCGCCGGACCATAAACCGCACCAAACAGTCACGCGTTGAGGATGGAGAGGCTTTTCAACAATAACTCCGAGCCTCAGATGCGACAGTTTTGCTTGTTGACGTAGCCTCCGAGGTGGAAATGGGCCTCATCAGTCAAGATGATTTTTCGATGAAATTCCGGATCATTTTCATGCATTTCAAGGACCCAATCAGCAAAGACACGACGTTGTTGATGATCAGCCGGCTTGACTTCTTGTGTTAACTGAACTTTATAAGCCTTAAGACCCAAGTCTTTATGCAAAATACGGTGTAATGACGTTTGTCGAATGTCTTATTCCAAAGAACAACGAGGAATGGACAAACCTGGGTTTTCTTCAACACTTTGGGCTACAACAGCAATATTCTCAGTTGGTCTTGAGCGATGTGCACGGGTTTTATTCTTCACATCACTTCACTTCTTCACTTCACGACGACCCAAAAATGTTTTAGTTTTACAAACCATCTCTGCCAAATTTTCACCATTTTTATAGTGAATTTTAATCATTTCAATGCATTGTTGAAGCGTGTATCGTTCTATTTTTATTAATGGCGTAGTTTTTACTTGTCAAATGTCAAAAAATGACAGCTTCAAAAGAGACAACTACCAAAATAGCGGGCTATTTAAAATAACACCTCTTATTGGAAAACCCTTTAGCTGCCTGATTAGCTGAGAAAATCCGGATATCAGATGTGGATATCACGTTTTTTCTGAGCCAGGACAGGATCTCCTTAATCGCCAAAAGTTCTGCCTGAAACACGCTACAGGGATTTGGAAGGCTGAATGAGAGACTTAGGACTAAAACTAAGTCTCTCATTCAGCCTTCCAAATCACTGTAGCGTTCAGAGTACACACCTCCACCAACCCCATCACTAGTTTTCGATCCATCTGTAAAGAAGTGGATTGCCTTATCTTCCAGGAATGTTCTATTTTCTCAGAAGGATCTGGCAGGTATAGAAATTTGGAAGTTTCTGTCGAACTGTACTTGGGGAATGGTGTAGTCTGAGTGGTTTGAAATTGATTCTAGATAATTAAGAATAGCAGAGTCAACTGTGAAGACGCATTCAGGCGAATCGCAGAACTAGAAGCTATTTGTTTGCTGATGATTATATCTAGAGGTGTCAGATAGAGTAGGGTGTCTAGTGCCTCAGATGGGGTCGTACAAAGTGCTGAGCTTTGGACTTTACTAAGCTTATCGCAGTTCATTTTTACGTCAGGTAGTCCACCATACTGTCACACCATAAAGAAGAATCGATCTGATTACCGATGTGTATAGTGATTCTGGGTTGCAAACCCCATTTGCTACCATTGGCTTTCTTGCAGATTTTACCTTACCTTAGAATTTTCTTATTGATGATGTTCGAAGGGTAGATCTGTGCATTCAAGTGGACACAAGCGTCCACTGAAACCTCTGTCTATCAACTCCTACTCTCCACTCCCCGTGGTGAACATCGGGTGCCAGTACCTTCGACCGAAGATTGGGTTCCAACCCCAGTGGGAAGTTGTTGGCGGCAGCAAAGAGAGAGAGGGGGAGGAGGTATGCGTCCACTAAGGCATGCCTCCTTTTCAACAGGCGGCAGCGGAAGAACTCCCAAGATGGAATCAACGGTGGCGTCTACAGTTCCAGTCAGGATGAACTACTTAGTGAACACCTTATAGGGCTACTACGACATATTCGCAGCCCAGGCCTATAAGGAGCGGTTTGGCCGGCTCTTCGTCTTAGAGTTAAACTAAAGACCTGGCCCTCCAGGTTGGGGGTCGTGCGTCGGGGTGACTGCCCGGCCACATAAAGAAGTACTAGTTCCGAACACCAACAAGCCTCGGATACGGACGGAATTAATGATGACGACCCACGCAAACGATTTAAGGACAACGAATTTCGGTTTTGCACGTGGAATGTTAGGTCCCTTAACAGGCCACGTGCAGCCGAACAACTAGCGGAAGCCCTTGACTGCTATAAAGCAGATATAACTGCCATCCAAGAAATGCGATGGGATGGTCCGGGCCTACGCAAAATGAACAACTGCGATATTTACTACGGCGACTGCTACCGGGAACAAAATCAGCGTCTATTTGGATGTGGATTTGTAGTTGGGACTCGACTCAGGAGGAAGGTCTTGAGTTTCAACTCAGTGAATGAGCGCATCACTACAATCCGTATCAAGGCTAAATTCACCAACATCAGCCTCATCTGCGCTCACGCCCCCACTGAGGAAAAGGATGAAGACACCAAAGACAGGTTCTACGAGCTCCTCGACAAGACCTATGAGCAATGCCCTAGCTATGACATTAAAATCGTCCTTGGAGATTTTAATGCTAAGCTGGGTAGAGAAGAAATCTTTGGTGGAATAATCGGACGACATAGCCTACACGACACCACCTCCGATAACGGATTTAGGCTAATCGACTTCGCTGCGGGGCGAGACGTAATGGTAGCAAGTACGCGATTCCCACATCTCGATATCCACAAGGGAACATGGAAATCTCCTGACCAATCAACCGTCAACCAGATTGATCACATTGCGATCGACGCACGACACTTCTCTAGCATGCAAGATGTCCGCACATTCCGAGGTGCCAACATCGACTCGGACCACTACCTTGTTGTAGCCAAGGTACGAATGCGGATATCCGATCAAGGCCAACACGCGAAAATGCTAGGAGGAAATTCGACGTCAAGCGGCTACAATCGCAAGAGATTGCTAGATCCTTTTCCGATCGTGTCTCCGAAAATCTCCTCAGAAGTCCTTTGCTGCCAGCACAAAATATAGAGAACCAGTGGCAACACTGCCAAGCAGCCATCAGAGATGCCGCCTCTGAAGTGCTAGGGTTTACACGGCCACCACAACGAAACCCTGGTTTGACGATGAATGCCGGCGAGCACATGCAGCTAAACAAGAGGCATACAAAGCGGCGCTGCAAAGAAGGACACGAGCAGCTCGTGAGCTCTACGAGCAGAAAAGGAGAGAGGAGCATAAACTTCTCAGAAAGAAAAAAAGGGAGCATGAGAAGCGCGCGATCGAGGAGATAGAGGGATGTCACAACAGGAACGAGGTTCGAAAGTTCTACAAAAAGGTGAAACAAACCTCCAGGGCTTATACACCCCGAACTGAAGCCTGTAGAGACCATCATGGGAATATCGTAGTAGAACCGCAGTCAGTGCTGAGGATATGGAAAGACCACTTTTCCAAGCTGTATAATGGCGATGACGACCAAAACTCCGTCAGCAATACAGAACCATTCAATTTGGGTGCAGAAGGCTAACAATTCCACCCACCCGACATGGACGAAGTGAAGATAGCGATATCTAAACTAAAGTCGAACAAAGCCGCTGGAGCAGACGGGCTAGCCGCCGAACTGTACAAAGCAGCCGGAGATGATTTGGTTAGGAGCATGCACCAGCTCATCTGCAAAATTTGGTCGGAGGAAAGCATGCCCGATGAATGGAACCTCAGCATCGTTTGCCCGATCCTCAAAAAAGGAGATCCCCTGAACTGCACCAACTACAGAGGTATAAGTCTCCTTAACATCGCCTATAAGATCTTGTCTGCCGTGCTGTGTGAACGTTTGAAGCCCTTCGTCAACAACCTGATAGGTCCTTATCAGTGTGGCTTCAGACCGGAAAGTCCACCATCGATCAAATATTCACCCTACGGCAGATCTTGGAGAAGACCCAGGAACTTCAAATCGATACCTACCATCTTTTCATCGATTTCAAGGCCGCGTATGACAGCGTCTATAGAGACCAACTATATAGAGCAATGTCTAGTTTTGGCATCCCAGAAAAACTCATCCGTCTGTGTAAGATGACAATGGAAAATTCACGCTGTTCCATCATGGTCGGAAAAAACCTAACGGACGCTTTTGATGTCAAAAAAGGTTTTAGACAAGGCGATGCGTTGTCATGCGATTTCTTCAACATCATTCTTGAAAAGATTGTGCAAAGCTCCAATGTCAACACCAGAGGCACAATCTTTCAAAAGTCCGTCCAGCTACTAGGATACGCAGACGACATTGACATAATTGGAAGAACACAGCGTGATGTCAGTGGAGCGTTTGTGAGCCTTGAGACGGAGGCCAGGAAGATGGGTCTAGCGGTTAACGAGGGCAAGACCAAGTTAATGCTGTCGACAAGAAAGGACTACCAACATCGACGTCTTGGAGCAAACGTCAACATAGACAGATTTAACTTCGAGGTAGTTAAGGACTTTGTCTACCTGGGATCCGCTATCAACTCAGACAACAACACCAGCGCTGAAATCAAACGAAGAATCACTCTTGCCAATCGCTGCTTCTTTGGACTTAGAAGGCAATTGAGTAGTAAAGTCCTCTCCCGAGCAACTAAAGTGACACTCTACAAAACCTCATCATCCCGGTCCTCATGTATGGTGCAGAGACATGGACTATGACAACATCTGATGAAAACGCTTTGGGCTGCTTTGAGAGAAAAATTCTTCGAGTGATTTTTGGTCCTGTCTGCATTAATGGAGAATGGAGACGAAGATTCAACCAAGAACTGTACGAGCTGTACAGCGACACTGACCTAGCCAGAAAAGTTAAGGTCCAACGACTTAGATGGTTGGGTCATGTTGAGCGAATGGAAAATAATGCTCCGGCTCGTAGAGTCTTCGAATCCAATCCGGAAGGACGTCGCAGAAGAGGAAGACCGCGACTCCGGTGGAGCACACAGGTGGTAGAGGACCTGAACCAACTTGGCGTGCGAAACTGGAGACAGTTAGCCAGGGACCGAGCTGGCTGGAGAAGTTTGTTGGGTGAGGCCCTGGTCCGACCTGGACTGTAGCGCCACCATAAGTAAGTAAGTAAGTAATGGTACACCACTATTTCTGATATAGCTAAAGCTAGACGAAAAAAAAAATCACTATGTCGGTAAATCCGAGGAACAAATAATTAAACGTATCTTTTAAACATCTTGCAAAAATAAATGGCATTTATTCACACGAGCACATCAATTGCCACAGCTTCAATTTTTGAAGATGATGTCAAAACAGTTGCGTGCGACAAAACGCTTTACCTGCTTTTAACATCCAATTTTGAGGCAAAGTCAAAATGCAAACATCTTGTCAAGATCAAGATTATAGGAAATAATAGAAATCAAGATGATGGTTAACACGAACATTTTCAGATTTTTATAGCATGTTCATCGGCACTTGAGGTTCCTATAACTGAGTTCAGGTCAACAGCGAATATCTCTTTCTCACCTGAACGCTAAAAAAGCAACAAAAACTATAATTGTCAATTTTTCCGCTCATTTGATTGAATGTGTGATTGCGATAAGAAATAACAAACGAGTGAAAAGTCTGATATTACACGGCGCATGACTATATTGCGCAAGTCTTGCTTATTTTCTTTTGAATAGGCATTCCATAACGGGCAAGTTATTACACGAAGACTTTTTCATTTCAGTACTGCGCATTTATTTGACAGTTCTTTTCATTTCATCTTCTTTGCGGAAGTGCTAAGATCTTACAAAAAATATCACTCTTATAACTTTTGTTCTAATTCACTTTCTTCAACTACAGAACAACAACGATGAAATCTCCGGCTTCAAGAAGTGAAAGCTCATTTGAATTGGCCCAAGGAACTACTCCAAAACCAGAGGTATGTATTTTGATATTACATTTATGTTTTAAAAACTAACTAAAATGGTATATTTTAGAAGCACTCGCTCGAAACCACGAATTTCATGCCAAAGCCCTGGAAATCTTAAAAGACATGAACAAGGCTAGAACAACACCACCACAAGAAAAAAGCTTTGCTGCACTTACTTGCGAACTAATATGCAAGGATATGGAAACTCTTCCATATTCTGCGAACTGAACTTTTTGCCGCCGCCGTAGATGCAGCTATTCGGCGCAACAGATCTCCTGGGCAATAGTCAACGACTCAACAAAGATCCTTTTCAGGACCACAAAAATTCAGAAAGAGATACAAAAACATTTCAATAATTTTTTATTGCTTAAAATAGAAATAATAAACTAACAAGACCTGATAGAATGACATACCCTACCTGATCTGTTGCTTGTTTGCTACATACATCTGTAATGTACATATACATACGTTAAATTTTTATTTTGGCTGGGGTTTTGTTATTTTTCGAAGTTGTTTTGTTTTGATTGAAATTTGACTCTTTGCTATGGACGTTTTCGGCGACGACACCTTCTCTGTCTACAATTAGATCTGATTTTAATAGGGATATTTAAAAAAAAAAAACAATAATAAAATTATGGAATCATAAATGCATTAATTTGCTTTAATTATACGCATTTTGTATAATTAAAATAAATTAATGTTACCTAACCTGGAGCAGTTATTCTTGTCATTGAAAGAGTTTTCGTCTTTAGATAATGTTTGGTTGCTGCTGAAGTTGATGTAGGCATAGTTGTTCTCGTTGTCTGTGTTGTTGCTGTTATTAAAACTGCTGCTAAATGTGAAATTAAGCCGTTGTTGCCGTTGTTTCCATTAATATGTTATGCACAATAGAAGCAAATAAACCTTCTGAATTGCTGGGCCAACTATTGTTCCTCCAGTTGAGATGCCGTAACTCTCAAATATTTTTTAATATCAGGAGGTCATTGATTTCATTTAATGCTCCAAAAATGGTAATAAAAGCACCATCCTCAATTACGTTTTGAAGATATGGTTGAACCCAGAACTGTTTTTTCTTCTTTCTTGTTTTTTCTCCTGTAGGTTCTTCAAAAATGAACGACGCTAAGAATAGGCTCATTGCTTTTCTCTTTCGTTCTTCGTTATTCTCGTCCATTTTTGTTAAATATTTTTAACTAAACTATAGGTACTTTTACTTAAAGACGATCAATGCATTTCTATGAAGAATTTACCTCCGGAATTTCTTTGACTAATTGATAAATAAATGTGTTACCAAAAAAATGGTGACTCTTTATCTGTCACTGAGCTATAAAAAATTATGGCAGTTAAAAAAAGCAGTTATATATACTCATGATTTTTTACAGATCAAGATGATGCTGATACATGTAAATCCACCATAAGACTCTCGCTTCAATATTCTTATTTAATTGTGTTCATTTTGATAAATTTGGCAAAACCTGTCAAATTACTTGCCTTTCTACTTGCTCGTTTACTGTCTTCAAAATTCGCAAGCCAGTTGACTGGCCAGTTCTGAAGCAAGTACTAAAAGTTTGAATGTGGGAGTAAAATATTTGATTGTATGCCAACTTGCTAGCAAGAAGTTGCTCGGGTTAGCAAACAGGCTTTCTGTACATCAACTGAGCCTGGGTTATCCTGATCCTGGAGTTGGCGATTAAACTGAGAAGTAATTTTTCAAACAAATAAAGTTGAATGCCTTTCGATATACTTATATATCTATCAAGCGTTTTCTTTTTCGTTTCTTTTCTTTTTTAAATCCCAGATTTATCCATAAAATCATGAGCTCTGAGTTAACTCCTGGTTCAAAATCAAATGAAAATGAAACACAGAGTTATTTTGGAGTTGACTCTTACTCTGTTTTTCTACTCAGACGTGACATTGTCGTCCAATTTTGTTCTTGGATATATTTTGTTCATTCTTCTACCTGAATTCAAATCCCAGAAAAAATCATATACCAACCCAATTTCAAGTTCTGCTAAGGTTATAAATTCTTCTTATGACATCATTCATTTTACACCTTTAGAACGATGGACAAGCCAGACGGACAAGGGAATGCAAGGCGAGAAATACTTCAAGGACTTGGCAATAAAAAAAAGGAATTCAATGCAATCTACAAATGCAAACGACATGGAAGGAGCATGCAAGTGCAATTTCCCTCAACGATCTGGAATCTGGAAAGGATGTGAACACCACATTTTGTTGAAAAACAAATTACCCGCCATACCATTAGCATGGTGCCATTGCAAATGCTTAAAAAATGAACAAAAGATATTTCTACTTCTTGCACCTTTGACTTTGAAGGTTGTGCGGACTCGCTGCCATATACCATAGCCGCCGCCGCGCGCCGTTGCTATCAAATGCCCACCTCTTCTACCTCTTGAAGTATAGATTCCTGTGTGAAAGTGCCAATTGATGTTGGCTTGTCATTTTCCAGTCTCCAAGGTGATTTTTCTCTTTTCTATGAAATTGAAAAATCAAGAGTGAAAAATAGTTGGTTTCCTTGACGTACATGCCGACATGCCATGCAGGTTTAAAAAAAATACTTACTTTTCTCAAATTAAATTGAATAAGTTGCGTTAGGTGCTTAGTTGTGTTAGAAAATTAGGCAATCGCGTAACTTAGGAAAATTAATTCTAAGACCCCCTAATTGAAGTCAAAATATGAGATTATTTGTTAGTTTTTAAGACGCCTTGAGTCGGGTGTACAGGCAGCCTTCAAACAGTCTCGGAACGTGCTTGATCACCCAAGGGGTTTGCTTTGACCTCACCATACTATGGAAAAATCGAACACAAGACTCAAACTCTATAAAGAACGGGTTGGAAAAAGTAACACATTTTAACATATCAAAAATTTATTGAAAACGCATAAAGACATATACAGACACCCAATCTATCTAAATATGTAACAATATTGTCGTGATTTTTGGTCTAAAGTTCAGCAAAACATCACGACCTGACCCTACATGTCTATTTTTGGCTTCATCTTGTCACTTTCGAATCATATCTTTTTCCTGAATTAAATTACAAACATTGAGTTTTTCTGTAAATTTTGTTAACAAAAAACATGATATGAAAGGACAAAACAACAACAAGATTACGTTCAAATAATGTGAACCTTTTGAGGGTTAGGCCTAAAGGTTTCTTATTTGATATTTTATTTCTCTATGAATACGTCGAATGTAAAACGGATGTACTTCAGAAACTCCTCATTATTTTTTTTTATGCTCAGTGTTTTAGAATCATAAACTTTTCTTCCTCAATGTTCCTTCAGGGCAATAAGCTTCATATATGCCAAAGCATAAAAAAGGATGTTGAATCTCTTTGAATGTCTGAAAGAATTTTTCTTCAAGTACTTTTGTTGTATACAAAAATGAAAAAAGAACCCTCTAACTCTATGAAAATTCCTTATACAAAATTAGGCTTCTAAGGAGTCTGACTGGACGAACTTCTTCAAGGGATAGAGATACGAAAGAAAATTCCTTTGTTTTATTTGCTTTTTCTTGCGTTATGTATGTCAGTGAGACATTGCTATAGAATGGAGGCAGCTATATAATGGGGTTAAATGGAGCAGATGTATCTCCATTGCTCCGGCACAGGGTAAACCAAAACGAGAAAAGTTTACATTAAAGGGTGCGTACAAATATATGTTAAGTACTTAAATATTGCATATATGCAAATGTTTTTTCTTAAATAACAAAAAACGTGTTTGCAATTTGCATCAATATCAAAGCAAATGACATTTATCTCTATTAAGGGGTTGAGAGGTAAGACACATTTACATTATTTTGTTTGCTAAATATGTAGAATATTAACAACTGTTATTATTATTTGACTCAATTTATTAAATGCAATTACTGTTCATCAATGCTAGGTTAGCTTAGGTAAAAGTGCCTGCGGATACAGAATCCGCACACTTAGGCCAACAGAAAAGGCCCATTTCGATACCACATGAATCAAGAGAATTACTTCTTACTATTCGAACCAAGCAAGTGTCCGTAACTTAGTGGTAAGGTGAGTTAGCTGCTAAGCCGAACGTCGTGGGTTCGAGTCCTACTCG
>CAKKXW010000001.1:52922169-52937961 GCA_920937365.1 Sphaerophoria rueppellii
TTTCGTTTGTAGTGAAGTAATTTTTTCACTACAAACGTCCATTAGCTTGTTATCGCATTTTAAAGTTTCGTAGTAGGAGTAATTTTCACTACTAACCTCTATATGGCTTAAAATGACATTTTTATCGTTTGTAGTAAAATTCTTTCTTCACTACAAACCTCTATGAGGTCTTCTTTCTATTGTAGAGTAATTAGTTACTGGTTTAAAGTTAACTAACTTCATTACTTTTTCTTTGGATGAAAAAAAAAAAAGTATCAAAAAAGGTAGTGGTAGTAAAATTTGGTCGAAATTTAATTTTTTTTTTTTATAATTTTTCTGTCTAATTAAAAAAAAAAAAACTGAACTACAATCAACTACACACGTATATCTATGAGAAACAAGCAAAAAAAGTTGGAAATTTTATTTTGGGGGGCTGACATTTTTTTGACGCTCAAAATTTTTTTTTCTGTTCAACTACAAAAAAAATTAAATTCACTACAATCAACTACCTACCCTAACCTATCAAAATAAATAAAGAAAGAATTTTTTTTCAAAAGTCGGGTGCCAGCTTCACATAGCCTAAGTAAGTGGCTTACTATTAAACAGTGCCCTTAGTGAACCTACACTTTTATACCGATTCCGAACAATAGAGTTAAGAAGCACTCTTCACGACAAACTACGGAAGCTTTACCAGTTCTACACAAATGCAAAATACATACATTAAGGCACGAGAAGAATTCGAACGCATGAATTCTTTGTTACCGGTCAATGCATATTAACACTAAGCCACGGGCACATAATTTTTGCAATTTAGTTTGCCTTAGAAATGAACAAAAGAAAAGAATTGGTTCTACTTTTAAAAAATTATTGACTTTTGTTTTATTGTTAAATTATTTCTGTTTTCTTTTTTTTTTTCATTTTCTGATTTCTGCTTTCGTCCTCTCTACGTTAAAATACACAATAGTTAGTCACTACTTAATCACCTAGATACATGTAAACTATGTGTGTTAATATAACGGTTTATTGTTGACTTATAAGTATGCATTTGCTCTTGCATTTTTGTTTGTTTAATTCTAAAATGTTACTTAGTTTTCATAACTATAATGGGTTCTAAGATTTTTAATACATCATTGTTTTCGGATTGACCAAAATCCTTGCCAGGATTCTTAACGAATTCCTCATTATTGCCAGCACCTCCATTGCCGCCACCACTGCCATTAGTTATAACATTTATTTGATGTTGCAAATGGTGTTGTTGGTGTTGGTGTTGTGCAGAAGATGACGACGATCCTGGATGGAGTTGCTGTTGTAGCAGAATAAGATTTTGCTGCTCTTGTGTAAGGTTAGTTTGTGTAAGTTCGTTTTGGTGTTGTTGTGATCCGTGTGGCATTGACAAATTGTGCAGTTGTGCGTACAATTGTTTAGCACGCTGTTCGACGAGCTTTTTATTTTCAGGTGCTTGTGCCCGCAAACGTCTTAATCGAGCATATTCGGCTTGCTTGGCAAGGCGTAACTTTCTTTCGTCATCGGTTTCGGTGGCACGGACTTGGGCACGCTTCATACGTGCTCGAGCACTTAAATTCCTCAGTCGGTTTTCTCGCTGATCGAGGCTTTCATTAGCGCGCACAGCACGCTGATGGGCAGCCATTTTATCCAAACGTATTCGTCTTTCTTCATCGGTTTCTTGACCACGTCCGCGGCGCCTTCCTTGCTTGCTAGTATTTGTTGGTGATTGTGATGGTGTCGTTGATGCTGACGACGATGCTGCTGCTGCAACGGCAAGCATTTGATTGATCTCTTGCTCGAGCAAAGAATTAGCTTTTTGCTGCCTGAGAATTGCTTCTTCATGCAATTCGGGGGTCAGACTGTTGTTGTGGCTGTCGGCGTAGAGTTTTCTAGGGCGACCGCGGACCGGCTTTGGAAAATCCTGAATTATCTGTTGTTGTAATTGAGGAGTTCCCGCTGTTGTTGGTGTTGATGATGAAGTCGTTGCCGTTGTTGCCGCTACACCAGCAAGTGTTGAGTTTGTAAGCAAATTGTACGGACTAGGCGACTGTGATGAGGAAGGACTCGGTGTTTGGGAAGATCCTTGCGGAAAATGAACTGGAGTAAATGGCGGAGGAACAGTATTTGGCGCAATGGCCAATTGAAAACCGTTATGATACATTGGATAATAGGCAGCAGGTTGCTGTGAACTCGACGGTGTCGACGGACAAGACGATGGCGATGTTCCCGGTGGCGGATTCAAAACCGAACCGCCAGGAAACGTCGATAAGTATGAGAACTGATTGTAAAGTGGGGTAGGCGGGTTTTGGATTTGATGCTGCTGCTGCTGTTGCTGTTGCTGATGCTGAAAACTGTTTGTTTCCTCTGAAGTTGGTGAACTTTTGAGTTTATTAAGCTTTTCCTCATCAATCTGTAGCGGTAATGGGAGTATTTTTACATTGTTGACATCTTGCAGTTCCTGCTTTTTGATGAATTTGTTTTGATAGTATTCTATCGAACTGGCCAGTGTGCCAAAACTAGTTACATGCGGAACTTTCGAAGATTGCGACTGTGATGCCGACAAGCTGTGCTTGTGATCTTCATACAAACTCTGCTGAAATAAACTGTTGGATTCAGAGTCAAGCGAAAGGCTGTTTGAATTATAACGCAAGGATTGTTGATTCTGTTGATGTTGTGCCGATTGCGATTGTACAGAGGAATCTTTGAGCAGCACATTGCCAGGACGTACCGACGGACTCATGAACATATTTTGATAATATTCAATTGAATTGGCCAGTGTCTGATGTTGTTGGTATTGCGATGGTAATTGCTGCTCGGATTGATGTTGATTCTGGTGCTGGATTTGTTGCTGATCATGCTGGCGATCCTGCTGTTGTTGCTGTTGAGCTGTCAGTAGCGATGTTCTTGGACTAGAGCCCACCTCCTGATTGTTAAAATTGCCAATATTATTAACGCTATTTGGGTTGAGCTTTAAAATTTTTTTCTTTTCTCTGACCTTTTTTGCATACTCGTTCAATTTTTTCAGTCTTTCCTTGCGCTCTTCGGCCGTTTCGCTAGCGATGCGTTGTCGAGCGCGTGCTGCCATTTCAGCCAATCGAATTTTTCTCTGATCTGGACTTTCGTTGGCACGATAGTGGCGCATTCGTTCGGCAAGTTTTTGTAGCCGTTTTGCCCGCTGGTCAGGCGATTCCATAGCACGTCGAAGTCTTTGGCGTGCGGCATTTCGCACTAGTCGCATGGCACGCTCCATTTCAGATTCGTTTTGGCGACGCATTCTATTCGCTTCAGCATTGCGCGATAGACGCTTACGATACTCGTCGTCGGATTCACGTGAACGTCTTTCGCGCATTCTTTCAGCATTGCGGGCTAAACGACGGGCTCGGGCTTCAGGGCTTTCGTTCCAACGCTGTTTGCTTGACGTTGATAGCGGGGTTATACTACGATATGGCGAAAGAGATGATAGGCTACTTGGTCCAGGCGGTAGTCCACCGTCGACAGTGTTTTCTAGTGTGCTCGAATCCAGTGGTGGTTGTTGTCCGATCTGCTGATGTTGATGCAGTTGTTGTTGTTGTTGTTGTTGCTGCTGCTCTTGATGTTGCTGATGATGTATTGAATGTTGTTGCAAATGATGTTCTTGTTGTTGTTGCTGCTGCTGCTGGTGCAATTGCTGGTGGTGCTGCTGGATATGCGGTGGAAGATGATGATGTGTCTGTGCTGCGGCAAGCGACAACAAAGTGGAAGGATGATCGATGAGTAGGCGCCCATTGGCGCCATTCAAACCAAGCAAATGCGAATATTGTTGTTCCGTTGGTGGCTCGATTTTTATCCCATTGGGATCAGTATCCATAATTTGTTTGAAGCACTCTCTAATAAATGTTTACCTCTTAAACAATATCAATAGTTTTTGTTTTTATTATTTTTTGTCTTTCAAATATCTCTGTTTTTCTCTTCAATTCACAAAAATAGTTTAACATTCAGAAAATAAAAAATATAATAAAAAATAAAACAAGACAACTAACGCGCATGTGATGGATTATGTTCTATTTCAGCGCACTGCCATCACTTTGCCACAAATATTTGATCTTCTGTTTACAAAACACAAAGAAATGCATCATTTTTTCTATGCAAATAAAATCTAATAGTTATTGCTGGTAGCCATGGCAAAGCTTAAATTTACAAAACAAAAATATGAATACAAGAAATCAAACAAAAACACTTGAGTCTTCTTGTTGGTGCAGTTTTGATGACAGCCAATCTGTTTTCTGTGGTTGTTCAATTTGACATTTGACACTTTGCAGACACAAAACTAGAGAAAGCAATATTCTTTTGTTTCGCTTTTTCTTATTGGACCATGGAATATTGGAATGAAAAATGGTTGATTTATCGATTTTTTTACTCGTTTTGCTTTCTTGCTTATCTGTTTAAATACATAAAATACTTTTTTGTTTCTGGTTTGAGAGATATGTTTACATGAGTGTTATATTTACATCACAAAAGAATTTAGTTTTATTTAGAGCATACACTTGGCGGTCACTTGAGGATATTGCATAATTTGTATATTAGATTTTTATATATGTACACTTTGCCGACGAGGAAGATTTTCCCAACAACCGACAACGACAACAGAATCTGCTGAGCGAGACATTTCTGATTGGGATTATGTTTTTTTTTTCTTTGATTGGCTCTTTAACAATACGTTGGTATAGCTTTCTCACTTTTACACTTCGGAAGACGAAAAGCAATTTGTGGGAAGGAAAGGGATGACGTATTTTAATGATCGACCAGGCGAAAGAGCTAGAATTGGCGGCAGACAGAACGGAATATAAATAGTGCGTTTAGAATTTGCACAATTTTTACCCTTTTTCACACAATTCATATGAACTTTTTTTAAAATAAGGATTTCTTGTAATTAATAGAAAGGTGGGTTAGGAGAATCATTTAAAAGGTAGTAAATGAGGTATTGGACATTTAAGGAGCCAAGCCACAGACAAATTTTATGTAAATATTTTCTTTTGTAAAAATAAATTGGTGTGGGGGTGTAACTGGAAGTTTATTTTAAAGTTGAAATTGTAAAATAGATAAATATTACAGATAAGAGCAACAGAGATAGCAGGTTTGATGTGGTTGTTTTGAAGAAAGAGTTGAATTGATTAAATGCAGAATCGATTCAACTCATTTCTTGTTTACAAAACTGTGATTGTACTAGATTACACACAGGATGCAGATTGGGTTTGTTTGGTTTTGTTTTTAATATCAGTTTAGCTAACCTGGAATTGAATCAAGTTTGAACGAAATATAGAGGCCAGTTATAGCTATCATTGGTTTTCATCAGGAAAAATTGGAACAGGAGGAATCTGAATTTTTTTCCTGATGAGCGTTTATAGCAAACAGGAAATTTACGTCATTGAAAAAATGTCACTTGTCCACCGACAAAATATTTCCTGATTGAAATGCAACCGGAAAATTTTTCCTGACAGAAATCTGTCATTGGAATTATTTTAAAATGAAACACAAAACATTGGAACGATTCGTTTCATTTTTTGACAAAAATCCATCAGCTGTTCAGGAAAACGAATTTCCGTACGGAAAATAGAAAAATACATTTTTAACGAAAAATAAGTTTGCGAACTTATATTTTATTCTCAAAAAAAATTCTTTAAGAATTTTCCGGTAGATTGGTATATAAATTGCATAAGTAATCGAAAGAAAACTTAGTTAAATATGAATTCAAACATTTTTCCTGATGGCTTTCAATGATTGCTATAACTGGCCCCATACAAAGAAAAAATTTTATGTCGAATTGCTTTTAACCATTTTGCCGTCGATTGCAGTCGCTATTAAATGTTGGGTATGCGGGAAATTCAATCAGTAGCGATTTCTTCTTTTGTGAATGTATGTAAACCAGGTAACACGAAACTTTATTTATTCACGCTGGATTCACGCAACTGTCAAATTCAAAGTGTATGCCGAAATCTGTGTACATCCGTCTGAAATAGAGGGTCGACAGCAATCGAACCTTAATGAAAAACGTGGGGACTGCAGTTTAGCGATCGAAACTACTTTCAAATGGAAACTGGGTTTTCCGTCTTCTACCCCTTTGTATATCTATTTACAAAGTTCCACCCAACAGTGAATTCAAATTGGTCAATAATCTTTAAAAAACTTGTTTCGCTCTAACTTGAACTGGTGGAAGTGTAAACGAACTTCCACGAGTTCGCCTCTGCAAACAGATCCAGATGATGATAGTCACTCACAAGTGACAACCAAGATTGGACCTGAGGCAAGAACTTAGGCCGTGTCCGAATTCGATGAATTGTGGTTAAAAATGGATGAATTTTTAACCACTGCTGTCATATTTTAACCTGCTCCACAGCTAGTCTAATTTTTAACACATTTCATTCAATGCGAAATGTCAAAATTTAACCAAACGTCAAAATTTAACCACTTTTTAACCCAATTCGGACACGGCCTTAGTTTTTGCCTCATTTAACGTTAAACCCATTTTTCATTTTTGGAAGATAGTGCCTCTGGTGTTGATGTTGGAGTTCTGCACTATCTTCTCAAGAACGATGTTAAAGAAATCGCATGACAGTGCATCGCCTTGTCCGAATCCTTTTCTGACGTCGAAAGATTCCGTAAACTCGTTGCCAACCTTGATGGAGCAGCGTGAGTTCTCCATTGTCATTTTGCACAAGCGAACTATTTTGGCAGGAATGCCAAAACTAGACATAGCTTTATTCAGTTCGTCTGTGTAGATGCTTTCATACACGATGAAAAGGTGGTGGATATCGATGTGGAGTTCATAGGTTTTTTTTTTCCAGGATCTGCGATCTGCCGCAACGTGATAATTTTATCGATGGTTGACTTTCCTGGCCTGAAGTCACATTGATAGGGACCAATCAGATTTTTGACGAAAAAATTCAGATGTTCACATATTTCGGCAGAGAGGGTCTTTTAGGCGATGTTAAGTAGACTGATTCATCTGTAGTTGGCGCAGTTTAGAGGATCAATGCTGAGGGTCCATTCATCGGGCATGCATTCCTACGACCATATCGTACAGATATTTTGGTGCATGCTCCAATCTAGATCGTTGCCTGTTGCTTTCAACAGCTCGGCAGCTAGACCATCTGCTCCAGCGGCTTTGTTGGATTTTAGCCGTGATATTGCCGTTTTTAATTCTTCTAGGTCGGGTTCATGGAATTTTTTATTATCATCATGTCCGATGAAAGGCTCTTTTTTGTACGTCGTTGCCGTTATAGAATCTATAGAAGTGGTCTTTCCAAATCCCCAACAATGGCTGCGATTCTACTATGATGTTCCCTTGTTTATCTCTGCAGGAATCGGTTATTGCTTGATGACCTTCAGCCAGCTATTTTACCTTCCGATAAAACCTCCGAATGAATGAATTCCTTCTCTCCTCTTTTGCTCGAAGAGCTCACGAGCATCTCTTGTCCTTTTATACAGCGCCGCTATGTATGCCTCCTGCTTGGCTGCATGGGTCTGTCTGCATTCTTATCAAACCAGGGGTTTCGTTTTGGTGGCTGTGTAAAACCCAGCTCATTAGAGGCGGCATCTCTAACTGCTCTCTGGCAATGTTGCCACTGGTCTTCGATACTTGATGTTGGCGGCATAGGACTCCTTAAGAGGTTACTTGACACTCGATCAGAGAAAGATCTGGCGATTTCTTGCGATTGTAGACGTCCGACGTCTAATTTTCTTGCAGCATTTCCTTGTTTTGGCCGTTGTTGGGATATTTGTAGCACTACTCTGGGTACGACGAGGTAGTGGTCCGAGTGGTCCAGCTCCTAGGAAAGTTCGAACATCTAAAATGCTGGACAAGTGCCTTCCGTCGATCGCAATGTGATCAATCTGGTTGACGGTTGATTGATCAGGAGATCTCCATGTACCTTTATGGATGTTGAGATGTGGAAACCAGGTGCTTGCTACCATATCATTTCGCCCCGCAGCAAAATCGATCACCCTGAATCCGTTGTCGGAAGTGGTGTCGTGCAGGTTGTGCTTTCCGAATGCTCCACCAAGGATGTCCTCTTTTCCCAGCTTTGCGTTTAAATCGCCGAGGACAATTTTAATGTCATACCCAGGACATCGCTCGTACATTTTGTCAAGGAGCTCGTAGAACTCGTCTTTGGTGTCGTCCTTTTTTTTCTTCTGTGGGGGCATGCGCACATATTAGGCTAATGTTGCCGAATTTAGCCTTGATTCGGATTGTCGTGATGCCTTCGCTCAAGCCCAAGACTTTTTACCTGAGTCTGCTTCCCACGACGAATCCAAAGAGTCGCTGTTGTTGCTCTCGGTAACAATTACCATTGTATCATCCTCCTTTTGCCCGGTCCATCCCATCGCATTTCCTGGATAGCGGTAATATCTGCTTTGTATCAGTTGAGGGTCTCCGCTAACTGTTCGGCAGCACGCGGTCTGTTGAGGGACCTAACATTCTACGTGTATATCCGAAATTCGTTGTCCTTTGTTCATTTGCTTGGGTCGTCATCAGTGTATCCGTCAGTTTCCGAGGCGTGTTGTTGCTTCGCAACTAAATTCTTTTCTACCAGGAGTACCAGGCACTTGATGTGACTCCAAGTGCAAGAGCCGGGAAAACCGCTCCTTTTACGGCCTGGGCTTCAAATAAGTCGAAGTAATCCGTAAAGATGTTCACCAAGTAGTTCGGGCTAACTGGAACTGAAGACGCCACCGTTGATTCCAAAAAAGAAATTCATTCGCTGCCGTCCCTCGATGGGAGTGCCTTTGTGGGAACACTCCTTCGTTGTGGGGTAATTAGTAGTAACAGCCTAATCCGCTTTGACCTGTCAACCATGGGAGGCCCTTCTGCGAAAAAAGTTTCGCGATCGCATAGCTCTAAACTTCATAGTAGTAGTTACCGTAAGCCGCTCCGCAACGTCAAGGCTTACCCCGAGGGGGCTGTTATCTGCTTTGAGATAACAAGTCTTTAGAGCGCTTCAGGTCAAGTGACGACCATATGAGCTTTGTGGCTGCGCATGTAGGTTGGTTGAGACACCGCCGAGAGATTTAATAGCAGCCTGACTGTCAGAGAAGATGCGGATATCCGAAGTTGATATCACGTTTTCTCTTAGCCAAGGGAGAACCTCTTTGATCGCTCACTTTTCCGCTTGGAAGACGCTACAATGATTGGGGAAGCGGAATGAGAGGCTTAGATTAAGCTTTTCTGAGTACACACCGCTACCAACTCCATCATTTTTCTTGGATCCGTCTGGATGGAATGGATGCCTGGAAGTTTTTCCCAAATTGGGGTTTTGGAATGGTGTACCTAGTCTATGTACTTTAGTATAGAACCCCTAAGTGGATAGATGAAGATGATACTCTTGGAAGTTTTGTCAGTTCTTCGCAAGAGGCAGTGCCCATGAAAGATGAAATAAAAACTATGGGCACGAGCAGGATTCAAACCCACAACGTTCTGCTTAGCAGCCACTAAACCACCAACACTACAAAGCTATTTTACTGTCCATATAACTCCGTGTTCAAACATGCAAATGCATGAACGAAACACATTGATGAAAAATCGATAATTTAATCACGCAGTCACTCGCAGTCCGTAAACGATATAAATGAGAAATCTTAAAAAAAAAAAAACAAAAAACGTTTTATCAAGTTCTTAAGATACTTTATTACGTTATGCTTAATTCTAAATATTTCTAATAAACACGAAAAAAACATACAATTTTGTTCAACAAACCACTTTGATGGGAGATGGGGTGTAGGGGGAAATTAAGGAACAATATAATATCGCAAGCAGAGTGGGTAGAGGGGAAAATAATTGATTGCCAAGGTATATTTCAAGACTAGAACAATTTTTTGTTTGTTATTTTGGGTTCTTAATTTCTAATTTATGTTTTTTGTTTAAATAATTTTGTTACAATCTTAAGAATTACTGTTAATTTGTGTTGAAAACCACTTAAAGGCGCTTTCTGCTGCAACTTGAGCTCATTAGATGATTAAATGTACGTGTTTTCGGTTAGTAACCTTTCAGGCGATCAGCCAGAGGTGGTTTATCGATTTTTGGTGCATTTGCTCTGGCCATACGCATTCGCTCGGCAGCTTTTGCTAGCCTCTTAACGCGTTCTTCTGGTGTTTCACTGGCCCTTCTCAAACGTTGTCTCGCTGCATTTTTCATCAGTCTTAGGGCTCTTTGTACTTCGTTCTCATTTTGCCGTCGAACACGATTGGCTTCAGCATTTTTAGCCAAACGGGCTTTATACTCTTCGTCACTTTCTTTAGAGCGTTTTTCTCTCATTCTGGCTGCGTTTCTGGCTAGACGACGTTCTCGAGCTTCTGGTGATTCATTCCATCTAGTGCGAGTCTTAACGTTTTGATAAGTGTCCAAATTAAGAAGCGTCGACGAGTAGTTGTAATCAAAACGTGAATTATGAAAAGCTTGAGGATTTTGCTGCTGCTGCTGCTGCTGTTGCTGTAGATTATGGGTATTGTTCGTATGAGATTCAATGTCAGTAGCGTACTCTGCCTTAACTAGTTCCGCAGAAAGTTGGTGTCCGTGCGTTGTGGTTGTGGGATTTATAATGACAATATGGTGTTCTACGCCACCACCTCCACCTGACATCTGAGAAAAAATTTTCCCCACAAGAACAAAAAAAAAATAATAAGGAAAATGTCCCCGATCACTTGAATCTTTTCACTTCACCCCAAGTGCACTGTTTTAGTTGGTTTAACATTGAAACTTTTTGATAACTCGAAATATTATTGTTTTTTCACTTTAATTGAAATTGGAAAAAAAAATCAAATCCAGAAAATGTATTTGCTTTCTTTTGGTGGCAAAAATTAGGAAAGCTATTTTTTTATTTTGTTTTTTCCTTCTCTCAACCCTTTTTGTTGGATGCGATACACACAAGCGCACACGTACGAATTTAACGAATTTTGACAGTTTTATTGGTTGAGTGGGCTTTTGGGAATGGGAAAGGTTGAAAGGGGGATTTTTGGGGGAGAGTAAGTTAAGATAATTTTAATGTAGTCTGGAGAATGAATGACTGATTGTTTGAAACAATAATAAATTAACAAATAACTTACGGTTCGGTATTAATTTTATTGAAGATGTCTTATAAACTTTCAGCACTCACGTTGGAACAAAAACATAACAAATTTGTATATCGTATCGATGAACGGTTTCAAAATGTCATTTGGGTAGAGCATACGATCTTACGACATTTCAAAATATAAAGACCTGAACAGAATGCAGCCGCCAGTCGCCCGGCGACGAAAGTGACAGCTGTCAAAAATTCGCCTGGAAAAGACCTATGATCGATTTTAAGGCCGCGTATGACAGCATCTACAGAGACGAACTGCATAAAGCTATGTCTAGTTTTGTCTAGCTCGTTCGCTTATGCAAAATGACGATGGAGAACTCACACTGCTCCATCAAGGTTCGGAATCTTTCGACGTCAAAAAAAGATGCAGACAGGCGATGCACTGTCATGCGATTTCTTTAACATCTTTCTTGAGAAGACAGTGCAGAACTCCACCGTCAACACCAGAGAAGCACTATCTTCCAAAAACCTGTTCAACTTCTCGCGTACACCAATGATATTGATATAATGGGAAGAACAAAGCGTGATCTCAATAGCGTCTTTGTGAGAATTGAGACAGAAGCGGCAAAATGGGTTTTGCGGTAAATGAAGGAAAAACGAAGTATATGCTGTCTTCGAGGAAGGACACCCAACAACAACGGCTCGGGCAGAACGTCACAATAGACACATAACTTCGAGGTAGTTGAGGAGTTTGTCTACCTAGGCTCCGCTATAAACACGGGCAATAACACCAGCGCCGAGATCAGACGAAGAATAACTCTTGCTAATCGCTGTTTCTTTGGGCTAAGAAAGCAATTGAGTGGAAAAGCCCTCTCTCAAGCAACTAAGGTAAAACTGTACAACACACTCATCTTCCCAGTCCTGCTGTATGGTGCAGAAGCATGGATCTTGACAAAATCGGATGAAAGTGCCTGAGGCTGTTTCGACAGGAAAGTTCTTCGGATCATCCGTGGCCCCGTGTGCATTGAAGGGGAATGGTGAAGAAGATACAACAGCGAACTTTACGGGTAAATGAACCTAGCCAAAAGGGGCAAGGTCCAGAGACTCAGATGGCTCGGTCATTTAGAGCAGATGGACACCAATGCTCCGGCCCGGAAAGCCTTCGACACTATTCCTGAGGGACGTAGGAGGAGAGGAAGACCACAATTCAGGTGGCACACTCAAGTGGCAGAAGACCTCAATCAACTTGGAGTGCAAAACTGGAGACAGCTAGCTAAGGACCGAGCTGGCTTGCGGAGACTGTTGATTGAGGCCCAAGTGCACATCGAACTGTAGCGCCACCTTAAGTAAGTAAGTAACAGAAAGTAAAGAAGTGTTCATTGAATAAGTTGGAAAAAATGAAATGTACCTAATATACCCGATAGGAAAATTAATTGGATGCACCAAACACAAAATATCTTCTTCATTAAGAAAAAAACATTTTTGCTAATGTTTTGTTTTGTTTTGATGTGCATATTTGATAGCCCGTCACGCGACTGCATTGTAATGTAATTTTCCATTGGTCGTCCAGAAGCATTCGGAAGAGTCCAGAAGTCTTCTGAAACCATTCCATTGAACTGACTTTGACAGACGGAATGCTTTTGAGAAGAACAGAGCCCTTCTGTTTTGAAAACAGAAGCGTCCGAAGAATGACACATACACCATAACCCGTTCCATTGGAGGTAGAAGAAGAAACGTAAAAAAAAAAGACCAATGGAAAATTACATAATTTCTTAAGCGTGCTTTACATGATATGGATTTTCCATATGGACTGTCACCATTTCCATATGGAAGATTATACAAATCGTGTAAACGTATTAAAAATCCATATGGAATTTACAGATGGAAATTCCATATGGAATTTTTTCATTTAGAACTGTTTCTAATGGCCTTTTCCAAAATAGAAAAGGAGTGCTTACCCATCACTCCCTCAGGGAGTGAAATCGTCACTCCCTACTTTTTCTTGGAGTGAAGGAGTGATCAACAATACATGAAACTAAACGTCAAAACACTTCCTTTCAAAAAATGAATTCCAAAATTCGTTGACAGGGAGTTCACTACCAAAAGTAATTTTGGAAAAGGATATAAATTTCATCTGGATACAAACGAAATTGAATTTTTTAAACGACAAACAAAGTTTATATTAATACACGGGAGCGCGAAAATTAAGAGATTTAATGTTATTTTGTGTTTTTTTTCATTTGAAAAGAAAATGTGTTATACATTAAGGTGCTTTGAAGGAAAAAAATGTTTTGAAACTACAAACGGAAAATCCAAATCGTCTAAATGCTTATCTAATTTTCCAAAAAAAAAATCAATTTGACATACATATGAAAATACATTTGGAAATAAGAAGTGACAGTCCATATGGAAAATCCATATCGTGTAATGCGAGCTTTAGCGATTTGAGAAGCGAATCTTTGACAGCTGTCATTATCGTCGCCGGGCGACTAGCGACAGCATTCTGTTCAGCTCCTTAGACCTCTCGCTATGAGATATCGATACATCGAACAAAAAACTATAAATTTTTGGAATTACCCATCTCTATTTTATCCATCTCATGTTGATTTCTGAAACTCTCGCTCGCACTCGAAAAGTTGCTTTTGGCATTACAATTACAAGTGAAGTGAATCGTGAACCTGAACACTGCCATCGAGCAGTAGAATATTTTTTTTTTATAAAAAAATGGCGAAAGTGTACGGTGTTGGTGCTACGGCAATTGGATTAATTATATTTCTTTTTATTAATTACGCTGTCTGCGTTTCGTCAGAATTTGAACAAAGTAAGTTCAATAATTATTAATGATAACTTATGAAATATTCCATAGTGCTAAGAAGTTAAAAAGTTATGCGCTAAATACCCTCAGTCTCAGTAAGACCCGAAGACGAACGATTTATCAGTAGTGAAAAAGTGGACAAATTGTAAATCTTGTTTTTTTGTTTTAATTATTGCGTATGTTCGTCAAGCGTTAAACATATGTTGATAGAAATAAAATAAAATAAAAAAAAGTGGTTGATGATTGCGCATAAAAAAAAAAAAAATACCACAATGAGTTTTGATGACCTGATGACCGTCATAGTATCGTCGACACAGTCCCATTTGTTTAACCATTTTTGGAATGAAAAAAACGAAGACGTGCACGTTGAATAGATTACATTATTATACATCTATAAAACATGCACAATCCGGTATTCGAATATTCGATACGTTGAAACAAAGGGATTTTTCAAAAATGATATTTTAGTTGTGTAGATTGTATGTGTCGACGACTTCAGCATGGAAAAGTTGCCGTTGGACAGCAGCAATTAGTGAAGTAGTACCTTCTTGATACTGGTACTGGATACCGCCGATCTCAAGATGTAGATGTTCTAATGATTGAATAAATTGTTTTGCATCTTTTCCCCTCGTATTCTTTTTGTTTTTTGTTATAAATATCTAAATTTATCATATATGTAGCTACAATACCTACACTGATCTGACTGATCGCTGATGCAGATACTTAAGTGAATGTTAAATGTTAAATCGCTCTCTGGGGATGGGTATAGACCAGTTTTCTTTCCTATAGTACCATACTAATACTACCTACAGATATCATCTCATTAAAACAAGTGAGAGACAACCGTCTCGATCTGATCTGACGTATTATTCATTTTTTTTTTTTTTTTTTTTTTTATAATTTGCACCCACTCAAGGGATTTTTATACCCTTTTTATGCCAGAGACACAGTGAGTGCATTAGGAAGAAGAGAAGGGGTTGGAAAGGAGGTGTCGGTGTACATTGGTCTTAAATTCTTGAACATTGTAATGACTGGGAAAGACAGAGTGTGGAAGAGAGTTCCACATTCGCGTAGTACGGCTAAAAAATGATTCCCTATACTTGAGAGTACGTCCGAAGTTGGGCTCGAGGGTAAACTGATGGGCATGTTTTCTTGTTTATTTATTTTTTATTATTTATTTATTTAGCAGTAATCAGTATACTTTTTTTACGAGTATGAAACAAATACAGTTTAAATTTCACTAAAACAAACGATGCTTGTTAAATCGAGATTTTATGAGCAATTCTATTGATGCAAAGTTATTTACATTTGTTCGAAGATTTTGTTCTCAAAAAGGAATTTAGCATCTGCCACTCAAACATGCTTTGAGCCAAGGTCAATAAGAAGCGGCTCCCTCAAAGCGAGCTCTTGTCCTTGGAATCATTAAAGGCCCAGGTCAGAGGGTGTTTCGTTGGGTTTACGTCCCGAATAAGAACCAACAGGTTACAAGATTTACTCATGACAACCCAAGCAAGCTAAATCTTTTTGACACTTTGTCTATCGAGTGAGGAGTTTTGAACCCAGTTGTTTGGCCAAACTGAAACAGCAGCAAGGTAGGTGAACTCCTGCTGCTACCAACAGTGACATTTTGTCCTAGGCGGTGGACAGATGTTGCTTTGTTTGTTGAAAGCATGTAAAGGGTTTTTCAATAGGGACGCTTCAAAAGTTTTCTTAAACAAAAACGGTTTTGGATATCAATGAAATTCTTTATTCCTGTGGAAGTACGTTTGATGCCATTATGTATAGAACTCGATTTCTTTCGCATGGCCACCACGGGCACGCTTGCAAAGGTCCAGACGATATTCGTACGAAGTTCATCAATCGTCGCTGGCTTGTTGGCATAAACCATAGATTTGACGTAGCCCCACAGGAAATAGTCTAACGGCGTTAAATCGCATGAACGAGGCGGCCAATTCACAG
>CAKKXW010000001.1:52952170-52967921 GCA_920937365.1 Sphaerophoria rueppellii
TTCGAGACCTCTTTAGGTGCTTGAATTTTTGGGTGGGGTTGTCGCCCAGAGCTTTGCTAGGATTTAGAGTGGGGTATCTGAAAAAACGTGTTCTTAGTCGTCGTTTGTCGTTGCTAAGGATCGAATGAATAAATAATTTTCTCTGATTGAATTTACAAAATCATTTCCTGCTGATTAGAAATTAATTTACTAAAAACAGAGTTATGAAAAAGCTGAGTGATTTTGATTCAACAGAAGTCTAGATAAGGGGTAATCAGTACGAACGTTATTGCCAACGTATTTTGTAAGAATCGTCAACACGGCCATGACTAGATCTCCAAATATTGGTCTGACTAAGTCTGAGAGCGCTGTTTGCTGCTGATTCTTGTGCAAAAAAGTCTATGGGGTGAGATTTAGGATCGTTTCGAGACCCGCTGTTGGGGTGGGTTTTTAAGTTCGTGGATTTCTCCAGAGCTTGCCACCAAACCAGACTACCATAAGTTAGAATGGGTCTAACTATGGCTGTGTACATCCACATGATTATCTTAGGATTTGGCCCCCAATTTCTTCCAAGAATGCTATTTCACGAGTAGAGTGTAATCATGGTCTTCTTGTATCTTTCTTGTATGTTAGGACCCCAGTTGAGTTTCTTATCCAATATAACTCCGAGATATCTCGCTTTTTCTGAGAGTTTAAGTGCGGTGTTGTCAATTTTGTGGCAGTTCGAAAGAAGGGATTTTCCTTCTATTGGTGAAAAGTACCAGTTCTGTTTTCTGGGGGTTTACTTTAAGACCGTATTTCTTGGTCCAGTTATTGACCGTAGTTAATGCATTTTCTAATTGTTCGCTTACAGTGGTTAGGTATTTCCCTGTCGCCAGAAGCGCTAAATCATCGGCATATGCTACAACTCTAACACCACTGTTCTTGAGTTTGATGAGAATTTCATTCATCACCAAAGTCCAGAGAAGAGGTGAGAGTATTCCACCCTGTGGGGTTCCTCTAGATGTGTACATTTTTATATCAGAGTAACCTAATTTAGAAAGGATTTGTCTGTTTTTCAACATACATGTGATCCATCTTATAAGTGGGGGTTCTATTTTAAGGTCAGTGAGTGCCTTTTCTATGGCACTGTTGTGAACATTGTTGAATGCTCCTTCGATATCAAGAAAAGATGCAAGGGTGTATTCTTTTACCGCAAGCGACTTCTCTATTGCGCACTCTATTGCGCACTATCTGCTTCAGGAATATGTTGAAGAAGTCAAGAAGCTCTTGTCCTTGGAATCGTTAAAGGCCCCAGGTCAAAGTGTTTACATACCGAATAAGAGTAGAAGCTAGTTATAAACACCAACAGAATACAAGATTTACTTATGACAACCCAAGCAAAAAGCACGGATTTGTTAGGTCCCTTAAAAGACCACAAGCTGGCGAATCATTTATATAATTTCAATACAAGAAGTGCGATACTAAGGCTATAGCGACTGCTTACGTCACCAACGCTTGTTTCAGTGCGGATTTTTTGTCGGAAGAAAACTCAGGCAAAACATTTTCAAGTAAGTTTCAAGTAAGTAAACGCATCACGACAATCCCAAAGAAATATACGATGCCAGCAAAAAAAGGCTAGTGTCCTGCGTATGGCGTTTAAATCGTTGCTATTTCTGTAGAAATCGCGGCTTCGGAGTACTTAGAGCCAAGCGGCTTTTATTCTTTAAAAATTATTTGAGTGTGTGTAAGGAATTGAGGGGACCTACAACTGTATGCCGATTCAAAACAGCTAAGTTGAGAAGTCCTTTCAAACATCAAATAAAACTCTTCGAATCTTTATTAGTTCCTTGCAAGAGGCAGTATCTATGAAAAGGCGCAAGTAAGGTACGAACCTACTCCTTGTATATGAAGAATATACCCTGGCAGCATTTCTTGATATCGAGGGTGCGTTTAATAACGTAAAAACGGAATCAATCAAAACTGCCTTAATTGAAGTTGGAGTTGAATCTGTCATTGTCGATTGGTCATCAACGTTAAATGGCAGAATTATCAACTCTCAATTGGGAGTTAGCACTATTGAGAAAAACAGTTACTAGAGACACACCATAGGGAAGGGTCATCTCACCTCTGCTCTGGATCCTCGTAGTCAACAACATTTTCACAAAGTTTAAAGATCAGGGCATAAAAATTGTAGCATGTGCAGATGACATAGTGGTTTTGGTATCAGGCAAGTTCCTTACCACCATCAGAAACATTATGGAAAACGCATTTTCTTGGGCAACTTAGAACGTTCATGAAAAAACGGAAACTGGAGGGCTTCAACCCTCCTAAACTAAATGGAATTCCTCTAAAACTTTCTAAGGAAGCTAAATTTTTAGGAGTAATCCTTGACTCCAAGCTTTCATGGAAGAATGAAAAAAGCACCATGTGCATTCTACACATGCAAATAACCTTCAGTGGGGTATGCGACAGCAAGCCATCCAATGGATGGATACAGCGATTATCAGACCCATTCTTGCCTATGGCTCTATTGTATGGTGGAAAGTGGTAGAAAAATCAAGCTATCTCAAGAACCTGAATAAGGTACAGAGACTAGCCTGTATAGGAATAACAGGGGCTCAGAGATCCACACCACAAGGTGGGTTGGAAATGATCCTGGATCTCCCGGCCTATGAGTTCAAAGAACAGAGTTTTTGGAAGTACAGCACTTATACACACGGGTCAATCTTACAAAGATATGACACGATTCCAATGGAGACCACCGATTACATCCCCCCTCTACTAGATTTTTATAGGAAATTTTCTATTTGCATACCAGAAAGACAGGGTTGCGATCTCAATGCACTTATGAGTGAACAGGGTATCCCTTTCTACACTGACGGTTTAAAAATGGAATCAGGAACAGGTTCTGGAGTGTTTTGCCAATCTCTCAACATCAGAGAGGCGTAAAAACTCCCAGCAGACTGTAGTGTCCTTCAGGCCGAGATCTATGCCATTGAAAAAGCAGCTGAAATGGCACATCATGGAAAGCTAAGCTCCTCGTAGATTACTTTTATCGTGGAAAGCCAGGCTGCTATCAAAGCCTTATCCAGTGAGACCATAAGATCAAAGGCAGTTTTAAATTGTAGGAAGGAATTAAATATAATCTGACCAGGTTAAGCTCTGCTGTTTTCCTGGATATAGCCAAATAGAAGGGTACGAAATAATAAATGAACTAGCCAGGAAAGGGTCAGAAGCAGATGCGACCATTCAGATAGGGGACCACACGTCCCGATTGGGGTAATCCAGAGGAAGATACACCTTAAATCAAAAGAGGAAATCAATAACTCCTGGAAATCCAGGGACGATTGCGTAATCGCTAGAAGTTTATGGCCTAACACTAATGAAAAGGAAACTCGGTATATTCTATCGCTGAGTAAAAGGTACATTAAAATCGTGATAGGTGTACTAACGGGTCATTGGCACAATGGCCAACAAGATAGGGGCTTTTGCACCCGATTTCTATAGGAGCTGTCAAGATGAGGAGGAAAAAGAAACCATTAAACACCTGCTCTTTGACTGTCCGAATCTCCAAACTAACCGACTTTGTTATTTCGGGAACAAGTTTGTTGGGGAACTAGCACAGGGCTCAATGGTAAACATGAGGAAATTTATAGATAGCACAGGCTGGTTCATTAACGAGCCAGTCTACGTTGATTGGCAACTTTGAAGAGCATCGATGCTAACTTCTATTTTTATAAGGGATGACAATAGACCAGTAGGCCCCAGTGTATGCAACAGTTCACGCTGTGCACACCCCTTATCACCTAACCTAACCTAAACTACGTATGTATGTAGATATATAAAATCTACACAAAAAGTACATTTAAACCTATGTTTTTTTTTTTCGATATTGAACGTTCTCGTTGTCAAATTGATAATTTTCTAACACATTCAAAATGATATAAACTCTTTCCTAATTCGCTTTATATGTACACTGCCGCTCATCTGAATAGGTTCACACATTTTTCACTTCACTGTTTAGCCTTTCTTCATATGTAGTGCAATGACACTACTTTGTTATATATGTAACGAAAGAGCATCATTATGCGCTTGTTTTGGGAGAACACAATTTGTCTTAAAGCTTATCGTTAATCTCACATGGAAGCTTGACTAAATGCTTTGAAAAAAACAAGCATTTGTGTGGAGTATAGTAAACCCCTTAGTCCGTCTTCTTCAACGGTATGAAAATCATAATTATACCTACACACTTACACAAGAAACGAGAAACGGACACAGTGAAGAACAGCTAGATTTAGAATAAAAAGCAGAAGAAACGAGAGAACGATACGAGTTTGCAACGCGACGAGCCACGAGGAAACGCTACGGAACGAATAAACTTAAACTACGTCTAAATCCCGATAAAACTTAAATTCCATTTAAATAAAACTTAAAGTAGTATTTTTTCTTACAAATTAAAACTAAAACTGAAATTGTGTAAAACTTATTCTGAGTGTTAATTAAACTTAAATTCTATTAAAACTTAATCTAACCTTGAACTGAAATATTGTATTGTACCTAGTGTATTATTTTAATATTAAATTTAACTGAATTAAAACTTAACTTTATAATTATTTGGTGGTGTTACAATTTGTATCCCTTTGCCCCTCAATCCTACATTTATTTTGGCTCATCTGAATAAGTTCAACCAATTAAATGGAATAAAACAATCAAAATAATTGCAATTTCAGGATTTATTTTATTCTTTAGATTGGTATGAGTATTTAACAGATATTAATAATGTGTGTTGTCGCCTTTTTTTTTAGTATGGTCTCGTAAATTGGAATGGGAATGGAATCATACAATCTTTCCAGGTATTGAAGCGAAATTTCAGACCAGGCTTTTTTAATTGCTTCGATTAATGACTCTTTGTCTTCGAATTGTCTCCCTGACTCGTATACTTGACTCTTAATCCACTGCCTTACCGTCCTCGCTGTACGGATAGGTGCATTATCATGTTGGAATGTCCACGATATTGGTTCAAACAAGTAAAAAATCTGTGGGAAGGCCTTTTCTAGCACATCTTTATAAGAATTCGCGTTTATTCTCGATGTTACAAGCTGGAGCTCCAAGGTTCCGTAGAAGGAAATAGCTCCCCACACCATGACACTGCCTTCACAGCTGTGCAGCCGGCTTAAATAATGCTCCTCTTTTCGAAGGTCATGGAAGTTGTAATTGTAGCCGTGAGGACCCTCTTAATTGAACTTTTTTTTCATCTGAAAAAATCACCTTTCGCCACTCCGACTTCCTTAAGTGGTGGTTTCTTCAGACATCACCCCTTAACGAATCGAGGAAAAAAATTCGTCTCCAATTCTGTAAGAAACACATGTGGAAGTCGGAGTGGCGAAAGGTGATTTTTTGAGATGAAAAAAAGTTCAATTTAGAGGGTCCTGACGGCTATAACTTTAACTGAAATATTGTATTGTACCTAGCTACCTACTAAATTTTGGCTTCTATTAATTTTTTTCGCGATGAGTCGTTGGTTTAGGCCTGATTCCCGAAATGCCTTTATTTTACACTTTTCTTCCTCGTTTAAAGATTTTACGCGACCCATTTTCGCCGTAAATATGTAAAACACAGTAACCTTATTGACAGATAAAATTTCGATTACAATTATTGACACGCAACATTTTTTGCTGTTGAACCTATTCAGATGAGCCAAAAAAAATACTTGTTTTTATGAATCTGTTAGTCTAGCTACCGTGTGAGAATAACGGTAAGCTTTCAGACAAATTTTGTTCACCCAAAACAAGCGCATAATGATGCTCTTTCATTACACATATAACAAAGACGTGTCACTGCAATACATATGAAGAAAGGCTAACAGTGAGGTGAACAAATGTGTGAACCTATTTAGATGAGCGGCAGTGTATGTTACCATACAGAGTGATAATAAAATTATATGAAATTTCTGATTAGGATTTATATTTGGTTTATCCCCCTCATTTCTTGTATACAATTAATTTGTTAATTATGAAACCCATTCTGAGAACAGTCAGCAGGTTTGTTATATCAATCAATTGCATTGAAAAGATAAGACCAATGATTGATGAATATACTAACTTCTGTTCATGCTACTCGATTTTCAAAAAGAACAAATAAAAAGCATGGTAACAAAATATGTATGTTTATTATTATTTCAAACAAAACTTGTATACCAAATTATCGCTTTTTTTTGAATCTGTGATTTTTAATTATTTTTTTATTAATTTGATACCAATCCGTAGTTGTTTATTTATGTATTTGAACAACGATAACAACTTGGAGGTGCTTCCACCAATGGCTTTTTCCGTCAAATCCTTTATTTGGCTGGAGTTATAGCTATTTCACGGGTGCCAAGCCGATCATCAGTATGTTTGTTTATGTTTCAGATTTGATAAGCTTATGTCATTATTCGAAGCTGGTATTTCAACAAAAATTAATTATTGAATTTTGGAAATTCCGAAATGGATCTGACGATTCATTCAAATAAATATGAATTCAATTCTGAGTTAAATCGAACGGTGATAAGTTGATCGTCTTGGCCACGAGCTATGAATCTAGACATGCACTTTTCCTAGAATTGAAAATTGCTTTCCTAATTAAAAAAAAAAAGTTAAATAAGTTGCCTGGGTTTTTTTCGCCACAAAATTTGTTTTTAGTTTACACCAAGTTGTAGTCCTAAAAATTAGGTGATCTAATGATCTTTTTTTATAAGATGTTTGATTCATTAGCATATTTGTTGATAAGTTCTGATTTGATGTAGAAAGAACATTTCTGAGTTTTAGTACTTGAATTTTATTGATATCATCCGTCATTGAAATGAATTCAAAAATAAATATGATGAAAAGCATGCTCCTATACCGAGTAAAGTACATTGAAATATGCACTCTGTCGAATGAGTACTTTTTTACAACATATCAATTACATTTGTATTAATAAACATTCTGTGAACTATGTTTTTTCTGTTTTAGGTTTGATGTTTATTCTGTTCTTATTGGATAAGTGACACATATCTCACTCTTCCACGTAACTTGAACGAGTTCATTGTTAAACATTAAATTGGATATGCAAACTCAAAACTAATAAGATGTATTGTTCCGTTTTATTTAAATTTATTAAACTAGCTGACCCTGCAGACTTCGTACTGCCTTCATCGTAATCGATATTCCTCTACTACACTACCCACTACCCCTTAAACGCTTCCCGCTTGTGCTACTCAGTACGTCTACCCATATCCGTTACCCCGTTACGCCACTACACAATGTGGTATTCAGATTCATAGTTTTATTGTTAGGCTAATGAACATATCTCTGTACTTTACAGTACGAAAAAATTTGGGTTCGTAAGCAGTCCTGATGCTCCTCCTGCTTAAGGAGATTTTCTCATCAAGAATTGTTTATTTTCCCATTGTTTAAATTCCATTCAAAATTTAGCTAGAGGTTTTCTTGCTCTTCAGCTTGAGGAGTTTTCCATTTTACCATTTCAAAACTAATGCACTTCATTTGAAAGACTGATTTTGAAATTTTTGTTTTGTCAATTTTTTTTGCATTTCAAGTTTTCCATTTTTTTTACTTTTTCTTGCTTTCCAGTTCCATATCACAAATTATCTAGTTTCCCTTTGAAAACCAATGAGTTTTCCGAGTTCCTTTCGAAACCCCATTTTCAAATTTTCCAGTTTTTCATTTGAAATTTTCCAGTTTTCCATTTGAAAACCAATACATCCACAATTTCATGCAATTTTCCATTTGAAAACCAATGAGTTTTCCGAGTTTTTCATCAAGAACTTTCTGTTTTTCCATTCGAAAACCCATTTTGAACCAAAAAATTCCAAGCAAAAAAAAATCTGATTTCCGACCTTTATTTGATCTTTCCATTTTTTCCATTCTTCCATGAAGTTTTTCCAATTTTTTTTTTTTTCACAGAAATCATCACTGAATACAACAGTATCAACCGTGAAAAATTCACAAATATCTGTTGGGCCATTTCGGAGTCTATAAGAGACATACAAACAAACACACATCCATTTTTATATATATAGAGATACTGAAATGTAGCTTTTGGCTGTATTTAATGTTATTTCTTACTTACTTAAGGTGGCGTTACAGTCCGTTATGGACTTGGGCCTCAATTAACAGTCTCCGCCAGCTAGCTCGGTCCTTAGCTAGCTGTCTCTAGTTTTGCACTCCAAGTTGATTGAGGTCTTCTGCCACCTAAGTCGCGGTCTTCCTTTCCTCCTACGTCCCGAGGGAATAGTGTCGAAGGCTTTCCGGGCCGGAGCATTGGTGTCCATCCGCCATCTGAGTCTCTGGACCTTGACCCTTCTTGTTAGGTCCATATCGTTGTACAACCCGTAAAGTTCTTCGCCATTCCCCTTCAATGCACACGGGGCCAAAGATGACCCGAAAAACTTTCCTCTCGAAACAGCCTAAGGCACTTTCATCCGATTTTGTCAAGGTCCATGCTTCCGCACCATACAGCAGGACTGGGATGATGAACGTGTTGTACAATTTTACCTTAGTTGCTCGAGGGGAGTTTTTGCACTCAATGCTTTTTTAGCCCAAAGAAACAGCGATTACCAAGAGTTATTCTTCGTCTGATCTCGGCGCTGGTGTTATTGTCCGTGTTTATAGCGGAGCCTAGGTAGACAAACTCCTCTACTACCTCGAAGTTGTATACGTCTATTGTGACGTTCTGTCCAAGCCGTCAGTGTTGGGTGTCCTTCCTCGACAGCATATACTTCGTTTTTCCCTCATTTACCGCTAAACCAATTTTTGCCGATTCTGTTTCAATTCTCACAAAGGCGCCATTGAAATCACACAGTGGCTCTGTTGTTCCAATTATATCAATATCATCGGCGTACGCGAGAAGTTGAACAGATTTTTGGAAGATAGTGCCTCTGGTGTTGACGGTGGAGTTCGCACTAGACTAGACAAGAACGATGTTAAAGAAATCGCACGACAGTACCTCGCCTTGTCTGAATCCTTTTTTGACGTCGAAAGATTCCGTAAGCTCGTTGCCAATCTTAGTCGTGCAGCGTGCGTTCTCCATCGTCATTTTGCACAAGCGACATAGCTTTATACAGTTCGTCTCTGTAGATGCTGTCATACGCGGCCTTAAAATCGATGAAAAGGTGGTGAGTATCGCTTTGGAGTTCATAAGTCTTTTCCAGGATCTGCCGCAACGTGAAAATTTGGTCGATGATTGACTTTCCTGGCCTGAGGCCATATCAATAAGGACCAATCAGATTGTTGACGAAATGCTTCAGAGTTCAGACGTTCACATATTACGGCAGAAAGGATCTTGTAGGCGATGGTACGTTGACTGATTCCAGTTTAGAGGATCTCCCTTTTTTAGGATCGGGAGCAAATTAAGTGTCACTCTATAAAACGGTCACTATTGGATTGCTTTGAGAGATAAATTCTTCGCCTGAGCTTTGTTCCGTCAGCATAAATACAGAGCAATCAAATACTTATCCAAGAGCTGTACTGGCTGTATAGTGACACTGACACAGATCTAGCCAGAGAAGTTAATGCCCAACGACTAGAATTACTGAATCATATAGAGCGACCCAAAAAGTTTTCGAATCTAACCCTGAAAGAAATTAGTATTTGAAACTGGAGGTAGGAAGAATCCAAAATTTTGATTAAACTTACAAAAGTCCAAATATAATTTTGCTTTGCGAACGAGTTCTTATCCCTACACACATAAATTCCAAATGAATCAAGACGCTACCGCTAGCAATAGAAGCAACAATTTTCAAAGTAAGATTTAAAGAAGATTAAAACGACTGTCCAGACAATAAGTTTAGAGTGAGCGCGTCAATGATTCCATGGGACAAATCTTCCTCCGCACTCATGCTGTGGCGAGAGTCTAAAAGGATCTCAACATACATAAATCCGCTGGTCCGGATTGTATCCCCGCTATTGTTCTGAAGAAGTGTTTTTCCACGCTGGCAAAATTCTTGCGTAAGCTTTTCCATCTATCCTATTCTTCTGGGCTCGTTCCGAGCAGTTGGAAAACAGCATTTGTCCAGCCAATCCCTAACACTAACGTTCCTTCTTTCTAAGGTCATGGAAACGCTGATAAACTATCAGGCCAAGAAATATCTGATGGTTTATCTCACCGAACAGTGGAACAAATCTTTACATCGTTTTGGAGAAAGTTAGATTGTTGCACTTGATATTTCAAAAGCATTTGATAAAGTCTGGCATCTTGCTCTTTTATCGAAAATGCGTGCCTTCGGTTTCCATAAATCCCTTCTTCTTTTGATTAGAAACATTCTTTTGAACCGTTCTATACAAGTTGTGTTGGACGGTTTCAAGTCTGAAAACCCCAAAATAATTGCTGGTGTTCCCCAGGGCTCCGTTTTGTCTCCGACCCCCTTTCTTATTTTCATAAATAAATTGTTTCGCTTACGTTAGGACCCTTAGCTTATCATACTCGTTTCCAGAATCACATCCTTCCTTTTCGGATATTGAACTGCAACGGCACAATATGATAAGCTCATTAAACTCTGACTTAAATAGCATTGTCCAATGGGAAATTAAAAACCGTGTAGAGTTTAATGCTTCGAAAACCCAATGTTGTCTTGTATCGTTGAAGCGAGATGAGTGGCACTTGCATCTCGAACATCTCGAGATTCTCGGTATGTGCATCACTGACCACCTCTTGTGGAACGACCTCATATGCGATGTCGCCAAAAATGCCGCGAGATGTTTAGGTTTCTTAAGACGATGCTTACATTTTTTTCCCCTTGTGATCTGGCTATCATCTACAAAACGTACATACGTTCTAAGCTTGAGTATAGCTGCGCTAATTGTGTCCTACACGTAAGTAGGACAGCCATTTCTACCTACCTCCCTAACGCAATGGCAATATTTGTCATAGCGCCGATCAAATCGCAAAAATTAGAACTTTATAAATCAATGAATTTGCTGTTCCTTTTTCAATTATTTTCGTATTCATTTCACCAGAAAACGGAGACTTTTAAGTTCAAAAGTTAAACGATTTTGTTGTGTGTTTCTTAATTATATTGTTTCTCCTAACAAGCCGAATATACATTTTAAAATTTGCAAATTTGTTTGCTAAACTCACCACTTACTTAACTTAAAGCAACGTCTACTTTATTTTCATCACTTAGCAATACCGCAAGTGTATTTGAGTAATCGATATTTTGTTTTGGCTAATGAGAATGACCAATAGAAAGTAAAAAGAAATAATATCGATTTTAAAAACTGAGAACATATTTGACGCAACTATTTTGGCCACGTAGGGTGTTAAATATTTCAAGGACGCCAACAAAAAGCTTCACACAATTGATTGCTCACATTATTTCATAGGCTAGCTGTCTAGTTGGATAAAGTGTTGTTTCTAAAAATGTGCCCTGGACATTTTCTTCTTTTTTTTTGCATGTGTACTGCTGGACGTTTGTGTTGTGCTATGCATAATTTTATTTGTTTTTGAGTCGTTATCGATTAGTTTTATTTGCATTATACGTTGTTGAGGTATTTATATGTTCAATTTAAGGCGCATTAAGTCCTAGGTAATACCTCCTTTGTTTGGCTCACAAATCCTTTCATCTAACTGATTTTTTTTTTTATTTTAAACTTAGAAACTTAGGGAAAACATGAGTAGAATATCTTATAAAGTGTTTTCCAATAAGAGGTGTTATTTTGATATTCAAATAAAAATTGCATTTTTTGAGATAAATGATCAGATGTTTATTTCATTATAAGGAGGAAGGTATGCCGTTAATAATGGAACACAACATCAGCCAAATGGCCGGCCGCCACGACCACGCTTACAGGACTATATCCTTTTCATGAAATTTTCTATAACAAAATCGCAAAGTGGCTGCCCTATATCCTCGATAGCCTCCCGAATTCCATATTTGAGGTCTTGAATCGACGCTGGGCTGTTGGCGTAGACCTTATCTTTCACGTGGCCCCAAAGGAAGAAGTCGCAAGGTGTTAAATCACAAGATCTCGGTGGCCAATTGTGATCACCTCTTCGAGAGATAACACGGTGCGGAAACTTTTCCCGTAAAAGATCGATGATTGCTTGTGCGGGACGTAGCGCCTTCTTGTTGAAGGTTAACGTTGTCCAGATCAATACCATCCATACCATACAAAATTATTAATCATCTCTCGATAACGCAATCCATTGACCGTAACTGTTGCTCCAGCCTCATTTTCAAAAAAGTAAGGTCCAATGACCCCGCCGGACCATAAACCGCACCAAACAGTCTCGCGTTGAGGATGGAGAGGCTTTTCAACAATAACTCTTGGGTTTTCCGAGCCCCAGATGCGACAGATTTGCTTGTTGCATAGCCTCCGAGGTGGAAATGGGCCTCATCAGTCAAGATGATTTTTCGATGAAATTCCGGATCATTTTCATGCATTCAAGGACCCAATCAGCAAAGACACGACGTTGTTGATGATCACCCGGCTTGAGTTCTTGTGATAACTGAACTTTATAAGCCTTAAGACCCAAGTCTTTATGCAAAATATGGTGTAATGACGTTTGTGGAATGTCTAATTCCAAAGAACGACGAGGAATGAACAAAACTGGGTTTTCTTCAATACTTTGGCTTACGACAGCAATATTCTCAGGTTTTCTTGAGCGACGTTTTTATTCTTCACATCACTAACTTCTCCCAACAGCTCGAATTTTTCCATCAATTTCTGTATTGCGGTCCGACAAGGTGCTTCACGACGACCCAAAAATGTTTTAGTTTTACGAACCGTCACTGCCAAATTTTCACCATTTTTATAGTGAATTTTAATAATTTCAATGCGTTGTTAAAGCGTGTAACTTTCCATTTTTACTAATGGCGTAGTTTCTACTTGTCAAATGTAAAAAACTGACAGCTTCTAAAGAGACAACTACCAAAATAGCGGGCTATTCCTCTTATTGGAAAACTCTTTATATACAATTCTCCTTTGCGTTTATTTGTGACCTTACTCTTCCCAAAGTACTGGACAGATTTTTCTGAAATTTGGTGGGTGTGATAAGGTCCATCCGAGACAGGTTTTGTTTCATAATTGGACCCGGTAGGTAGCGCTGTTCTCAAGGCGGATTTTTTTTTATGGACGCACGTGGTGGCACCGGCAAATCTTTTTTAATTTCACTGATACTTGCTCGCATTCGATCACAAAAACATATTGCGTTGGCAATTGCGTCTTCAGGAATTGCAGCAACTCTACTTGACAGTGGGCGGACTGCGCATTCTGCACTCAATATGCCATTCAATGTTCACACTAATCCAGATGGAGTGTGTAATATAAAGAATCATTCAGGCATGGCTTGTATAGAGAAAGTGTAAAATTATTATCTGGGATGAATGCACTATGGCCCACAAGCATTCGCTTGAAGCTCTCGACAGGACACTTCAAGATATTAATAATAGTACTCGACTAATCGGTGGGGTCTCTACTTCTGCTGTACCGTGATTTCAGACCAGACATTGCCAGTGATACCACGTCCTACATATGCGGACGAGGTTAACGCATGTTTGGAAGGAATCTTACCTCTGGAGAAAAGTGAGAAAACTTTGCCTCTCGATAAATATGCGGGTTCAACTCCAAAATGATCCCCTGGCATTGGGATTTTCAGAACGATTGCTGAATATTGGAAACGGAAAAATTCACTTGGAAGAAACAACACAGTGTATCCGAATCCCAATCAATTTCTGCAATGTGGTGGATACCAAAGAACTTTTCATAAAAAATATATATCCAAACCTAGCATCCAATTACAGCAATCATGCCTGGTTACGCGAGCGAGCTATTTTAGCGGCAAAGAATATTGATGTTGACGCAATTAATTCCAAAAAACAGGAATCATTGTCTGGTGTTGAATCATCATTCAAATCGATCAACACTGTTGTCAAGCCTGAGGAAGTTGTCAACCATCTTTTTGAGTCCCTATATTCTTTCGATTTACCAGGAATGCCACCATATAACTTGCGGCTGAAGATAGGTAATATTATTATGAAATTTAAACGGCACGCGATTGGTTGTAACTTGTAAAAATAATCAGGAACAATGTGCACAAGTTTGAAGGCGAAATTGTGCTTTTGCCTCGCATCCTAATGATCCCTTCAGACTCCCCAATTCCATTGAAAAGGTTACAGTTTTCAGTTTGGTTTGCCTTCGCTATAACAATAAACAAGTCACAAGGCCAAACAATGACCATGTGTGCGTTGGACCTTGAAAATCCATGCTTTTCGCATGGTCAATTATATGTTGGGTGCTCAAGGGTTGGCAAACCTTTTTATTTGTTTATATATGCCTCTCAGAGATTAACAAAAAATATAGTACATGAAATTGTATTGCGATAAAAAATTTAAAAAAATTACATTAAAAATAAATATTTATATCATACGAATGATTTGATTTTTTTATTATTTAAAACAGTTTTAAGTTTGTTTCTTACACATTCAAGTTAACTCACTACAGAGTCGAAAGTTGAAAATAAATACTAAAAAAGCGGAACGAAGTCTGCCGGGTCTGCTAGTATTATATCAAATTATTATGAATAGATATATGAGTGAGTGGTGTCCGTAGCTTAGTGGTTATGTGCGTTGGCTGCTAAGCAGAACGTCATGGGTTCGAATCCTACTCGTGGCCATAGTTTTTATTTCATCTTTCACAGACACTGCCTCTTGCGAAGAACTGAAAAAACTTCCAAGATTATAATCTGTCATGAAAAAGTGTTTCTCATCTTTGCTGTTCGGAATCGGCGTTAAATTGTAGGTCTCCTCAATTCTTCACACGCATCTAGAGACTTGTTGATGAGAGTAAGCCACTTAGGCCTTGGCTCTTCAAGAGCTGTCGCGTCACTCTATTTATTTATTTATTTAAGTGCACAAAAACTAAATATGTGTTTTTATTCTTTCAGATAATCATCAGTATAATGTGTTATCAGATCTACCAAATCTATCAGATTCAGGTTCCTATTCGTTAGTCAGACTAAGAGAAAAACGACAAACGGATTCTAAAACACAGTACCAGAGTGTACCACAAGACTCCAATGCATCATTGCCTGAACAATCAAATAAGACAACAACAAGCGGTGATGTTAAGCAGGAACCACCAGGCAACGAAACATCATCAACAACAGCAACACCATCAATTATTATCCCAATCGTTGTTAGCCAGAAACCTCTGTTGGGCGCTAATGGTACAGGAATACGAAAAGATTATTCTGATAAGTTAACAACCAAACCACCAGTGGTGTCCGAACCAATTCAGCTAGATGCAACTAAGAAACCTACCACGTTCCCAAAGAAAACATTAGCTGGTATATCGGCCGTTCCAACAGAAATCGGGTCCACGGAACCATCTGACAAAATTGCTGAAAACGTTGATGTTCCTGAGAACGAAACGTTAAGTGATTTAGAAAATAGACACTACACGGTCAATCAAACTTCTGTAAGTAATAATTTGTGTAATAATTAGAATAGTTACAGAATGTCATACGATTATTGTATGTTCGATTTTTTTAAGGACCACCATGTTTATTACAACAGTACAATTTATGTCAGCAAAGATCAAGCAGATATATATTGGAATTCTTTCAAAAATATTACTCCGAATTCCATGCTGTCTTCATCACACAGGCGAGCTATGGTAAATGTGTACATAATTGTAGAAAAGAAAAGGATTGACTTCTCTTAACAACATTTTCCCAATTAGACAGTAGCTCTCAAATTCGACTTCCCATTCTATGGCAATCCAGTTAACAATGTAACAGTAGCAACAGGAGG